>CM018693.1:101272163-101719861 GCA_009363875.1 Mikania micrantha | reverse complement strand
TGTAATGGTAAACATGAGTTATGAGTTGATGGTTATGGGATGAGGACTATAAGAACTCTTTTAATTTTTAGTCAGCCTATTCCAACTCTGTCATTTTCGACACGTGTGATAAGAGTATGATAGTGTCTGCTAATATCTCACCACTTCTATTCGTGGACCCGTAATAGAGAGTGACCTCTCTCGTGTTTACGCTACGGGACAACAACAATACGATATCTATGACTTGTAGGAGATAAGACTATTATTCCTTGGTGATTACACGGTAATCTATGAGGAATACATGTTATTCATATTGAGTCAATTTATTAATTTAAGGAAATTATAACTGTTATTCCGATGGGCATGTTTCAGTTAATTTAAGAGAATAGATATATTATTCCTATGAGAACAAGTGTGTTATATCCATGAGATTCCAATGTAATGGTAAACATGAGTTATGAGTTGATGGTTATGGGATGAGGACTATAAGAACTCTTTTAAATTTTAGTCAGCCTATTCCAACTCTGTCATTTTCGACACGGGTGATAAAAGTATGATAGTGTCTGATAATTATGTCACCACTTCTATTCTGTGGATCAGTAGAATGAGAGAGTGACCTCTCTCGTGTTTACACTACGGGACAACAACAATACAATATCTATGATTTGTAAGAGATAAGACTATTATTCCTCGGTGATTACAACGGTAATCCTTATGAGGAATACATGTTATTCTATAGAGTAATTTATTAATTCTGTGGAAATTATAACTTTTATTCTGATGGGCATGTTTCAGTTAATTTTAAGAGAATAGATATATTATTCCTATGAGAACAGTGTGTGTTATATCATGAGATTCCAATGTAATGGTAAACATGAGTTTATGAGTTGATGGTTATGGGGATGAGGACTATAAGAAACTCTTTTAATTTTTAGTCAGCCTATTCCAACTCTGTCATTTTCGACACGTGTGATAAAAGTATGATAGTGTCTGATAATTTGTCACCACTTCTATTCTGTGGATCAGTAGAATGAGAGAGTGACCTCTCTCGTGTTTACACTACGGGACAACAACAATACAATATCTATGATTTGTAAGAGATAAGACTATTATTCCTCGGTGATTACAACGGTAATCCTTATGAGGAATACATGTTATTCATATAGAGTTAATTTATTAATTTCTAAGGAAATTATAACTTATTCCGATGGGCATGTTTCAGTTATTTTAAGAGAATAATAGATATATTATTCCTATGAGAGCAAGTGTGTTATATCTATGAGATTCCAATGTAATGGTAAACATGAGTTTATGAGTTGATGGTTATGGGATGAGGACTATAAGAACTCTTTTAATTTTTAGTCAGCCTATTCCAACTCTGTCATTTTCGACACGTGTGATAAGAGTATGATAGTGTCTGCTAATTATCTCACCACTTCTATTCTGTGGACCGGTAGGATAAGAGAGTGACCTCTCTCGTGTTTACGCTACGGGACAACAACAATACAATATCTATGACTTGTAAGAGATAAGACTATTATTCCTCGGTGATTACAACGGTAATCTATGAGGAATACATGTTATTCCTATTGAGTTAATTTATTAATTTTGTGGAAATTATAACTTTTATTCTGATGGGAATGTTTCAGTTAATTTTAAGAGAATAGATATATTATTCCTATGAGAGCAAGTGTGTTATATCCATGAGATTCCAATGTAATGGTAAACATGAGTTTATGAGTTGATGGTTATGGGATGAGGACTATAAGAACTCTTTTAATTTTTAGTCAGCCTATTCCAACTCTGTCATTTTCGACACGTGTGATAAAAGTATGATAGTGTCTGATAATTATGTCACCACTTCTATTCTGTGGATCGGTAGGATGAGAGAGTGACCTCTCTCGTGTTTACACTACGGGACAACAACAATACAATATCTATGATTTGTAAGAGATAAGACTATTATTCCTCGGTGATTACAACGGTAATCCTATGAGGAATACATGTTATTCCTATAGAGTTAATTTATTAATTCTATGGAAATTATAAACTTATTCCGATGGGATGTTTCAGTTAATTTTAAGAGAATAGATATATTATTCCTATGAGAACAAGTGTGTTATATCTATGAGATTCCAATGTAATGGTAAACATGAGTTTATGAGTTGATGGTTATGGGATGAGGACTATAAGAACTCTTTTAATTTTTAGTCAGCCTATTCCAACTCTGTCATTTTCGACACGTGTGATAAGAGTATGATAGTGTCTGCTAATTATCTCACCACTTCTATTCTGTGGACCAGTAGAATAAGAGAGTGACCTCTCTCGTGTTTACGCTACGGGACAACAACAATACGATATCTATGATTTGTAGGAGATAAGACTATTATTCCTGGTGATTACAACGGTAATCTATGAGGAATACATGTTATTCATATGAGTCAATTTATTAATTTAAGGAAATTATAACTGTTATTCCGATGGGCATGTTTCAGTTAATTTTAAGAGAATAGATATATTATTCCCCTGAGAACAAGTGTGTTATATCTATGAGATTCCAATGTAATGGTAAACATGAGGTTATGAGTTGATGGTTATGGGATGAGGACTATAAGAACTCTTTTAAATTTTAGTCAGCCTATTCCAACTCTGTCATTTTCGACACGGGTGATAAAAGTATGATAGTGTCTGATAATTATGTCACCACTTCTATTCTGTGGATCAGTAGAATGAGAGAGTGACCTCTCTCGTGTTTACACTACGGGACAACAACAATACAATATCTATGATTTGTAAGAGATAAGACTATTATTCCTCGGTGATTACAACGGTAATCCTATGAGGAATACATGTTATTCATATAGAGTTAATTTATTAATTTATGGAAATTATAACTTTTATTCCGATGGGCATGTTTCAGTTAATTTTAAGAGAATAGATATATTATTCCTATGAGAACAAGTGTGTTATATCCATGAGATTCCAATGTAATGGTAAACATGAGTTTATGAGTTGATGGTTATGGGATGAGGACTATAAGAACTCTTTTAATTTTTAGTCAGCCTATTCCAACTCTGTCATTTTCGACACGTGTGATAAAAGTATGATAGTGTCTGCTAATTTCTCACCACTTCTATTCTGTGGATCAGTAGAATAAGAGAGTGACCTCTCTCGTGTTTACACTACGGGACAACAACAATACAATATCTATGATTTGTAAGAGATAAGACTATTATTCCTCGGTGATTACAACGGTAATCCTTATGAGGAATACATGTTATTCCTATAGAGTTAATTTATTATTCTATGGAAATTATAACTTTATTCCGATGGGCATGTTTCAGTTAATTTTAAGAGAATAGATATATTATTCCTATGAGAGCAAGTGTGTTATATCCTTGAGATTCCAATGTAATGGTAAACATGAGTTTATGAGTTGATGGTTATGGGATGAGGACTATAAGAACTCTTTTAATTTTTAGTCAGCCTATTCCAACTCTGTCATTTTCGACACGTGTGATAAGAGTATGGTAGTGTCTGCTAATTATCTCACCACTTCTATTCTGTGGACCCGTAGAATAAGAGAGTGACCTCTCTCGTGTTTACGCTACGGGACAACAACAATACGATATCTATGATTTGTAGGAGATAAGACTATTATTCCTTGGTGATTACAACGGTAATCTATGAGGAATACATGTTATTCATATTGAGTCAATTTATTAATTTTAAGGAAATTATAACTGTTATTCCGATGGGCATGTTTCAGTTAATTTTAAGAGAATAGATATATTATTCCTATGAGAGCAAGTGTGTTATATCCATGAGATTCCAATGTAATGGTAAACATGAGGTTATGAGTTGATGGTTATGGGATGAGGACTATAAGAACTCTTTTAAATTTTAGTCAGCCTATTCCAGCTCTGTCATTTTCGACACGGGTGATAAAAGTATGATAGTGTCTGATAATTATGTCACCACTTCTATTCTGTGGATCAGTAGAATGAGAGAGTGACCTCTCTCGTGTTTACACTACGGGACAACAACAATACAATATCTATGATTTGTAAGAGATAAGACTATTATTCCTCGGTGATTACAACGGTAATCTTATGAGGAATACATGTTATTCATATAGAGTTAATTTGTTAATTTTGTGGAAATTATAACTTTTATTCTGATGGGAATGTTTTAGTTAATTTTAAGAGAATAGATATATTATTCCTATGAGAGCAAGTGTGTTATATCCATGAGATTCCAATGTAATGGTAAACATGAGTTTATGAGTTGATGGTTATGGGATGAGGACTATAAGAACTCTTTTAATTTTTAGTCAGCCTATTCCAACTCTGTAATTTTCGACACGTGTGATAAAAGTATGATAGTGTCTAATAATTTCATCACCACTTCTATTCTGGGGATCAGTAGAATGAGAGAGTGACCTCTCTCGTGTTTACACTACGGGACAACAACATTACAATATCTATGATTTGTAAGAGATAAGACTATTATTCCTCGGTGATTACAACGGTAATCCTTTGAGGAATACATGTTATTCATATAGAGTTAATTTATTAATTCTATGGAATTATAACTTTTATTCCGATGGGCATGTTTCAGTTAATTTTAAGAGAATAGATATATTATTCTCTATGAGAACAAGTGTGTTATATCCTGAGATTCCAATGTAATGGTAAACATGAGTTTATGAGTTGATGGTTATGGGATGAGGACTATAAGAACTCTTTTAATTTTTAGTCAGCCTATTCCAACTCTGTCATTTTCGACACGTGTGATAAGAGTATGATAGTGTCTGCTAATTATCTCACCACTTCTATTCTGTGGACCCGTAGAATAAGAGAGTGACCTCTCTCGTGTTTACGCTACGGGACAACAACAATACGATATCTATGATTTGTAGGAGATAAGACTATTATTCCTCGGTGATTACAACGGTAATCCTATGAGGAATACATGTTATTCATATAGAGTTAATTTATTAATTCTATGGAAATTATAACTTTTATTCCGATGGGCATGTTTCAGTTAATTTTAAGAGAATAGATATATTATTCCTATGAGAACAAGTGTGTTATATCTATGAGATTCCAATGTAATGGTAAACATGAGTTTATGAGTTGATGGTTATGGGATGAGGACTATAAGAACTCTTTTAATTTTTAGTCAGCCTATTCCAACTCTGTCATTTTCGACACGGTGATAAAAGTATGATAGTGTCTGATAATTATGTCACCACTTCTATTCTGGGATCTGTAGAATGAGAGAGTGACCTCTCTCGTGTTTACACTACGGGACAACAACATTACAATATCTATGATTTGTAAGAGATAAGACTATTATTCCTCGGTGATTACAACGGTAATCCTTATGAGGAATACATGTTATTCATATAGAGTTAATTTATTAATTCTATGGAAATTATAACTTTTATTCTGATGGGCATGTTTCAGTTAATTTTAAGAGAATAGATATATTATTCCTATGAGAGCAAGTGTGTTATATCTATGAGATTCCAATGTAATGGTAAACATGAGTTTATGAGTTGATGGTTATGGGATGAGGACTATAAGAACTCTTTTAATTTTTAGTCAGCCTATTCCAACTCTGTCATTTTCGACACGTGTGATAAGAGTATGATAGTGTCTGCTAATTATCTCACCACTTCTATTCTGTGGACCCGTAGAATAAGAGAGTGACCTCTCTCGTGTTTACGCTACGGGACAACAACAATACGATATCTATGATTTGTAGGAGATAAGACTATTATTCCTTGGTGATTACAACGGTAATCTATGAGGAATACATGTTATTCATATTGAGTCAATTTATTAATTTTAAGGAAATTATAACTGTTATTCCGATGGGCATGTTTCAGTTAATTTTAAGAGAATAGATATATTATTCTATGAGAGCAAGTGTGTTATATCCATGAGATTCCAATGTAATGGTAAACATGAGGTTATGAGTTGATGGTTATGGGATGAGGACTATAAGAACTCTTTTAAATTTTAGTCAGCCTATTCCAACTCTGTCATTTTCGACACGGGTGATAAAAGTATGATAGTGTCTGATAATTATGTCACCACTTCTATTCTGTGGATCAGTAGAATGAGAGAGTGACCTCTCTCGTGTTTACACTACGGGACAACAACAATACAATATCTATGATTTGTAAGAGATAAGACTATTATTCCTCGGTGATTACAACGGTAATCCTTATGAGGAATACATGTTATTCATATAGAGTTAATTTATTAATTTGTGGAAATTATAACTTTTATTCTGATGGGAATGTTTCAGTTAATTTTAAGAGAATAGATATATTATTCCTATGAGAGCAAGTGTGTTATATCCATGAGATTCCAATGTAATGGTAAACATGAGTTTATGAGTTGATGGTTATGGGATGAGGACTATAAGAACTCTTTTAATTTTTAGTCAGCCTATTCCAACTCTGTAATTTTCGACACGTGTGATAAGAGTATGGTAGTGTCTGCTAATTATCTCACCACTTCTATTCTGTGGACCCGTAGAATAAGAGAGTGACCTCTCTCGTGTTTACGCTACGGGACAACAACAATACGATATCTATGATTTGTAGGAGATAAGACTATTATTCCTTGGTGATTACAACGGTAATCTATGAGGAATACATGTTATTCATATTGAGTCAATTTATTAATTTTAAGGAAATTATAACTGTTATTCCGATGGGCATGTTTCAGTTAATTTTAAGAGAATAGATATATTATTCCTATGAGAGCAAGTGTGTTATATCCATGAGATTCCAATGTAATGGTAAACATGAGGTTATGAGTTGATGGTTATGGGATGAGGACTATAAGAACTCTTTTAAATTTTAGTCAGCCTATTCCAACTCTGTCATTTTCGACACGGGTGATAAAAGTATGATAGTGTCTGATAATTATGTCACCACTTCTATTCTGTGGATCAGTAGAATGAGAGAGTGACCTCTCTCGTGTTTACACTACGGGACAACAACAATACAATATCTATGATTTGTAAGAGATAAGACTATTATTCCTCGGTGATTACAACGGTAATCCTTATGAGGAATACATGTTATTCATATAGAGTTAATTTATTAATTTTGTGGAAATTATAACTTTTATTCTGATGGGAATGTTTCAGTTAATTTTAAGAGAATAGATATATTATTCCTATGAGAGCAAGTGTGTTATATCCATGAGATTCCAATGTAATGGTAAACATGAGTTTATGAGTTGATGGTTATGGGATGAGGACTATAAGAACTCTTTTAATTTTTAGTCAGCCTATTCCAACTCTGTAATTTTCGACACGTGTGATAAAAGTATGATAGTGTCTGATAATTATGTCACCACTTCTATTCTGGGATCAGTAGAATGAGAGAGTGACCTCTCTCGTGTTTACACTACGGGACAACAACAATACAATATCTATGATTTGTAAGAGATAAGACTATTATTCCTCGGTGATTACAACGGTAATCCTTATGAGGAATACATGTTATTCATATAGAGTTAATTTATTAATTCTGTGGAAATTATAACTTTTATTCTGATGGGAATGTTTCAGTTAATTTTAAGAGAATAGATATATTATTCCTATGAGAACAAGTGTGTTATATCTATGAGATTCCAATGTAATGGTAAACATGAGTTTATGAGTTGATGGTTATGGGATGAGGACTATAAGAACTCTTTTAAATTTTAGTCAGCCTATTCCAACTCTGTCATTTTCGACACGGGTGATTAAAGTATGATAGTGTCTGATAATTATGTCACCACTTCTATTATGTGGATCAGTAGAATGAGAGAGTGACCTCTCTCGTGTTTACACTACGGACACAACAACAATACAATATCTATGATTTGTAAGAGATAAGACTATTATTCCTCGGTGATTACAACGGTAATCCTTATGAGGAATACATGTTATTCGTATAGAGTTAATTTATTAATTCTATGGAAATTAAAACTTTTATTCCGATGGGCATGTTTCAGTTAATTTTAAGAGAATAGATACAATATTCCTATGAGAACAAGTGTGTTATATCTATGACATTCCAATGTAATGGTAAACATGAGTTTATGAGTTGATGGTTATGGGATGAGGACTATAAGAACTCTTTTAATTTTTAGTCAGCCTATTCCAACTCTGTCATTTTCGACACGTGTGATAAAAGTATGATAGTGTCTGATAATTATGTCACCACTTCTATTCTGGGATCAGTAGAATGAGAGAGTGACCTCTCTCGTGTTTACACTACGGGACAACAACATTACAATATCTATGATTTGTAAGGGATAAGACTATTATTCCTCGGTGATTACAACGGTAATCCTTATGAGGAATACATGTTATTCATATAGAGTTAATTTATTAGATTTGTGGAAATTATAACTTTATTCCGATGGGCATGTTTCAGTTAATTTTAAGAGAATAGATATATTATTCCTATGAGAACAAGTGTGTTATATCGATGAGATTCCAATGTAATGGTAAACATGAGTTGATGGTTATGGGATGAGGACTATAAGAACTCTTTTAATTTTTAGTCAGCATATTCCAACTCTGTCATTTTCGACACGTGTGATAAGAGTATGATAGTGTCTGCTAATTATCTCACCACTTCTATTCTGTGGACCGGTAGGATAAAAGAGTGACCTCTCTCGTGTTTACGCTACGGGACAACAACAATACGATATCTATGATTTGTAGGAGATAAGACTATTATTCCTCGGTGATTACAACGGTAATCTATGAGGAATACATGTTATTCCTATTGAGTCAATTTACTAATTCTAAGGAAATTATAATTGTTATTCCGAAGGGCATGTTTCAGTTAATTTTAAGAGAATAGATCTATTATTCTTATGAGAACAAGTGTGTTATATCCATGAGATTCCAATGTAAAGGTAAACATGAGGTTATGAGTTGATGGTTATGGGATGAGGACTATAAGAACTCTTTTAATTTTTAGTCAGCTTATTCCAACTCTGTCATTTTCGACACGGGTGATAAAAGTATGATAGTGTCTGATAATTATGTCACCACTTCTATTCTGGGGATCAGTAGAATAAGAGAGTGACCTCCCTCGTGTATACACTACGGGACAACAACATTACAATATCTATGATTTGTAAGAGATAAGACTATAATTCCTCGGTGATTACAACGGTAATCCTTATGAGGAATACATGTTATTCATATAGAGTTAATTTATTAATTCTATGGAAATTATAACTTTTATTCCGATGGGCATGTTTCAGTTAATTTTAAGAGAATAGATATATTATTCCTATGAGAACAAGTGTGTTATATCTATGACATTCCAATGTAACGGTAAACATGAGTTTATGTGTTGATGATTATGGGATGAGGACTATAAGAACTCTTTTAATTTTTAGTCAGCCTGTTCCAACTCTGTCATTTTCGACACGTGTGATAAGAGTATGATAGTGTCTGCTAATTATCTCACCACTTATATTCTGTGGACCAGTAGAATAAGAGAGTGACCTCTCTCGTGTTTACGCTACGGGACAACAACAATACGATATCTATGATTTGTAGGAGATAAGACTGTTATTCCTTGGTGATTACAACGGTAATCTATGAGGAATACATGTTATTCCTATTGAGTCAATTTATTAATTCTAGGGAAATTATAACTGTTATTCCGATGGGCATGTTTCAGTTAATTTTAAGGGAATAGATATATTATTCCTATGAGAACAAGTGTGTTATACCCATGAGATTCTAATGTAATGGTAAACATGAGGTTATGAGTTGATGGTAATGGGATGAGGACTATAAGAACTCTTTTAAATTTTAGTCAGCCTATTCCAACTCTGTCATTTTCGACACGGGTGATAAAAGTATGATAGTGTCTGATAATTATGTCACCACTTCTATTATGTGGATCAGTAGAATGAGAGAGTGACCTCTCTCGTGTTTACACTACGGGACAACAACAATACAATATCTATGATTTGTAAGAGATAAGACTATTATTCCTCGGTGATTACAACGGTAATCCTTATGAGGAATACATGTTATTCATATGGAGTTAATTTATTAATTCTATGGAAATTATAACTTTTATTCCAATGGGCATGTTTCCGTTAATTTTAAGAGAATAGATATATTATTCCTATGAGAACAAGTGTGTTATATCTATGACATTCCAATGTAATGGTAAACATGAGTTTATGAGTTGATGGTTATGGGATGAGGACTATAAGCACTCTTTTAATTTTTAGTCAGCCTATTATAACTCTGTCATTTTCGACACCTGTGATAAGAGTATGATAGTGTCTGCTAATTATCTCACCACTTCTATTCTGTGGACCGGTAGGTTAAGAGAGTGACCTCTCCCGTGTTTACGCTACGGGACAAGAACAATACAATATCTATGACTTGTAAGAGATAAGACTATTATTCCTCGGTGATTACAATGGTAATCTATGAGGAATACATGTTATTCCTATTGAGTTAATTTATTAATTCTAGGGAAATTATAAGTGTTATTCCGATGGGCATGTTTCAGTTAATTTTAAGAGAATAGATATATTATTCCCCTGAGAACAAGTGTGTTAGATCTATGAGAATCCAATGTAATGGTAAACATGAGGTTATGAGTTGATGGTTGTGGAATGAGGACTATAAGAACTCTTTTAATTTTTAGTCAGCCTATTCCAACTCTGTCATTTTCGACACGTGTGATAAGAGTATGATAGTGTCTGCTAATTATCTCACCACTTCTATTCTGTGGACCGGTACGATAAGAGAGTGACCTCTCTCGTGTTTACACTACGGGACAACAACAATACGATATCTTTGATTTGTAGGAGATAAGACAATTATTCCTCGGTGATTACAACGGTAATCTATGAGGAATAGATGTTATTCCGATTGAGTCAGTTTATTAATTCTAAGGAAATTATAAGTGTTATTCCGAAGGGCATGTTTTAGTTAATTTTATGAGAGTAGATCTATTATTCCTATGAGAACAAGTGTGTTATATCCTTGAGATTCCAATGTAAAGGTAAACATGAGGTTATGAGTTGATGGTTATGGGATGAGGACTATAAGAACTCTTTTAGTTTTTAGTCAGCTTATTCCGACTCTGTCATTTTCGACACGGGTGATAAAAGTATGATAGTGTCTGATAGTTCTTTTCTATTAGATTAGTATTCATTAGACATAGTTTGTGATCCCGGCTTAGTTAGTCCTTTCTTCATTGATGAACTGTATTATGTCACCACTTCTATTATGTGGATCAGTATAATGAGAGAGTGACCTCTCTCGTGTTTACACTACAGGACAACAACAATACAATATCTATGATTTGTAAGAGATAAGACTATTATTCCTTGGTGATTACAACGGTAATCCTTATGAGGAATACATGTTATTCATATAGAGTTAATTTATTAATTCTATGGAAATTATAACTTTTATTCCGATGGGCATGTTTCAGTTAATTTTAAGAGAATAGATACATTATTCCTATGAGAACAAGTGTGTTATATCTATGACATTCCAATGTAATGGTAAACATGAGTTTATGAGTTGATGGTTATGGGATGAGGACTATAAGAACTCTTTTAATTTTTAGTCAGCCTATTCCAACTCTGTAATTTTCGACACGTGTGATAAAAGTATGATAGTGTCTGATAATTATGTCACCACTTCTATTCTGGGGATCAGTAGAATGAGAGAGTGACCTCTCTTGTGTTTACACTACGGGACAACAACATTACAATATCTATGATTTGTAAGAGAGAAGACTATTATTCCTCGGTGATTACAACGGTAATCCTTATGAGGAATACATATTCATATAGAGTTGATTTATTAATTTTGTGAAAATTATAACTTTTATTCTGATGGGAATGTTTCAGTTAATTTTAAGAGAATAGATATATTATTCCTATGAGAACAAGTGTGTTATATCTATGAGATTCCAATGTAATGGTAAACATGAGTTGATGGTTATGGGATGAGGACTATAAGAACTCTTTTAATTTTTAGTCAGCCTATTCCAACTCTGTCATTTTCGACACGTGTGATAAGAGTATGATAGTGTCTGCTAATTATCTCACCACTTCTATTCTGTGGACCTGTACGATAAGAGAGTGACCTCTCTCGTGTTTACACTACGGGACAACAACAATACGATATCTTTGATTTGTAGGAGATAAGACAATTATTCCTCGGTGATTACAACGGTAATCTATTAGGAATAGAGGTTATTCCGATTGAGTCAGTTTATTAATTCTAAGGAAATTATAATTGTTATTCCGAAGGGCATGTTTCAGTTAATTTTAAGAGAATAGATCTATTATTCTTATGAGAACAAGTGTGTTATATCCATGAGATTCCAATGTAAAGGTAAACATGAGGTTATGAGTTGATGGTTATGGGATGAGGACTATAAGAACTCTTTAAATTTTTAGTCAGCCTATTCCAACTCTGTCATTTTCGACACGTGTGATAAGAGTATGGTAGTGTCTGATAATTATGTCACCACTTCTATTCTGGGGATCAGTAGAATGAGAGAGTGACCTCTCTCGTGTTTACACTACGGGACAACAACATTACAATATCTATGATTTGTAAGAGATAAGACTATTATTCCTCGGTGATTACAACAGTAATCCTTATAAGGAATACATGTTATTCATATAGAGTTAATTTATTAATTCTTTGGAAATTATAACTTTTATTCCGATGGGCATGTTTCAGTTAATTTTAAGAGAATAGATATATTATTCCTATGAGAACAAGTGTGTTATATCTATGACATTCCAATGTAATGGAAAACATGAGTTTATGAGTTGATGATTATGGGATGAGGACTATAAGAACTCTTTTAATTTTTAGTCAGCATGTTCCAACTCTGTCATTTTCGACACGTGTGATAAGAGTATGATAGTGTTTGCTAATTATCTCACCACTTCTATTCTGTGGACCAGTAGAATAAGAGAGTGACCACTCTCGTGTTTACGCTACGGGACAACAACAATACGATATCTATGATTTGTAGGAGATAAGACTATTATTCCTTGGTGATTACAACGGTAATCTATGAGGAATACATGTTATTCCTATTGAGTCAATTTATTAATTCTAAGGAAATTATAACTGTTATTCCGATGGGCATCTTTCAGTTAATATTAAGAGAATAGATATATTATTCCTATGAGAACTAGTGTGTTATATCCATGAGATTCTAATGTAATGGTAAACATGAGGTTATGAGTTGATGGTAATGGGATGAGGACTATAAGAACTCTTTTAAATTTTAGTCAGCCTATTCCAACTCTGTCATTTTCGACACGGGTGATAAAAGTATGATAGTGTCTGATAATTATGTCACCACTTCTATTATGTGGATCAGTAGAATGAGAGAGTGACCTCTCTCGTGTTTACACTACAGGACAACAACAATACAATATCTATGATTTGTAAGAGATAAGACTATTATTCCTCGGTGATTACAACGGTAATCCTTATGAGGAATACATGTTATTCATATAGAGTTAATTTATTAATTCTATGGAAATTATAACTTTTATTCCAATGGGCATGTTTCAGTTAATTTTAAGAGAATAGATACATTATTCCTATGAGAACAAGTGTGTTATATCTATGACATTCCAATGTAATGGTAAACATGAGTTTATGAGTTGATGGTTATGGGATGAGGACTATAAGCACTCTTTTAATTTTTAGTCAGCCTTTTCCAACTCTGTCATTTTCGACACGTGTGATAAGAGTATGATAGTGTCTGCTAATTATCTCACCACTTCTATTCTGTGGACCGGTAGGATAAGAGAGTGACCACTCCCATGTTTACGCTACGGGACAAGAACAATACAATATCTATGACTTGTAAGAGATAAGACTATTATTCCTCGGTGAATACAACGGTAATCTATGAGGAATACATGTTATTACTATTGAGTTAATTTATTAATTCTAAGGAAATTATAAGTGTTATTCCGATGGGCATGTTTCAGTTAATTTTAAGAGAATAGATATATTATTCCCCTGAGAACAAGTGTGTTATATCTATGAGATTCCAATATAATGGTAAACACGAGGTTATGAGTTGATGGTTATGGAATGAGGACTATAAGAACTCTTTTAATTTTTAGTCAGCCTATTCCAACTCTGTCATTTTCGACACGTGTGATAAGAGTATGATAGTGTCTGCTAATTATCTCACCACTTCTATTCTGTGGACCGGTAGAATAAGAGAGTGACCTCTCTCGTGTTTACGCTACGGGACAACAACAATACGACATCTATGATTTGTAGGAGATAAGACTATTATTTCTTGGTGATTACAACGGTAATCTATGAGGAATACATGTTATTCCTATTGAGTCAATTTATTAATTCTAAGGAAATTATAAGTGTTATTCCGAAGGGCATGTTTTAGTTAATTTTAAGAGAGTAGATCTATTATTCTTATGAGAACAAGTGTGTTATATCCATGAGATTCCAATGTAAAGGTAAACATGAGGTTATGAGTTGATGGTTATGGGATGAGGACTATATGAACTCTTTTAGTTTTTAGTCAGCTTATTCCGACTCTGTCATTTTCGACACAGGTGATAAAAGTATGATAGTGTCTGATAGTTCTTTTCTATTAGATTAGTATTAATTAGTCATAGTTTGTGATCCCGGCTTAGTTAGTCCTTTCTTCATTGATGAACTGTATTATGTCACCACTTCTATTCTGTGGATCAGTAGAATGACAGAGTGACCTCTCTCGTGTTTACACTACGGGACAACAACAATACAATATCTATGATTTGTAAGAGATAAGACTATTATTCCTCGGTGATTACAACGGTAATCCTTATGAGAAATACATGTTATTCCTATAGAGTTAATTTATTAATTCTACGGAAATTATAACTGTTATTCCGATGGCCATGTTTCAGTTAATTTTAAGAGAATAGATATATTATTCCTATGAGAACAAGTGTGTTATATCTATGAGATTCCAATGTAATGGTAAACACGAGTTGATGGTTATGGGATGAGGACTATAAGAACTCTTTTAATTTTTAGTCAGCCTATTCCAACTCTGTCATTTTCGACACGTGTGATAAAAATATGATAGTGTCTGCTAATTATCTCACCACTTCTATTCTGTGGACCGACAGAATAAGAGAGTGACCTCTCTCGTGTTTACGCTACGGGACAACAACAATACGATATCTTTGATTTGTTGGAGATAAGACAATTATTCCTCGGTGATTACAACGGTAATCTATGAGGAATAGATGTTATTCCGATTGAGTCGATTTATTAATTCTAAGGAAATTTTAATTGTTATTCCGAAGGGCATGTTTCAGTAAATTTTAAGAGAATAGATCTATTATTCTTATGAGAACAAGTGTGTTATATCCATGAGATTCCAATGTAAAGGTAAACATGAGGTTATGAGTTGATGGTTATGGGATGCGGACTATAAGAACTCTTTTAATTTTTAGTCAGCTTATTCCAACTCTGTCATTTTCGACACGGGTGATAAAAGTATGATAGTGTCTGATAATTATGTCACCACTTCTATTATGTGGATCAGTAGAATGAGAGAGTGACCTCCCTCGTGTTTATGGTACGGGACAACAACAATACAATATCTATGATTTGTAAGAGATAAGACTATTATTCCTTGGTGATTACAACGGTAATCCTTATGAGCAATACATGTTATTCCTATAGAGTTAATTTATTAATTCTACGGAAATTATAACTGTTATTCCGATGGGCATGTTTCAGTTAATTTTAAGAGAATAGATATATTATTCCTATGAGAACAAGTGTGTTATATCTATGAGATTCCAATGTAATGTTAAACATGAGTTTCTGAGTTGATGGTTATGGTATGAGGACTATAAGAACTCTTTTAATTTTTAGTCAGCCTGTTCCAACTCTGTCATTTTCGACACGTGTGATAAGAGTATGATAGTGTCTGCTAATTATCTCACCACTTCTATTCTGTGGACTGGTAGGATAAGAGAGTGACCTCTCTCGAGTTTACGCTACGGGACAACAACAATACGATATCTTTGATTTGTAGGAGATAAGACAATTATTCCTCGGTGATTACAACGGTAATCTATGAGGAATAGATGTTATTCCGATTGAGTCAATTTATTAATTCTAAGGAAATTATAATTGTTATTCCGAAGGGCATGTTTCAGTTAATTTTAAGAGAATAGATCTATTATTCTTATGAGAACAAGTGTGTTATATCCATGATATTCCAATGTAAAGGTAAACATGAGGTTATTAGTTGATGATTATGGGATGAGGACTATAAGAACTCTTTTAATTTTTAGTCAACTTATTCCAACTCTGTCATTTTCGACACGGGTGATAAAAGTATGATAGTGTCTGATAATTATGTCACAATTTCTATTCTGTGGACCGGTAGGATAAGAGAGTGAGCTCTCTCGAGTTTACGCTACGGGACAACAACAATACAATATCTATGATTTGTAAGAGATAAGACTGTTATTCCTCGGTGATCACAATGGTAATCCTTTTGAGGAATACATGTTATTCCTATAGAGTTAATTTATTAATTCTACGGAAATTATAACTGTTATTCCGATGGGCATGTTTCAGTTAATTTTAAGAGAATAGATATATTATTCCTATGAGAACAAGTGAGTTATATCTATGAGATTCCAATGTAATGGTAAACATGAGTTTCTGAGTTGATGGTTATGGGATGAGGACTATAAGAACTCTTTTAATTTTTAGTCAACGTATTCCAACTCTGTCATTTTCGACACGAGTGATAAAAGTATGATAGTGTCTGATAATTATGTCACCATTTCTATTCTGTGGACCGGTAGGATAAGAGAGTGACCTCTCTCGAGTTTACGCTACGGGACAACAACAATACAATATCTATGATTTGTAAGAGATAAGACTATTACTCCTCGGTGATCACAACGGAAATCTATGAGGAATACATGTTATTCCTATTGAGTTAATTTATTAATTCTAAGGAAATTATAATTGTTATTCCGATGGGCATGTTTCAATTAATTTTAAGAGAATAGATCTATTATTCCTATGAGAACAAGTGTGTTGTATCCATGAGATTCCAATGTAATGGTAAACATGAGGTTATGAGTTGATGGTTATGGGACGAGGACTATAAGAACTCTTTTAATTTTTAGTCAGCTTATTCAAACTCAGTCATTTTCGACACGGGTGATAAAAGTGTGACAGTGTCCGATAATTATGTCGCCACTTCTATTCTGTGGATCAGTAGAATGAGAGAGTGACCTCTCTCGTGTTTACACTACGGGACAACAACAATACAATATCTATGATTTGTAAGAGATTAGACTATTATTCCTTGGTGTTTACAACGGTAATCCTTATGAGGAATACATGTTATTCCTATTGAGTTAATTTATTAATTCTAAAGAAATTAAAACATTTATTCCGATGGGCATGTTTCAGTTAATTTTAAGAGAATAGATCTATTATTCCTATGAGAACAAGTGTGTTATATCTATGAGATTCCAATGTAATGGTAAACATGAGGTTATGAGTTGACGGTTATGGGATGAGGACTATAAGAACTCTTTTAATTTTTAGTCTGCCTATTCCAACTCTATCATTTTCGACATGGGTGATAAGAGTATGATAGTGTCTGCTAATTATCTCACCACTTCTATTCTTTGGACCGGTAGAATGAGATAGCGACCTCTCTCGTGTCACAGGCTGGTGGCAAATATTTTTGAGGTCTTGGAAAACTAATGGATAGAAATTAATTGAGGACAACATGGTTTTCCTTTATGGTTACTACAACGTGGTCAATTCAATTTTATAGATCAATGGGGACAAAACTACGTGCCACACTTACTCTCACTACTTAATCAGTTGTGAGTAATAGTAAGTCAGAGAGTATACCACCCCTGATAACTGTGGTAATCTACCATTAAAAAACTGTGGATAATTTACTCTCTAAAATCTAAAGACTATGCTACCATTAATAACGATGGCAATCCACCACGTATAACTGTGGAGAATAGTACTTTTTAAAGTCTATTATGCTATAATGAGATCAATGGGAAGTAATGAGACACTATAAGGGAAATTCTAATTGTGAGTAAATCTATGGGTGATGAAATGGGTATCTATAGATACAATAAAGGTGGTATTGAGTTCGGTTAAGGGTGTGGCGGGCTGACGGCTTCATTCGTGATACATATGCCCTATATATAAGCATTCTTAACTAGACAATATCCTCTCTGTAGGTGTGACACCTCGTAAATTTCAGGTCAACATTTACTTTATTTCAATAATAATGTGTATTATTATTACATACGTGGCACTAGAATTGTTAATATTTAGTGAGACACGTGGCACAACAGTCCAAAGACACAGTTAATTTGAGGAATTATCGTAAAACGCTCGCACGTGTCTTGAATAACGAACATTGGTGAACTAAACGAACCACAGTCCACTTTCACTACATTTAGGTTCTAGGGAACCTAAAATAGGTGGACCAATGTCAATATGTCGAGAAACGATGATCGTAATCGAGAATTTCGAGAAAATCGGTTCGAAACAACAAAATTGGGCCTATTGGGCTCTTCCAGGACCAATCGCGGTATGCTAAGGGCCTCTGGTTGGCCCTTAGCGGTACGCGAAGCCCGGGCGGGGAAATTTAAATTTTCTGAAAGTTGTCACGATACGCGATGGCCGATCAACTTCTACCATCGCGGTACGCGGCGTGTTTTGGGAATCAAACGAATATTGTATTCATTATGGTACGCCGAGAGGCATTTTTGCCAGTCTCGGCGTACGCGAAGCCCCTGCACACGCAAAATCTTTATTTAACAAAGATCTAATGATTACAACCGCCCCTATACTCAACACTCGAGTCCCATACCTTCTCTGCTCGATATTTTCAGCTGTAAACCATCGTTGGACCTGCTAGGAAGCCATTGTTGAAGATATATTGAAGGTTTTATGTGCAAGGAAGTGTTGGAAGGCCATCTAGCATATCCCACTCCTTGTAACAAGCTTATTTGCGAGATCCCAGGCATTTCTCAGGCCCCATAGCTGCTGTGAAGTCGTCATCTCACTCGGACTGAGCTCAAGAAGGTAGTTCTAGCACCATCTTTGCTTAAAATGACTTCGACATACACATGCAAGCTCATTTGCTCACATGCAACCACACACACCTCACATGCCCAAGATTCCACTCACTTTGATCCATGACTTCGTGTATATATTGCTGATTTGATGAAATAAGAAGATCCATGATGAGGTTTAGGTGGATTAATGGGTATTTGTTGAGTTTGCTATGAAATGGGTGTTTTTGATCACATGCATGTATGATCTAGGTAGATTTACATGATTATTGATATTGAAATGTTCTTATAAGTGATATTTGATATGATTTGCAAGATCTAGAAGTGATATTGTTGTCAAAAAATGATATTTTGTGATAGTTACTAATTTTAGTAACTTTATTTTTACAAAATGTGAACTCACCAACTTTAAAGTTGACACGTTTTCGCATGTATTCTCAGATAACTAATGGCACAAGCTAGGATGCACTGGAGGACGCACAAGAGAGAGTCTTATGCATATAGACTCTAGTCCTAGGCTTGTATTTGATTTGTGTGATCTAAACAATCTGCAAACATGTAGTGTCTGTTGACAATTTACATTTCCGCTGTAACCATTTATTATTCCACTGCTTTAAACCTTAAACTTTTCCGCTGCATCTTTATAAAAACTTGTTTATTTACAAAACTGTATGTTTGTGTAACTCATATAGAGTCGTTCTATATGACCAAGAGTTGTGATCCTGGCCACGTCGCACCCGCGCGGTCTGACACCGCACGTGGGAATTTGGGGGTGTGACAGCAGGTGTATCTATAGAGAGGACATTGAGATGAGTTAATGCCAAATGAGAATGAATATGACTTGTGAATGACTAATTAAAACTTGATTTCAATTTCTATACTTATGAACTCACCAACCTAGTGTTGACTTGTTTAAATGCATGTTTTCTTAGGTGACGAACATGTTTAGTCACCAATCATTCAGGACTTAAGCTAGAGGAGTTTTAGAAGACCTAGCCTTTTTTATGTTGTGCATATTTTTGATTGACAAAACATTGAATCATCTTTTGCAAATCTTGTGCAGAGACAAGACAACTAATTTATGATTCGTCTTGGCAGAATTAATTAGTTTAATTATCAACATGACAATGTAATTTAACTTTGTAATTCTATATCTATGTCATTTAACATTTCTCATTCATATATCATATGCCATGTACAATCTGATCATTTCGATTATCACACGATATCGCGCCCCAAGAACCTTCCGCCCGACGGGAAAGTCGGTCCAGCCCGCCGGCTCGGGGTGTGACAGCACCTCCACCAACATTCTTTCGGTGAAATTCCATATCCACGATCGATTGATGCCGAAAAATCAACCATTTGCGATCACAAACCACACAAGAATCATCACCATCACCATCATCTTCATGACCTTCAACCTTTCAACAGTAACCACACACTCATATGTGAAACCCGAGGCTCTTGGTAAGAATTTCGACAAAAAAAATAGACCGGCAGCTTCCCTATCACTTTTAGAAGCTTCGAGACTAGGAAATTCCATCAATGTGCCAATAACTCAGAATACCCATTTTCAAACAAGTTGCAGGCGATTAAGGTATCAAAACGACCCATTCGTACGACTGTAGAAGTCACCCGTATGAATGAATCATGTCATTCGCCAAAGGTGCTCACACGAATGAAGCCTCGTAAGAAAGAGCAATTACACGAATGAGATGGGTACATTCGCATGAGAAATTGTCCGAGTCAGTACCCATTCATACGAATGAAGTAGGAGAATGGCTAGATTCATACGTGAGATTTCATTCGCACCAACGCAGTCCATTCGTACAGATGGCTCATTCGTCCCTTTAGGCTTCAAAATGACTAAATGTTGATCATACTAACACTACTAACAAAAAACGATAAAATCAATATTTCGAAGAAATTAAACAAACAATGTTGCAAATACACTTCCACGAGACTAAATTGTGAAGCCCCAATTCCGGGTACCTCATAGAGGTTGGTTTTCATCATAACACATGGCTCTTAAAACAAAAACTTTCATAAACATGCAGCGGAAATTTAAAACATTGTCAAATACAAATTCTACTGAAATAAATTGTATCAAAACATTTATGATTGCCATCACTACCGGATCCTCAACCTTGATGCCCGAGTTCCATGCCTTCTCTTACCATAGCTTTACCCTGACATACATACTAAAATGTTAGCTTATGCTTGTGAGTTCTAGTTTTAGTAAAACATCATAAACGTATCATAAAACATCATTTCTTCCATACAAACCATAACACGTAAACATCATAATCATCGTCTTCATACAACGACTGCTACTGAGCGTAACCGTGGGCTTCTGCCAGCACAAGGTTCCATAACCTTTGATCTGACTTGCCGAAGCATTCTGCATATCCATACTTACCCGGTAACAAGCACTAGAGCAACATCATACTTACCCCGCAACAAGTACAGGAGCAACATCGTACTTACCCTGTAACAAGTACAGGAGCAACATCATACTTACCCCGTAACAAGTCCGAGAGCAACCATACATACCCTATACGAATATAGGAGCAACATCATACTTACCCCACAGAGTGTGGGAGCAACATTCATTCATCATAACGTACTTACCCCATAATGATATGGGAGCAACATTAATCTATTCATCATAATATGATATACTAACATCATACTAACGTTCATCATACATACTTACCCCACACAAGGGTGGATGCAACACTCATGCCTCACAACGTCGTATCCTTATCCTAGTACATAGGATTTCTCATTATGCTAGTATCATTTTATCAAATCATATATATATCATGTAGGCATCATATCATCGTGTCATAACGTCATGGCATCACACACATTTGTGTATAGTTAAGATTTGAGTAGACTTGATTCAACTGTTTATGGAGACCCAATAAACATCAGGTCTACTGAAGGTGTGAGGTAGCTTGGAATTTAAGATCCATAGTTGTTCGTGTACACATTTGTTATGGTATCTCATGTTGTTCAAACATCTTTAGAGGTTCTAATGTTCTCTATAAGCATGCAATGTTCTAATGCGAATACTCCATTAGTGCTATGATGATAGCTAGAGTATTATGGATGTGAAATGGGAACTTTGGTTCCATTTTCACAGACTATGACTGGGTTAGTTTAGTTCACATCCTTTAAGATTTATGTTTCTCAGTTTTCTTGACCATCCCTCCCCGGATAGTGGTTGACTCTGCAGTTCCCGTAAATTCCGAAGAATTTGTGTAGTTACTGCAAATTTACGAGTTTACAGACTATTTCAGTTAGAATATCGAGATCTTCAGATAATCTCACACCATGGTTTTAATTGTGTATGATCTAATTGAGTGGTCTCTATCACAATTCTTTATGTCCGGAAAACTGTGAGCGGACCGGATCATAAACACCCATATGTTTTGGTATCTACTAGGAGTATAGAATGGAAGCTTGTTGATTTAACCATGGTTATTCGGTCATACTCCCTTAGAAGTGTCTCATGTTGTTCTGACATATCTAGATTTCGATCATTCGATCTTAACCTTTAGGTCACATATAGCATGTCCTAGATCATGCCTGTATGACCTTATAACCGACACATCACCTATTGGCCTGTTTCCAGAATTTCGATGTGTGTTTTAATTGTTTGAGGAAACTACCTAAGGGTAAATGCGATCTCATTGTAAATGTTATCTCACATGTTATTACTCATTTTTTTTGCTACACTAGTATATGTTTCACATTATCTATTCAAGGTCTTAGCTGTTTTGCCTACCTGGTTCAGATAATGTTAAGCTACCACCTTTTGACTGCCCATGAATTTAATCCATCATGATCATATCTATCACACCCCTGCGCCGCGTGCGGAATCCACAGCACGGTGACGTATGAACAGTTGAATCATGCACAAGTATTGAATAAGAACAACCACAATGGAATTACTACATTTCATAATGTTTAGACAGTTGTTTAGTTACAGACAATCTATCTACCAAAAGGAAGACAACTACAGACCCAAAATATAGTTTACAAAGTAAGACTTCAAACAAGACAAGTAAACAATTAGGATTTAGTGTGTTTCTAATCCATCCTAGCATGTTTCTTCATCTTGTTCTATCTTAGTATGGTCTCCTTAGTTGTCTCTGAGAATGTCTTAAACCTGATTACCTGAAACACGTGAAAAGTAACTGTCAACTACAGACGTAGTTGGTGAGAACAATAGGTTTAAGCATTTGTAAACATGAGTATATGATATAAGGCATAGGTAAGTTAAAGCAACATAAGATTCACACGGATGAGCTGCAACCCAAACTAACATCAAGTAAGAAAATGAGTGTAAACAGTCCAATCACTGTTTGCACATGAGTCAACATATAATATCAAGTCCCAAACCACGTTTGGAGTTAGATAATGTGTCAACAGTTTTGATAAAACCATATGTAACCGAAATCTGCAGTTAGTTTATAAAACAGATTTAAAAACTAACTGCAGCAATCGGTCTGCCCCAATGTGTGTGTCCGCTTTCCCTTGTTGTGATCACCCAGTACTAACGCTAATGAATATGATACTTGATGCTTTTACAAGTTTGTTTACAACAATAGACACCATGTTTCTGAATCTTACTTTAACCGGATGTGTTAATGCCTTATTTGATAACATGAATTGAAAAGCCTGGATTTAATTCCACGAATTAAATCCTTTGTTTTGAATACCATGAAATGAACCACTTGATTTGAATACCATGATGAGAACCACTTGATTTGAATACCATGTTTTGAACCACTTGATTTGAATACCATGTTGTAAACCACTTGATTTGAATACCATGTTGTGAACCACTTGATTTGAATACCATGTTGTGAACCACTTGTTTTGAATACATGATGTGATGACCTTGTGTAACAACAAGGTTTATAACAAAAGAGTTTATAAAATCATTTATTTAAAAGTGTTGATCCTTTATAAGAACATTTGAGTAAATCTGTTATAACACATTTCAAAGAGTCTTTATAAAATCCTTTTTAGTAAAAAGATTCCAATAGTTAATAAGTCCTTAAAACGGTTGACAATTTCTTTAAACCATTGATGAATCCCTTGGATTCGTAAGATGAACCTGTAATGTTTATGAAATACACATAACTTGTGTAATGAAACAAGATTGAAATAGCGGTTTTGATCACGTGTTCCACCCCAAAACAGTTATAAAACAGTAAAAGAGGGGCTAAAGTTCTCACCTGTCTGCAGTAGACTCTGAACTAAAACAGATAGCAAGTAGCAAACAGGACTTCTAATTGATTCCTATAACATTGTAATCATACATAAGATATAGGATTTATAATTGTATAGACTTTGATTCATTGATTGACTTGTGTTCTCATGATTTGATTGTTGTGAAAACTTGAAAGTTATGATTTGAATCATTTGATTGATCATGGGTCCAAGAAAAGATTGTGAAATGATTCTTTGTTCATAAATCTTATGCATAAATGATAAATGTTCAAGGATTTGATAACCATTGATTAATCATGACTTATGAAAAGATGTTCCAATTGTTTAAGTCTTGAGATTGTGACTTGATCCCATTATTAGTTTAAGTTGCAACTTAAACCAACTAAGATCAATTTACACTCGTTTTGAGTTGTGGCCAACCATGGGCCATTTAAGTTAACCATGAGCCAATTGAAGGTGGTGTTGGGCCAATGGAGTGTGATGTTGGTCCAACAACTCGTATATGGGTCTTGTATCATACCAAAGACAATATCAACCAATTAAGATCTTAGCGAAACGAATGGACTTGAATTGGACCTAACGGATTTAAGTTGGTCATCCAAGGTATAGGTAGGCCATATAAGGTTCCAAAGTGATATTGGGCCTATTTAAAGATCTTAATGGCCAACCTATCTCAATCGTGCTTGGTTTACGTCTATGGGCCGAGTTCTAATAAGATTGGGCCGAGTAGAATTGGTTTGGGCCGAAAGGTCCTTGGGCTGCCACTCTTGGCAGCGAACCCTTGGAGTTTAGAGCCAAGGTTCGGCCCTTGACAATGCTGATCGAAAGGTTCGCTCTAACAATAAAAAGTTCGGTGATCATGGTAACATGCATGGTTCGTTCCTAAGTTCCAAGGTTCGGCAGAAATCAAAGAACCATGCAGGGTTCGTCTAGATGTTCATCAGCTTGAAGGTTCGTTGCATCCCTTAGGGTTCGTGACTAAAGAAGGTTCGTGGAATACAAGAAGGTTCGGACAACTAGGGTTCGCTTCATGGAGACTTCGGCTGATGATGGTTCGCCGAGTTGTGGATGGTTCGGCGCACCCAAGGTTCGGTGATGGCTCGAGAGGGTTCGTGATGGCTTGATGATTCGGCACAGGTTCGTGAGATCCTCCCCTAAGGGTTCGGCAGAAGGTTGACGAACCATGCAGGTTCGTGGAGACTCATTAGGGTTCGGCCGGCTGTGAATGCAGGTTTGGCCGCCGAACCTGTTACCATCATCATCACCATCGTCGATCACTTGTATCCAGACCTCGATCTAAGCTAAACAAGCATCAGAGAAGGTTTCTATGGTCTCGAAAATGGATGTGGTTTGCTAGAACCGGCTAAGTATCGGTTTAAAAACAACCCACGACTGAAAACCCTAATCTCGTGACTATTCAAGCTTCATTACCTCGAGATTGGCTGGATAAATCTGCGAAAATCTTGTACTTTCGTGTAGAGGATGTCGAGGGCTTCGCGTGGACACCAAGAATGACAAATTCCGTTGAGAATCGAGCAAGATACGAACGATTAAAGTTGGGTTTTCTAGAGAGAGAGTGGCTTGAACGAAAATCTAGAGAGAGAAGTGGTGGTTGGGGAATTAAATGAAGAAATAAGTCTTGTTCAAGGCTTTTATAGCCCGTGTGGTATTCGGGTCCGTTTCGGTCGCTCGGTTCGCGTTTCCGGAACGTAACGCGTATTTTACGCGGTTTTAAAATAAAAGAGTTGTTAAACTCATTTAAATGATGAGTTTCAAAATTGTAAAAATATAAAATAATTAATATAATTATTTTTACTCCTCGTGTGTTGTCGGACCGTTAAACATTCACAATTACGTGTATACCCGCAATCGCGTACGTTTTCCGATCGTATTAAAAATTTAAAGTCGTTTAATCATAATTATAAGTTCAACATTCGTATCATTATGGATCGTCACCCATAATTATACTCAGTCTCGCTTACGTATTACGATTCTTGTTGAATTAATTGTCATAATATTCGTCTTGACACTACGCACCAACACTATCCTGTTACACCGAACGCAGTATATATATAGGGCTCACTCTCGCTGCCCACCACTGTTTCGATATAACACAATACTGTTCTTGCCTAGTGAACTCGACTGTAAATAAATAATACATACTTGTTAAATGATAAAGATTCTAACACACAAGCACATAATGACACATGATTCACATTGACTGACTGAACATGGATACACACTGTTCTAACACTGTTCACTACTACATGACTAAATGTACAAATGTTACAGTCTCCCCTAGTTAAGGGAATTTCGTCCCGAAATTAACTAGCCGAAGATACTGTAAAAAGATGAGGGTACTTAAGCTTCATCTGGTCTTCACGTTCCCAGGTGAACTCAGCACCGCGTTTGCCCTCCCATCGTACTTTCACGATCGGGATACGGCTGCGTTTAAGTTTCTTGACCCCATGATCCATGATCTCAACTGGACGTTCTATGAATTGCATGTTGTTCTGAATCTGTATGTCTTCCAGTGGAATCTGAACATCATGATCCGCTAAACATTTCTTAAGATTTGATACATGAAAAGTATCATGAACATTGCTTAGCTCCACTGGAAGTTTGAGTTTGTAGGCCACGGGACCAATCCGTTCCAGGATCTCAAAAGGTCCAACGTACCTTGGTGCAAGTTTCCCTTTCTTCCCGAATCGGACAACGCCTTTCCAGGGAGAAACTTTGAGTAAGACTCGGTCACCGACTTGAAACTCAAGCGGTTTCCGACGTCGATCAGCATAAATCCTCTGCCGATCTCGTGCGGCCTTAAGCCGTGACTGAATGATTGTGATCTTGTCTGATGTTTCCTGAATGAGTTCTGGTCCTACGACCTGTGAGTCATCAATCTCGGTCCAACAGACCGGTGATCGGCACTTTCTACCATATAGAGCTTCGAATGGTGCACATTGAATGCTCGTATGATAGCTATTGTTATATGAAAACTCAATGAGTGGGAGATGAGTGTCCCAACTTCCACCGAAGTCAATGACACAAGAACGAAGCATGTCTTCAAGTGTTTGGATAGTCCTTTCGCTTTGGCCGTCGGTTTGAGGATGATACGCCGTGCTAAGATTAACACGCGTTCCCAAAGCCTTTTGCAATGATTGCCAAAAGCGAGAAGTGAAACGACTATCACGATCAGAAATGATTGATGTTGGTGTACCATGACGTGCAATGATTTCGTTGATGTACAATGTGGATAGCTTCTCCATTTTGTAATCCTCTCGGATAGGGAGAAAATGAGCAGATTTGGTGAGTCGATCAACGATCACCCAAATCGAATCGAATCCTCGCGGAGTTCTCGGCAACTTTGTTATGAAATCCATGGAAATTTGCTCCCATTTCCATTGAGGAATTTCAGGTTGCTGTAGAAGTCCCGAAGGCTTTTGATGTTCTGCTTTGACTTTTGAACAGGTAAGACATTTTCCCACGTACAGTGCTATGTCTTTCTTCATTCCCGGCCACCAGTAAGATGTCCTCAAGTCCTGATACATCTTGTCGGCTCCATGATGAACTGAGTATCGCGACTTATGAGCCTCATCACAGATGAGTGTGCGCAATTCTTCAGACTTTGGAATCCAAATGCGGCCGTTGAGATATAACACCCCATCAGATCGGGGTTCTAGTTTCTTCTCGATGCCTCAATCCAAGTCTGTTTTGAGTTGATTATCTGTTACTACCTGTTGTTGTGCAATACGAATCAAGTCTTTCAAGTTTGGTTGTGTGTTGATCTCCATGGCTCTCACACGAATTGGTTTGACTGGTTCCTTGCGACTAAGAGCATCCGCCACCACATTGGCTTTACCCGGATGGTAACGAATCTCACAGTCGTAATCAGTTAGAAGCTCAACCCAACGCCGTTGTCTCATGTTGAGTTCTTTCTGATTTAGAATGTGTTGCAGGCTCTTGTGGTCTGTATAGATGACACATTTAGTACCGTACAGGTAGTGTCTCCAAATCTTCAATGCAAAGACCACACCCCCTAGCTCAAGGTCATGAGTAGTGTAATTCTTCTCGTGAACCTTAAGTTGTCTTGAAGCATAAGCAATGACCTTGTCCCGTTGCATAAGTACACAACCGAGACCAAGGTTTGAAGCATCGCAGTAGACAATGAAATCATCACTGCCTTCTGGAAGACTAAGGATAGGGGAGTTGCATAACTTCTGTTTAAGAAGTTGAAATGCATCTTCTTGCTTCTGTCCCCATATAAATGCTTGACTTTTCTGAGTTAGTGTGGTAAGTGGCAAGGCTATCTTAGAGAAGTTTGCAATGAATCTTCTGTAATAACCTGCCAAACCCAGAAATGAACGAATCTCTGTTGGAGTAGATGGAGTAGTCCAGTTCTTAATCGCCTCAATCTTTGCTGGATCTACATGAATTCCATCTTTGTTTATGACATGTCCTAAGAAGTGAACTTCCTTTAGCCAAAATTCACACTTTGAGAATCTAGCATAGAGTTGTTCAGCTCTTAGTAACTCTAAGACTTTCCTCAAATGATCTTCATGCTCTTGTTCCGACTTGGAATAAATCAGTATATCATCAATAAAGACAATAACAAACTGATCCAAGTAAGGCCTGCAGACTCGATTCATCAAGTCCATGAACACTGCAGGTGCATTGGTCAGCCCAAATGGCATGACCACGAACTCATAGTGTCCATATCAAGTCCTAAATGCAGTCTTTGGTATATCCTCATCATTTACCCTTAACTGATGATACCCGGACCGTAAATCAATCTTAGAGAAGCAAGTTGCTCCCTGTAATTGATCAAACAGATCATCGATCCTGGGCAGAGGATATCTATTCTTGATGGTCAACTTGTTTAGCTCACGATAGTCGATGCACATGCGAAATGAACCGTCTTTCTTTTTGACAAAGAGAACCGGAGCTCCCCATGGAGAGAAACTCGGTCTTATGAAACCTTTGTCTAAAAGTTCTTGAAGCTGACTAGACAGTTCTTGCATCTCAGACGGTGCTAATCGATACGGTGACTTTGCCACTGGGTTTGCTCCAGGGACGAGATCAATTCTAAACTCCACTTGTCGGACTGGTGGTAGTCCAGGCACGTCTTCTGGAAATACGTCTGGATATTCTTTGATAACTGGAACATCTCCAACTGCTTTCTTTTCAGGTTTCTTTTCCACTACATGAGCTAGGAAAGCATAATATTTCTTCTTCAAGTACTTCCTCGCCTTGATGCACGATACAATCTTTAATCCGCGGCATGGTTTCTCGCCGTAGACTATCATCGTTTCGCCGGACGGTAAGGGAATTCGAATAAGTTTCTCAGAGCATACGATTTCAGCATTGTTCTTGGATAACCAATCCATTCCCACTACGACTTCGAAACATCCGAGAGTCATAGGAATGAGATCGATGGAAAAGAGATGGTCATTTAATCTTAGCTCACAAGCATGAATTATGGAATCTACAACTATGGTCTTACCATTCGCTACTTCTACAGTATAAGGAGCAGTAAGTGTGGATAGTTGCATATTAAGCAAAGAAGCAGTATGAGTAGAGATAAAACTTTTATCAGCACCAGTATCAAATATGATAGGAACATAATGATCATTGATAAGAAATGTACCCGTGATGACTGCCGGCTCTTCACGTGCTTCAGCAGTTCCAATAACAAAAGCACGAGCAGCAGCAGTATTGTTGTTGAGTTTTGGACACTGATTTCTGAAGTGTCCCTCTGCTCCACAATTGTAACAGGCCCTTCCACCTGTAGTAGCAGTGGTAGTGGTAGTAGTTGTTGCAGCAGCAAGATGAGCAGCTCGGCATGTAGCTGCAAAGTGTCCCATACGCCCACATTTGAGACACTTCTTGCATGGAGTGTTGGGCAGATGATGATACTGGCATTTGGTGCAAAGTGGAAACTGGCCAGTGTAAAGCTTTCTGGCATTAGCAGGTTGTGGCATAGCAGTAATGGGTGTGGCATGAGTAGGAGCAGCCGCAGTCAACGCTGCAAAGTTCTTGATTGTCTTTTGCTTCTTCCTCTTGTGATGATGTTGTTCAGGCTTCTTGCCTTCTTCAATCTGTGCTCTCTTGAATCCCTTTCGGGTGAGCACTCCAGACTTCACATATTCTTCAGTAAGTGAAGCACCAAGTTGAATTGCTGCTTCCAAAGTAGTGGGGTTGTTCCCCATAACAGTTCCTCTGACAACTAAAGGCAAACCTTCAATGTATTTTTCTATCATGCGGGATAGAGGAGTAACCAAATGGGGTACCAGAATGCACAACTCATGGAAACGAGTTGTATACTTTGCGTTTTCACCACTATCTTGCACCAGATTCCACATCTCTACCTCGAGTTTCTTCAGTTCATGACGTGGACAAAACTTTTCCATGAGTAAGTTCTTGAAACCGTCCCACGGTAAGCCTAATGCAACTTCACGTCCCCTGGTGTTCTTCTCAGAATTCCACCAGGTGAGTGCGCCCTTATGAAAAGCGCTTGAGGCCATCTTGACCTTCAGATTCTCAGGACATCCAGTGAAGTCGAGAATGTCTTCAATGCTTTCCAGCCATTGCAGTAGGCCGGTAGCTCCTTCAGTACCGGAGTACTTAGGAGGCTTAGCATCGTTGAACTGCTTGAATGTGAAGTTAGCAGTTCCAGTAGTTGTAGCATTTGAGTTATGTGCTGAATCACTAGTACTTCCCCGAAGGTTCTGGGTAATATCAGTGACCATACCAGGGATTACTTCCCTCATATGAACAGCGATAGCTCGAGCAATCTTGTTGATTTCATCGTCGTTGCCACTTGTTGAACCCCCTCCGTTAGGATCACGTCGGGGAGGCATTCTACGAATAGAAGCCACAAGTGGGTCAGTAATGAGGAAGGATACAATTGAATTTTCATGATAAGGTCAGTAATATATCCATACTACTAGTATTATCATTCAATTGTAATATGATCCAGTACACGTATAAGTTATCAACTTATTTGCATACTTATCATGTGAATATGTACGATGTTCCATGATCTCTCCACCAAACCTACACACTGACACTTTCCCGATATACCGAAAATAGTTTATATATAGGGCTCACTCTCGCTGCCCACCACCGTTTCGATATACCACGATCATGCCCTTGCTAGCATTTGGCAACACGTTTGTACTGATTTCCAAGTGTGTTCCATTGATTAAGAATCCCATGATCTTTGATCAACTTGAACTATGATTGATTCCATGATTGAACTATGATTATGTTATGCGTGCACCTACTAACAGTTGTTAACATGTAGAACTAAATCATACGTGTGTTCTACACTTTCCTGTTAACTTATGTCAGTAAGTACTAATGATGTAATCACTTAAGAATTTCACTTAAGGTTTACATTGAAAATGTTCACAACTTGATTGATTCACCATAATGTTTGGTTCATCCAAGTTTGAATTGCACTATGATTTGATTCACAAATGATTGTTTCCCAAATGTTTGTACCCCATGTGTTTGACTAATGTTCCATGTTTCCAGTTAATCCCGAATCCTCGCTCCAAATACAAACGCCGGGTTCCCCCTAACATACTGAAATAAGCTTATATATAGGGTAAGCTCTCACCGACCCACCACTTACCTCAACACATCAGCGTTAATCCGTCGTCTATATTTGGGGCGAAGATTCCAACTGTTGATTGATTATGATTGTTTCATGATTGCCTCTTGTTCTGTGACTATGATAATGATTATGTAAACCATGGTTCTTAATTTACTTAGAAATTAATACCTTAGGTTTTAGCATGTGTGTCCTAGGTTAATTAACCTAGGTTCTCAATACCTACGGTATCGAGTATAATGATCTCTTGTGAGAACTTCAACTAAAGAATACTGTTACACAGATTCTAAGTTATAAAGTTCCTATGATAATGAACACCTGATAATGATAACAATGATAACAATGACAAGGATTTCAAATCAAGATTCTAAATTAATAGTTCTTGACCTTTGAATTCCTATAATGAGCATGACAAGGATTTCAAATCAAGACTCTGAATTAATAGATCTTGACATTTGAATTCCTATAATGAATATGACAAGGACTTCAAATCAAGACTCTAAATTAATAGATCTTGACCTTTGAATTCCTATAATGAACATGACAAGGATTTCAAATCAAGACTCTAAATTAATAGATCTTGACATTTGAATTCCTATAATGAATATGACAAGGACTTTAGATCAAAGATACCAATCTTTGCCTCTAAATCCTATACTGAATATGACAAGAAATTCATATCAAAGATACCGAAAATACAGATCTTTGCCTCCGAATTTCTATAATGATCTCTGTGTGAGAATTTCAGATCAAGGATACTAAGAATACAGATCCTTGCCTCTGAAATCCTTAAATGCAAATGTGTGAGAATTTAATCCGGTTTCTAAAATTATAGAATTCCGGTTCAAATTCTTTGACTCGATATCTAATCTTAGAAAAATGTCCCTAACATCTTTCAAGCTTATTGTAGACTTAATGCTCACTTAAGTTACTTAGATCCTAAGTATCCTCAAGCCTATAGCACTTAGTCCTATTGGGTAGCTTAGGTTATAGTCTAGGTCATTAAACATTGGGTTTTTCCTAGTTCTCTACAACCTTGTCTCTGATACCAACCTGTCACACCCCTGCGCCGCGTGCGGAATCCACAGCGCGGTGACGTATGAACAGTTGAATCATGCACAAGTATTGAATAAGAACAACCACAATGGAATTACTACATTTCATAATGTTTAGACAGTTGTTTAGTTACAGACAATCTATCTACCAAAAGGAAGACAACTACAGACCCAAAATATAGTTTACAAAGTAAGACTTCAAACAAGACAAGTAAACAATTAGGATTTAGTGTGTTTCTAATCCATCCTAGCATGTTTCTTCATCTTGTTCTATCTTAGTATGGTCTCCTTAGTTGTCTCTGAGAATGTCTTAAACCTGATTACCTGAAACACGTGAAAAGTAACTGTCAACTACAGACGTAGTTGGTGAGAACAATAGGTTTAAGCATTTGTAAACATGAGTATATGATATAAGGCATAGGTAAGTTAAAGCAACATAAGATTCACACGGATGAGCTGCAACCCAAACTAACATCAAGTAAGAAAATGAGTGTAAACAGTCCAATCACTGTTTGCACATGAGTCAACATATAATATCAAGTCCCAAACCACGTTTGGAGTTAGATAATGTGTCAACAGTTTTGATAAAACCATATGTAACCGAAATCTGCAGTTAGTTTATAAAACAGATTTAAAAACTAACTGCAGCAATCGGTCTGCCCCAATGTGTGTGTCCGCTTTCCCTTGTTGTGATCACCCAGTACTAACGCTAATGAATATGATACTTGATGCTTTTACAAGTTTGTTTACAACAATAGACACCATGTTTCTGAATCTTACTTTAACCGGATGTGTTAATGCCTTATTTGATAACATGAATTGAAAAGCCTGGATTTAATTCCACGAATTAAATCCTTTGTTTTGAATACCATGAAATGAACCACTTGATTTGAATACCATGATGAGAACCACTTGATTTGAATACCATGTTTTGAACCACTTGATTTGAATACCATGTTTTAAACCACTTGATTTGAATACCATGTTGTGAACCACTTGATTTGAATACCATGTTGTGAACCACTTGTTTTGAATACCATGATGTGATGACCTTGTGTAACAACAAGGTTTATAACAAAAGAGTTTATAAAATCATTTATTTAAAAGTGTTGATCCTTTATAAGAACATTTGAGTAAATCTGTTATAACACATTTCAAAGAGTCTTTATAAAATCCTTTTTAGTAAAAAGATTCCAATAGTTAATAAGTCCTTAAAACGGTTGACAATTTCTTTAAACCATTGATGAATCCCTTGGATTCGTAAGATGAACCTGTAATGTTTATGAAATACACATAACTTGTGTAACGAAACAAGATTGAAATAGCGGTTTTGATCACGTGTTCCACCCCAAAACAGTTATAAAACAGTAAAAGAGGGGCTAAAGTTCTCACCTGTCTGCAGTAGACTCTGAACTAAAACAGATAGCAAGTAGCAAACAGGACTTCTAATTGATTCCTATAACATTGTAATCATACATAAGATATAGGATTTATAATTGTATAGACTTTGATTCATTGATTGACTTGTGTTCTCATGATTTGATTGTTGTGAAAACTTGAAAGTTATGATTTGAATCATTTGATTGATCATGGGTCCAAGAAAAGATTGTGAAATGATTCTTTGTGCATAAATCTTATGCATAAATGATAAATGTTCAAGGATTTGATAACCATTGATTAATCATGACTTATGAAAAGATGTTCCAATTGTTTAAGTCTTGAGATTGTGACTTGATCCCATTATTAGTTTAAGTTGCAACTTAAACCAACTAAGATCAATTTACACTCGTTTTGAGTTGTGGCCAACCATGGGCCATTTAAGTTAACTATGAGCCAATTGAAGGTGGTGTTGGGCCAATGGAGTGTGATGTTGGTCCAACAACTCGTATATGGGTCTTGTATCATACCAAAGACAATATCAACCAATTAAGATCTTAGCGAAACGAATGGACTTGAATTGGACCTAACGGATTTAAGTTGGTCATCCAAGGTATAGGTAGGCCATATAAGGTTCCAAAGTGATATTGGGCCTATTTAAAGATCTTAATGGCCAACCTATCTCAATCGTGCTTGGTTTACGTCTATGGGCCGAGTTCTAATAAGATTGGGCCGAGTAGAATTGGTTTGGGCCGAAAGGTCCTTGGGCTGCCACTCTTGGCAGCGAACCCTTGGAGTTTAGAGCCAAGGTTCGGCCCTTGACAATGCTGATCGAAAGGTTCGCTCTAACAATAAAAAGTTCGGTGATCATGGTAACATGCATGGTTCGTTCCTAAGTTCCAAGGTTCGGCAGAAATCAAAGAACCATGCAGGGTTCGTCTAGATGTTCATCATCTTGAAGGTTCGTTGCATCCCTTAGGGTTCGTGACTAAAGAAGGTTCGTGGAATACAAGAAGGTTCGGACAACTAGGGTTCGCTTCATGGAGACTTCGGCTGATGATGGTTCGCCGAGTTGTGGATGGTTCGGCGCACCCAAGGTTCGGTGATGGCTCGAGAGGGTTCGTGATGGCTTGATGATTCGGCACAGGTTCGTGAGATCCTCCCCTAAGGGTTCGGCAGAAGGTTGACGAACCATGCAGGTTCGTGGAGACTCATTAGGGTTCGGCCGGCTGTGAATGCAGGTTTGGCCGCCGAACCTGTTACCATCATCATCACCATCGTCGATCACTTGTATCCAGACCTCGATCTAAGCTAAACAAGCATCAGAGAAGGTTTCTATGGTCTCGAAAATGGATGTGGTTTGCTAGAACCGGCTAAGTATCGGTTTAAACAAACCCACGACTGAAAACCCTAATCTCGTGACTATTCAAGCTTCATTACCTCGAGATTGGCTGGATAAATCTGCGAAAATCTTGTACTTTCGTGTAGAGGATGTCGAGGGCTTCGCGTGGACACCAAGAATGACAAATTCCGTTGAGAATCGAGCAAGATACGAACGATTAAAGTTGGGTTTTCTAGAGAGAGAGTGGCTTGAACGAAAATCTAGAGAGAGAAGTGGTGGTTGGGGAATTAAATGAAGAAATAAGTCTTGTTCAAGGCATTTATAGCCCGTGTGGTATTCGGGTCCGTTTCGGTCACTCGGTTCGTGTTTCCGGAACGTAACGCGTATTTTACGCGGTTTTAAAATAAAAGAGTTGTTAAACTCATTTAAATGATGAGTTTCAAAATTGTAAAAATATAAAATAATTAATATAATTATTTTTACTCCTCGTGTGTTGTCGGACCGTTAAACATTCACAATTACGTGTATACCCGCAATCGCGTACGTTTTCCGATCGTATTAAAAATTTAAAGTCGTTTAATCATAATTATAAGTTCAACATTCGTATCATTATGGATCGTCACCCATAACTATACTCAGTCTCGGTTACGTATTACGATTCTTGTTGAATTAATTGTCATAATATTCGTCTTGACACTACGCACCAACACTATCCTGTTACACCGAACGCAGTATATATATAGGGCTCACTCTCGCTGCCCACCACTGTTTCGATATAACACAATACTGTTCTTGCCTAGTGAACTCGACTGTAAATAAATAATACATACTTGTTAAATGATAAAGATTCTAACACACAAGCACATAATGACACATGATTCACATTGACTGACTGAACATGGATACACACTGTTCTAACACTGTTCACTACTACATGACTAAATGTACAAATGTTACAATATCATGCGAATTTTTATTAGCTCCACCATATGATATAACTTTATAGTTCTAGAACTAAATCTCCAAGTACACAATTGTTTTTACAATTACACCTTCCCTTAATAAGGATGCCTATAGTTTTGATCCTAATATTACCTCGGACTTCTCGTCCAAGATTTACGGATCTAATGTTATGTCTCCTCAATTTTTAATGTAAGCGAATAACTATCTCAGCATAGTTATTCATGTTGATCCTCATTTCCCATTTGTAATAAATGAAACTTATTGATCTGGTGATAAACTGGTTATGATCTCAATGATGTTCTAGGATCCACTCTTTCTTAATATGGAGAGAACCAGGGCCCTATCGAATAGCAAGCTCTAGTTTAGTTGAGCTTTAGACTTGGCCTTACAGTCGACATACTCAATTTGGTATTCCCTACCATAGTGGTAATAAATGTAGTGAATGATGCCATCATGAAATCATGTTATCACGAGCATCACTCTTGTCGCCTCAATGTTATAAACCCAATGATATGAGATCTAGCATTGATGCACTGTGTCATTCATTTTGATGGGATGATATCATAAAGTTACGTTATCATAATATCATACCTGTTATGTCTTACATGTTATTTCACACACAAGCACACATAATAATAATGATATGATAAAAATATGATAATAAGGATAAAATCATTATTATTTATATCACATAATATTTGAATAATATACTAAAGCTTTTAAATAAATAAAGGAGTTAGCATGATTCTTAGCCTAGCATTTAAAATTAAAAGATTTGAAAGGGGGCGTATGAACTCACCTGTGTTGTGTTGACTGTTGACTTACTACGAGAATACCCGTGCTCGTTGTTTGTAGTTGGAGTGTATTCAACCCCTGTTTGATTTGTTGTTGTTCAACATTGTTAAGATTAGCATATGTTTAATGTTGTGTTGAGATTTGTGCGAATCGACTAAGTGTCCTAAGACCTCTCGAATGAGTTACTAGGTTTGTTACTCTATAGTTTTATGATGTTATTCCCGATAACCCTTAACCATGTCTTGAGTGACTTATTTAAATAATATTTGTAACAACACATGTTTTAAGTTATTAAAAGTATTAGGTTTTCAAGCTTTCATGCTTCACACAAAATGTTACACTTATTATATACAAAAATGTGTTTTATTAACGATTTATGTTAGTCTTATAAAAGAACTTATCTATATAATGTTGATAAAAATTACTTTAATAAAGATTAGGTATAATTTATAAAACTAAGTTTAAATTACAAAATGTCTTTTAATTTGTAAGTGTTTAGAATATCATAGTTAATGTTCATGATCCATAACTTTGTATTCCTTTGTTTTTTTTTTTGTTTATTTTCTGTTTGAAGTCTACTTGGTCTCACCCCAAAACATTAATATCTACATGTTCCCAGCACAGGATCGAGGGCCAGCTGTTTAGAACTGGTTTTTACAGTGTCGACATAAACTGAACTGTAACATCAGTGCCGGAAAAGTTACCGGAACCGTGATCTGCATAGTAACTTGCACAGTAACTCAGGTACAAACTATGTGAACTATTTGTATGCTATTATCATGTAATGCTTGACACTAAACTATTATGCAATTGTTACAGTAACCTGATTAAATCACACGGTTTAACAGTTAGAAACATATGAGACAACACTAAACTGACACACAAATGCTTGTTAAGATACTATTTTGTATAAGTGTATGCGAGGTTGAACATAACAAAACAATAACGGACGTCGTTACAGGAATGCTAAATGGACGGATTATTCGTATAGGTGACGATATGTACGAATATATCTGAAAGTTTAACATTCTGAATAATGTCCAATAATTAGAAAACCATATTGAAAAGCATAGTTATCGTCGTATTAGTACGGGTGACGATTCGAACGAATACGCGCGACAACTATACGATTCGATTTAAACCGGAAATTAAATGTTTTTACAAATTTAAAATAAAGGGAATATATTTAATTATTTTACTAGGAATTACCAACTAAAATAAATTTACAGATCTTACTTTTAAAACCGTATCGTTCGTTATGAAAACGGAACGAAACGACGCTTCTACGCGAAACCAAGCGAAACCGAACGAGACCGAACTTGCGGATAATTGAAAGAACTAGATGGGCCATTTAATACCCATTACAACTCCCAACTACCCATTCTCTCTCATCCTCACCATCACTTTCTCTCTCTACTCTCTCTCTAGAAACCCACACTCTATCTCTCTCATTTCTCAAACAAATCGAGTGATTTTGGTGTCTAAACGACCACTACATCACGTAGATCAAGAAAGTACAAGGATTTGGAACCCATGATCGTCTGATTTGAGGTAGATTCAAGCTATTTATCACGATTTTTAGGGTTTTGAAACCCTTGCGCGAGCCATCCTTGAATACCGGCTCTAAGCACTTCGAACATTAGGGAAATCACATCACTAACTCTTAAGAAACTGTAGGAGAAAAGGTGATACCAGAAGTTAGTGCAAAAACCTGATTTTGGTGAGATGTTCAACCAAGAAAACGATTGGCCGAATGGCCCAAAACAGCTAGCCGATTGGCTCTAGCCGAAGTAGCCCTAGGCCGAATAGCCAGCCTCAGCCGAAGGACCTCATTCGCTCGGCCCTGGCTCATTCGGTCCCTCCTTGTTCGGCCTAACTGGTTCGGCTCAGGTGTCTTTCGGTCCAGGCCTCATTCGGCAGCTCCTCATTCGATCAAAGCAAGCTTCCATTTGGCCACCACCTATTCGGGCCACCTACTATTCAGTCGGCAGCCCTTCATTCGATCGGCACCCCCTTCGGTGGCATACCCATTCAGCCAAGAACTTGTCCTTTGGTCATGTTACTTCGGTCGGGTCTTGGTCTATTCGGCTGAATACATGGGGTGGAGACTAAGCAAACTCAATTAGGGCTTGAGGTGTGTGTGTGTGTGCATGCATGAAACCGAAGGTGTGTGTGTAAATTTTTGAATTAAGGTGATAAGTTTGTAAATTTTTCATGCTAAAGATTAAGACACCAATACTTTGCTAAAAAAATATTAAACATATATTGCCTATTGTAACACCAGTGCCAGAAACGTCACCGAAACAGTGATCTCTACAGTACGTGAACAGTAATAAGGTACGAACTATATGTATTACAGTGTGTTTTCATATTCATATCAAGTTCGTTATCTTTTTGTGTTATCAAACAGCAAGTTCAGAAACATTTAACAGAAACAAAGTTCAGAACTATGGTTCTTGAGTCAGATAATTATCTGGCAATACAGAACCATCATGTGATTATTTGTTAGGATTTTATTACGTATAGACGTATGTGAGGCATTACAGAACAAAATAGCAACGGATGTCGTTATGTGAATGCTAAACCGACGGATTATTCGTATAGGTGACGATCTGTACGAATATATCTGAAAGTTTAACGTTCTGAATGATATCTAATAATTAGAAAACCATGTTGAAAAGCATAGTTATCGTCGTGTTCGTACGGGTGACGATTCGAACGAATTCGCGCGACCACCGTACGATTCGATATTAAACCATAAATTAATTATTTCTGAAAATTTAAAATAAATAAAAGATATTAGTTAATTTATTAGGAATCACAACCTAAAATAATTTTATAAATTCTATTTTAAAACCGAGTTGTTTCGTTATGTAAACGACAAGAAACCGACATTTTTACGCGAAACACGCGAAACCGAACGAACCCGGTATATTTTGGATCATTTATTGTGGCATTTACAGCCACAACCACCACCAACAACCAGCCTCAAGCACTCAAACTCGTTCACTCTCTCTCTCTAGAAATTATCTCTACCTTCTCTCTAAGATTTCTCACCGATTTCTCCACGAAATCGACTCATTTTGGTGTCAAAACGACCACCATAACTCGTAGATTGTAGAAGTACAACAGACCGTGGCTTGGATCCATCTGCTTCGAGGTAAAAATCGATTCTAGGTTCGGTTTTAGGGTTTTGAAACCCCTTTTTGATCGGTCACTGTACAACCGGTTTTACACCCTCTCTAATCCTAGGACTTGCACACAAACATGTTTAGGATGTGTAGGAACCAAACCCCTTCAACCCCTAGTCGCTTAGTCTGAAAATTGAGTGCAACCACCCCTCTCATCCGCCGCGGCCGAATGTAGGACACCAGGTGGCCGAATGGCCTAGCGGCCCATTCGCCAAATGGCCTAAGGCCGAAGCAGCCTCAATCGGTCGGCACTCTCTCGGTCAGGATAGAGCCATTCGGTCAACCCTCAGCCTGTCGCGCAATAGTCATTCGATCGCCCCCTCTTCTTCGGCCACCCGCTCTGTCGGACTAACCCCATTCATTCGGCCAGAACCCCATTCGATAGGCCCAAGGTTCATACGGCTAAACCCATTCGGCCAAAGACCATGCGGCTCAGTGCTTCGGCCATAACACCTACTTTGGCTGAGTGTCATTCGGATGATCTCCTTCGGCCAGACCATGGTAGTCGAATTATGAGGGTGGGATATGTGGGAACCATAAATTGCATGCATTCTATTTGCATGCGTTTGCATGCACGTTAGGTACGTATGCATGGGATATGGCCTTGTGTGTGTGCATGCATGATCTATAAATTTGACGTGGGTATGCAAGGAACATGCATGGGTATATGTGGTTGCATAGGAAATTTATTAGGGTCTCAAGTGATAAAACCAAGTGGGAATCCATTAATGATCAAGGAAACGAGCTAAGTTAGGTGTTAAACACATTGTGAACGCCAAATGCTTAAAAATTTCTATACACTTGTACAACATAGTAGATAGTTCAATGGGACTATCTAAACTAAGTTGTACGCACAAGAACGATCAAAGAACTATGGGAAAACGAAGAACTAACCAAAGGCTTAGAGTTAATCAACTAGCTTAAGCCTAGCAAGTAAGTTATAATTTTCTTAATTTGTTTAATGTTTAATAAAAGGTAAATGAATTATAAACTTCTTTGAATTAAAATTAATGGTTTCTAACTTAATAGTTTAACTTAAAATAAAGTGTTTAAAGTGTTTAAATAAGAGACTATGAATATGAATAACATAAACCATACATCACTAAGGTGTAATGGTAATTATTCTTGGGATTAGGGTTACCAATGGGTAATAAGTTAGAAAAATTCTATGAAGTCTTAGAAGCACATTAGTAATCTAGGACACTTAGTTGCACGCCTAGACCAAACCCTAGGTACGACGACTACCGTATATATACTTATCGTATTCAAATTCTCTTAAAAACAACTCAGGTGCTAAAGATACATAAGCAACAGTCAAAGAGCGCGCATTATCTTTTGTAATTCATTTGCACAGCGACATAGGTGAGTTCATTGCCCCTTTCCTAACATTTTTGTTTTAAAACGCGGGGCTGAGAAGCATGTGTAAACTGTTTTATTTAAATTGTTTACTCAAATGCTTTTACTTGTATATGTTTTATATGTATAACTGTTATTATAGACCCCTGTTTAGATGAACTATTTCAAATCAAAGAACTAGTTACAAAGAACTATTTTCAAAGAACTAATTCCAAAGAACTAAAGATCTAAATCAAAGAACTATTTTCAGCGATCTATTTCAAAGAACTATTTCAAGGGTGTGTTGTCAAAGAACTAACGATCTATTTCAAATAACTATTTCAAGGGTGTGTTGTCAAAGAACTAACGATCTATTTCAAAGAACTAAGTACAAAGAACTATTTCAAGGGTCTAACTGGGAAATATCAAAGATAGCATGTGCCATTATTAGGTTTGAAGATGTCCTAGCTAGACTGATCGAATATGAGACGCATGTTTGATGATATTTACAGTATTCCCTAACGGTTTTGAGGAACATCTGGGAAATGCTCAAAGATAACATGTGCCAAAGAACTAAAGAACTATACGAACTATGGACGGTCTAAAGAACTATAAAAGCCTATATATCAAAAGATGTCCTAGCTAGACTGATTGATTATAGGTCACATGTTTGATGAAGTTTACAGATCTCCTTTACTACTAAGTACCTGATTGATATACTAGTCTACTCGAGTATGACCAAGGCCCAAATCATTAGGTCTTAGATTTTATTAAATGTTTATTTATTTATCTATTTGATTAAGCATTTACTTGACTGTTTCTATAAATGTTGTGGTTGATCATAATTTTGTGATGAACTTAAGGAATCAATAGAGATTCCAAGTGTATTTACAGGAACAAAGAACTGAAGAAACAATGGGTCAATGGTAGGGGTAAAATGCTTAATTATCATTAGCAACAATGCCCTATGTGGATTAGTATGTGGTGGGACGACGTCTGGGCGGGTTGTAGGCTCAACTCAGGGGTATGCCCTATATATAAGCATACCGATCTGGATGATACATGTGATGTTAATGAGATTAAGGTTGTTACCCGAGGGTTTAACAAATGTTTTGAGAGTACATTAGAACTATAGTGGAATGGAAGTGTATGGTAGGTAAAAATGCTTAATTATCATTAACAACAGTGTCATCTGCGTATTAGTATGTGGTGGGACGGCGTTTGGGCGGGTCGTAGGCTCGACTCAGGGGTATGCCCTATATATAAGCATACCGATCTGGATGATACATGTGATGTTAATGAGATTAAGGTTGTTACCCGAGGGTTTAACAAATGTTTTGAGAGTACATTAGAACTATAGTGGAATGGAAGTGTATGGTAGGTAAAAATGCTTAATTATCATTAACAACAGTGTCATATGCGTATTAGTATGTGGTGGGACGGCGTCTGGGTGGGTTGTAGGCTCGACTCAGGGGTATGCCCTATATATAAGCATACCGATATGGATATTACATGTGATGTTAATGAGGTTAGGGTCTTTACCGAAAAGGTTTACAAATCATTTTCAATTACTAAACTATATGAACTCACCAACCATGTGTTGACTTGATCTTCTTGCATGACTTCTCAGGTGACGGACATGTCAACTAAGAAGTTATTGCTTCTGGACTAGGACTTCAGATAGAAGATTTAGTATTTTTCGACCTGCATACTTTTGGAAACATCATTATACAATATATTTTGTATATCTTGTGTATATACAAGTTATAGAAACTTTATGATGTTTATGGTAGATTTACATTGTTAAATTATAAACGATACTGATGTAATTTAACTTTGTAATTCTATTATATTTAGCATTTCTCATTTATATCATGTGTAATGTAAACAATCTGATCATCACGATTATCACTCACGATATCGCGCCTCGGGAACCTTCCGCTCGACGGGGAATCCGATCCAACCCCGCCGGCTCCGGGTGTGACACCTATCACATGGGATTGAGAGTAAACAAAGACTAATGCAGCAACATCAAAGGTTTTAAACATTTTAGCATAAGGCATGAGTTAAAAAGAAGCAAGGAATCTAATAACGTGTTAGTGTTAGTTATTAACACTCGACACTTAGTAAATGCTATACCATATGCAACTTGGTTGGATAGTTCGTTGAACTTTCTAATCCAAGTCGTACGCACGAATGATCCAAGAAACAATGGAAGCTAAGACTTAACTATAAGCTTAGAGTTAATCAAATTGGATTAACTTAAAGTCTAACAAGCTAACTTATGATTTTCTTAAAATAAATTATGGTTTTAGTAAATGAAAGCAATGATAAACTTTCTTAAATTAATTAAATGATTTTTAACCTAAGGGTTTAACTTTGAAGGAACTATTTAAAAATGTTGTAATTAAAGACTTTAAATGCAGATAGCATAGACCCTGCATAGCTAAGGTTTAATAGCCACTGTCTATGGGACAAAGGTTATAAAAGGGTAATGTATTAGCTTAGTTAGAAAGAATCATGGAAACTCATTAGCAACATAGGACACTTAGTTGCACGCCGAGACCAAAACCCTAGTTTGCGTCCATTATGAAGACTTATAGTGTTCGAATCTCTTAAAACAACTCAGGTGTTGAAGATACCTAAGCTACAACTAACGAGCACACATTATCTGTGGTAATTCATACTTAGCAACACATGTGAGTTCATTGTCCCTTTTCTAACTATTTTGAATTTTACTTCGGGACTGAGAAGCATGTTATACATTTTAAACAAATGTTTACATGTTTCGTAAATGCTTTTATACTTATTCATAATGCTAATACTAAAAGCTAAAAGCTAAGGCTTTATCCTAAATGCTAATGCTTCATACACTTAACCTAAATGTTAATGCTACATGCTAATGTTAAATGCTAATGCTACATGCTAAGATTACATGCTATTGCTACTTGCTAAGACTACATGCTAATGCTACAAGCTTTTATACTAGATTGCTTAAAACCTTGGATGCTTCTAATATGCAAAGAAAATAAAGGCTAAAATTGTGAGATGCTTTTATAAACTAACTTTGAAAGCTTGAATGCTCAAACTTAAAAAGACTAATATGCTTGATATGCTCGAATGCTCAAAGTGCTTGGAATGCTTTAGACTCTCGTATGGTTGATAGGCTTGAAATGCTAAGACAACAGGCTAGTATTTGTGCATGAGATACGTGAATGCTAAACTATGCTAATGCAAAGCTAGTATCTGTGCACAAGATACGTAAATGCCAGGCTATGTGAATGCTATAAACTTGTATGCTAAAGCTATCGGCTATTGTAGAACGGACCGACTGGCCTCTCAATGCTTGCCATAGGGTGTTCTTCATAGCCAGGACTATTGTAGAACGGACCGACTGGCCTCTCAGTGCTTGCCATAGGGTGTTCTTCATAGTCAGGACTTTGAGGAGCAGACTGTTGGCCTCTCAGTGCTTGCCATACAATGATTCCTCATTGTCCACCCATGTTTGTGATATGCGACTAGGATGATTCTGGTTTTCTTAGTTGACTTTGTGTCATCTTGGGAATCCTTTATCAAAACACCAATGTTGCTAATCACCTCTAGTTCCGATATGGATTGATACTGGATTCCTTAGGGTGTTCAGTTGTCCATAAAGGTAACACTCAAACCAGACTTGCAAATGCTATTGTGTGCGTGTTGTAAACTTTTAAACAGAATGCTAAAGCTAAGATGGAAATGGAACTGGATGGTAGGTAAAATGCTTAACTATCATTAACAACAATGTCATATGTGGTTTAGTATGTGGTGGGATGGCGTCTGGGAGGGTTGTAGGCTCGACCCTTTCGTATGCCCTATATATAAGCATACCAAATTGGATATTACAGGTGATGTTAATGAGGTTAAGGTTGTTACCGAAAAGGTTTGCAAAAGCTAATTTTCAAATACTAAACTATATGAACTCACCAACCATTGTGTTGACTTTGTTTTCTTTCATGCTTTCTCAGGTGATGTACATGATTAAGCTAAGGCTCGGGAATGCATACTAGGATGCCCAGTTAGAGGACCTAGTAGTTTTTGTGAAGCACATATTTTGTGATTGTTGTGAATCACTTTTGATATCTTGTACAGTTACAAGATAGTAAACATTTGATTCTTTTGATAGGCTTAGGGGTTGTTTGTTTGCATCTGAATGGCATTAAGAGGTTACCTCTAAATGGTTCATAACCTCTTAACCATTCAGACTTAGGGCTACCTCTTAACCATTCAGAGGTTATGAACCATTACCAGCCTCTTAACTATTCAGACTTAAGAATACTTTTTAACTGTTCAAGCGCTATGAACAATTAAGAGGTAGCCTCTGAATGGGATTAAGAGGTTACCAAACAGGGCCTTACTTAGTTAAATTATAAAACATTGACAATTGTAATTTTACTTTGTAATCCTAGTTTAATGCTATTTGTGCTTTAGTTATTCTCAATGTTGATGGTATGTAAACAATCTGATCATCACGATTATCATCTCACGATATCGCGCCCCGGGAACCTTCCGCCCGACGGGACACACGATCCGGCCCGCCGGCTCGGGGTGTGACATGAACACCCCATGATGGTCTCAATCGATATTAAAATGGTCAACCTCCATCTCATCGATAATAGACTCTCTCATCCTATTAATATCGATAAACATTCTGCTAATATCGATAGGCTAGTGTCGACAATGAAGGTTAACATTCACACGTATCTCCGACACTATAATATCGACTCGGTCCATCTTCCACCGATTCTAGGCCATCGATATAGTCAATATTGATGGTTCTTGGCTCCCAAACTCTAAATACCATCGAACCTAACGCACTTATCATGGGCTGGTGTCGAATTAAGTGGAACCATGCCTGCTAGAATCGATGGTTGAGCACCCGGTTCACAGCTCGTCGATACTAATCCATGTGGGTTTTTCTTGTACCGATCCTAACATTTCTAGTGAGTTTCAACCCTTTTTGATCCTACAAACCTTCATGCTAACATGTTCCACATATCTAAAGCCAATTTTGTGTAAGAATCGAAGTGTTTTGGAAGGAGAAAAAATGTCACCAAGTTCACAACCGAAAATAATGAAAACCCACCTTTTCAGCCGAAACTTCTCTCTAGTTTCGCGTCCTATTGAGCTCGTTTTAGGCTAGATCTTCTGTACCTCTGGGTTCTCCTCGTCAAGAGGGTCATTTAGACACCAAGAACACCAAATTTGGTGAAGGTTTGCTATGGTGGAGAGTGTGACAAGCTAGAGAGAGAGTAGAGAGAGTCGAATTCTTGATGAGAGAGTGAGTGTTGTGATCATCTAAAAATGAGGAAGAGGGAAGAAAAAATGGGGTTTTATACCCCGGGTGTTGACCCTCGTGTTCGGTTTCGATCGGTGCCGTTAAATCACGTTATTTCGTTACGTAACGTTAATTACGTCTAATTTTATAAAAATAGTTTAACTTAAATATATTTAGGTGGTAATTGCTAGTAAATATTATTTTTATTTTATTTTCATTATTTTAAGGTTCATTATCGTTTATTTTTGCCGTTTCATCAGAAAACGTAACTTACGCGCGTTTTCGTACAGAGTGCTAACACTTGTTTGTTTGTGTGAATCATCACCCATGCAAACACTTGGTCGGTTCATTATTCGTAAGCAATACTAAATTGTTGTTTTGAATTGGACATTCTCACAGACGGACTCAACTAACCTAACTGTTTTCACATTGTTATGATTTACTTCGTATTGTTTTCTCACTGAATTGTCAGTCATCTGATTCCTATTAGTTGTATATAGCAGATTGCAACCAATATGTTATTGTTCTTTGTTTTCACAATTGTTGTTTCTCATGTGTTGTTGTATATTCATATTTCAATTCTCATTGAAATACATACAATTGTTAATTGTTTCTACTGAATTGTTTTCGCACAATGTTTATGACATAGTTTAGGTGTAAGTACACATATCATACGGATTTACTAGACGATCTGGTACTAGTTGTCACAATCTTAGACTATTATAAGGATTATAACATATGTTATTCTTTCGTTTAAGAATACCTTAGATATTATCTAAGTTAATTCTTATCTCATATTCACGAACACGCGATAACTCTTTAGATGTTAGGAATTCAAATCATTAGGCTAAGTGCCTAAACAAATCTTCTAAGTTAATCCAATACATGTATTTTTATATGTATTCAAATTGATTTTATAATCACGTTAGAATTCGGTTTGTAAGTTGACATGTAGTAACTGGAAGAGTGAAATGCCGGTAGTTAGGATTCATGTCTAGGAAAGATATTCGTATAAATTCCCGATGTATGGTGGGACCAGGTTATCTTTCCAAGGGACTCCAAATGAGAGTATTTTCACCTATAGGCCAAAGCATGTCACACCAAACACTTACAAACTATATAATTCTAACATGTCAAAGGTGTTCAATTTTGGATACAATTCCTAATTATTTTAAACAAGTCCAAATGATTTATTATATGAGATTATTATTTCCATAACATTATATCTAAGATTAGTAATTATATTTTATTACAATATTTAAGGTAAACACGATGTCATAAACTGTCACACCCCGAGCCGGCAGGCCGGATCGAGTGTCCCGTCAGGCGGAAAGTTCCCGGGGCACGATATCGTGTGATAATCGGAATGGTCAGATTTTATACATAGCATCAACATTTGGAATATCTAAAGCACAATAAGCATTAAACTAGGATTAAAAAGTTAAATTGCAACTGTTAATGTTTGATAATTTAACCAAGTAAACCTATCAAAAGAATCATAAGGTTATTATCTTGTAACTGTACAACATATCAAAAATGATTCACAAATAGTCAACAAAATATGTGCATCCCAAAAGCTACTAGGTCCTCTAAATGGGCATCCTAGTATGCAATCCTTAGCCTTAGTTTAATCTTGTACATCACCTGAGAAACATGTAAGAAAAGAAAGTCAACACAATGGTTGTTGAGTTCATAGAGTTTAGTATTTGAAAAATAGCTTCAAAAACCTTTTCGGTAACAACCTTAACCTCATTAATAACCACCTGTCCTATCCAATTCGGTAGGCTTATATATAGGGCATGCGTAGGTTCAAGCTTACTTCCAGCCCAACCGCCAGCCCACCACATCCATTTCCATCATAGTTTCAAGCATTTTGTTTAACCAAGTTCACACACACAATACCATTTGAAAACCAAGTTTTTAGACTTATTTCTATGGACAACTGATACCAGAAGGAACCCAATATCAATCCGTAGAAGAAACTAAATGTGACTTTCAACATCGTTGTTTTGATAAAGGATTCCTCAAGATGACACAAAGTCAACAAGAAGAAACCAGAATCATCATAGTCACTCATCACAAAACCATAGATGAACCAATAAGAACACTAAATGACTAGTAGCGCTTGACCAATGTCAATGCTCGACGGCCAATCACTTTATCTTACAAGATTCTAACAACTGAGAACACTGATGACTAGTAGGGGTTGACCAGTGTCAACGCTCGGCGGCCAACCAGCCTGTCTTATGAAGTCCAAAAGCTTATAGCATACAAGTTTATAGCATACAATTTTTTAGCATTTCTAGCATTTTTGTATCATGTGCACATATACTAGCTTCACAACCGGAATTCCATTCCGTTAGTTTAAGCATTTTAAGCATTTCAAGCATTTCGAGCATTTCAAGTATCTCAAGCATTCAGTTTCAAGTGTATAAGTTTCTGTGAGTTTAAGTGTCTGAGCTTTTCAAGAATATAGTTTACAAAATCATTTTAGAGTTATAGTGTTTAGTCTCCAAAAGCATTTAAAGCATCATAAGTTTAAAGCGTGAAGGTATAAGTGTATAGAATATTAGCATCAAAAATAAGTAGTAAAACGTTAAGAAACATTTAAACATTTATTTAAAATTTTCAAACGTGTTTCTCAGTCCCATAGTAAAACAAAATTGTTTGAAAAGGGACAAATGAACTCACATGTGTTGTAGTATGCCTGAATGACTAAGAATCAGATAAACGCGCTCTCGTACTTTATAGATTATGTAGCTTCAATACCTGATTTGATTTCTTGTGATTTGTACACGATAAGTATTTATAATTGACGTAGGTAGAGGTTTGGTCTCGGTGTGCTACTATGTGTCCTATGCTTACTAATGAGTTACTAGCATTTTTCTAAGTATTTCTAAGCTAAGTATTCCCCATGACCCTTATTCATTAGTGAATAGTAATTAAACCTTATTTGCATTCAGGTTTACAAATCAAATCACTACATTCTAGAAATCATTATTTATAAAACCTTATTAAGTTATAAACAATTTTTTTAAGTTTAAAATCATTTAATTTATTTTAAAATACTTTACTAAATCAAGTGATGATGATTCTTATAAATTATGGTTACATGTTATAAAACATTACCTTTTATTGCATAACATACTTATTTTATTAAAACATGTATTAATCATATAAGAACTCGAGTTAACCCACTCAAGTTAATCACATGCCCTTTGTCAGTTTCTAATTCTTTCATTGAAAGTGTTTGCTTTCGAGTTGATGATTAACTAAGATCATTCCATTTGAATAATCTAAGTTCATCATCAATAGGTTGAAATCACTTAGAATTGGGTGTTTGTCATACAAGACTCACATAATCCCATACTTAGTGGTTTCCTTAGTTTCTCATAAGTTTCCTTGTTCTTTAGCTTCTTTGTACATCATAGCTTCTTACCACATTGGTTATTGTTAGTATGTGTTACATAAGCTTAGCTTATTAGTTTAAAACGTACTTAGCTAGTATTGAAAATATTAGGGTTTTCGGCTAACACTTGGTTAACCCATATTGAACCTAATTGGTTTGAACTACTATACACATGGTTTTGCTTTAATAGAATCCAATGTTTTGTAGATTTAAACTTGTTGAAACTTAGATTTTTCAGGTTTAAAAGTGTCTGGAAAGACTTAGTGTTGGTAAAACATTGATACAGATGGTTCACATATTAGTTTAATCATTCCAAAGCCCTAATAGCTTCGCCCGACCAACCCTTGTTCTAGCCACTCTCCCGAACACATTTGTTAATCATTTGAGCTGATTCCAAGCTCTTAGTATCGACAGGAGTTGAAATAGGATCGATGATCAAGGCAGTTCAGTATCGATGAGAAACAGGCCAAAGCCTGTCGACACTACCAATGTTGGCCAAACAGTTTCACGCAGCACTAAGTCGTCGACAATGACACTATCGATGGTCCTTGGTGGCTCAGAACTTAGTGGCCTTCGATATTATTTTGTTCGAAGGGGATCCATCCAATTTGCTTGGTCGATATTAACAATATCTACCCAAGAATCCGTTGCAGATCTGCTTTTGTCGATACTACATACTTCAACATTCTTGTGTCAATATTAGCTTAAACCCATGTCTAAACTCAAAATAATTTGTACCAAACTTCATTCTAAGATGTTCCTGAACTTCCTATGTCGATTTTGTGCAAATCCAAAGAGTTTCGAGGTCGAACTTGAGCTGCAAAGTTCAAGTCGTTCAAGAAAGAAGATGAATAGTATAACCCAGTGAAAATCAGTGATTTCTCACTCGATTTTACGTCGTTTTTGGCTATTCAAAGCTCGATTTCTTCGTCTCTTCACGATCTACATGTTTCCACGGTCGTTTTGATACCAAATTTGCCCAATTTGATGTAGATTTGAGTAATTATGGCGGTTTTAGAGAGAGAGAACCGGATCTAGTGAGAGAGAGTGGGTTGTTGTGTGTGTTAAATAGTATTAAATGCCATTTTATTTTTTTTAAACATTCGGCTGCGTCCGGGTTCGTTCGGTTTCGCGCAAACGCGTCGGTTTTGGTTTTCTTGTAACGAAACGTTACGATCTTATAAAACAAGGTTTTATAAATTATTTTAGGTTGTAATTTCTAATAAATTAACTAAATATCTTTTATTTAGTTATAACATTTTGAAAATTTTTAAATTAATTGTTTAATTGAATTGTACCGTTTTCGCGAGTATTCGTTCGGATCGTCACCCGTACGAACACGACGATAATTGTACTTTCCGATTTGATTATCTAATTATTAGACATCATTCAGAACGCTAAACCCATAGAAATAGTCGTGTGAATCGTCACTCACACGAATACTCTGTTGGTTTAATGTTCACTTAACAACGTCTGTTATGGTTTTGTGTTAGTCGTTCTCGCATACGTTTACACATAATAAACCCTAAAATAACATATGTTGCATAATTTAATGTCGTCAGCCATAAATCTGATTGTTGCATCATAGTTTTCACAGTGTTTCAAACAGTTTTGTAAGCATTTAGCATTAATTGCATATAATAAGTATTACATAGAGTTACATACAAACGCCTACTGTACTCTACATTGTTCCGAACTATTGTTCGGGCACTCATGTTATAGTCTCCCCTTGTTAGAGAAATTTCTTCCCAAAATTTAAGAATCGTTATCGGGTACAACTTCCTTTGTAAACAACTAGGGATACTTAGACTTCATGTGATTCCGCGTGAGACACCCATGTCACTTTATGTCCAATCAAGACATTTTACAAAATTATTTAATAAACTACATTTAGGTCCAAGCAAAAACTTTAGTGTTTTACACATCTACAAACACACTACTTGTTAAAAACAAGATTTAAGTATCTTTACATAATTTACAAAACATTTATTACACAATAGTTTCAAAACAGTTTGGTTATTAAGATTAAACCACCATAAGAGCCTCCACGTTCGATTCCGGTCACCATCAGCGCTCACCCGACTCCTTTGTACGTGTAAACGCCACATTTGAATTCACCATTAGTTCGTTAGAACTAAGTAAGATTACCCTATTATTTTCTCAAGTGTGCTCCATAACATCATATGGATTCACTAATGATTTTCCAAATTTAATTTGGTTATATTATTCAATCGCCTACAACACGATTTACTAACGGGTCGTTGTCACCCAACATCATATAAATCTCCCATTCATGCAAAATCATTATAATTTAACACAACACATACGTGCACACAAAACTTCAGTTGTGCATCATATTTACCAAAAGTCAAACATAAACAATTTGACTCTTGAAATTAGATGTCTACACTCTTGTAAATCATCTTTTGTTCACACACCTTGTTAATCTATTACATTAGATTTGCAAGTCTTATGTTCACACATGTTGTGAATAGAAGCATGCATATTACCAATTTAATGTCTACACTCTGGTAGATTATAACCTCCAAATTATGATGGTTGTTTACACTCTTGTAAATCAGCCCAATCATTATTACTAGTTGAATGTTCACACACCTTGTAAATCATTCAACTACAATAATGTCACACCCCTTGCGCCGCGTGCGGAATCCACGGCGCGGTGACGATCGAGCGTTGAATCATGCACAAGTATTGAATAAGAACAACCACAATGTATTCATAGGTTTCAAAATGTTTAGACCATTGTTTAGTTACAGACATTCTATCTATCTATCAAAAGAATAACAACTACAGACCCAAAATATAGTTTACAAAATCAGACTTCAAACAAGACAGTTAAACAATCAGGATTTTAATGTGTTTCTAAATCCATCCTAGCATGTTTCTTCATCTTGTTCTATCTTAAACGGTCTCCTTAGTTGTCCTTTAGAATGTCTTAAACCTGATTACCTGAAACACGTGAAAACTAATTGTCAACTACAAAAGTAGTTGGTGAGAACAATAGGTTTAACAGTTGTAAATATGAACATGCATTGTAAGGCATATGAATAAACAATGATTGAAAATACATGGATGGTTGCAACCCAAACTAACATCAAGTCTGTAAAACGTGTCCAAATAGTCATCAGACTGTTTGCTAGAAAACCAACACATAATCAAGTACCAAACTACGTTTGGAGTTAGAAAATTAGTCAGCAACATTGATATAACCATTCGTAACCAAATCTGCAGTTAGCTTTTAAAACAAATTTAAAAGCTAACTCCAGAATTAGGCCTGCCCTATTGTGTCCGCTTTCCCTTGTTGTGAGCACCCAGTACTAACGCTAAACGAATATGTAACTTGATGTGTGTATAAGTTTGTTCCCAACGATGAACACCATGCTTTTGAAAACTTGAATTGAAACCCTATGATTTAATGCTTTGTTTGAATACCATGGTTTGAAAACTTTGCTTGAATACCATGAATTGAAATCCTTTAATTGAATACCAATATGAAAACCATTGGTTGAGAACCTTGTATTGAAACCATTGATAGAATACCAAAGATAGTGTCTTTGTGTAATAACAAGGTTTATAAAGTATCATTTTATTGAAAACACAAGATTTTAGTAAAAGAGTTTATAAAATTATTCTTTAAAAGAGTTTAACATTTATAAAACTATTAGTGACAAAACAGATATAAAACAGTTTAGAGAACCTTTTATAAAACCTTTTAGTAAAATATGTTTAACAGTATATAAAATCCTTTAAGACAGTTGATAAATCCTTTTAAACAGTTGATGAATCCGTTGAATTTGTACGATGAACCTGTAATGTTTGTAAGTAACATAAATCCTGTATAATGAAATATGTTTGTAATAAGAGTGTTTGATCACGTGTTCCACCCCAAAACAGTTGTAAAACAGTAAAAGAGGGGCTAATGTTCTCACCTGTCTGCAGTAGACTCTGAACTATAACAAATAGCAAGTAGCAAACATGACTTCTAACTGGTTCCTATATCATTGTAATCATATATAAGATATAAGATTTATGATTGTATAGACCTTGATTTATCGATTGACTTGCGTTATCATGAACTTGATTAACCCTTGAATCACTTGTTCTCTTGTTTAGGAATGTTGTGCGAATTTGAAAATCATGGTTGAGTCATTTGATTGCTAATTGATTCATGAAAAGATGTGTCATGTTCTTTTATGCACAACTTGCATAAATCAAAGTAACATGCGTTTATGATTATGATAACTCTTGTTTAACATGAATTTTAAAGAGATGTTCCAATTGTTTAAGCCTTTATGATTATGACTTGATCTCAATATTAGGTTAAATTAAACCTAAACCAAACAAGATCGTTTCATAATTATGTGATTAATAGGCCAAGATTGGGCCGAGATAAAATCCCATGGCCAATCTATTCCTATTGGGCTTAAGTATTTGTTATTGGGCCTTGGACATGAGTATGGGCCAAGTTGATATCCTATGGGCCAATTCAACTTAAAGTTTGGCTAGTTTTAGGATGTGTGGGCCAATTAGTTGGATTGTTGGGCTGAGAGTCCTATTGGGCTTGATTGAATCATGTGGGCCGAATCGGGTGTTAGCCTCTCCAATTCCAGCGAACCTATTATAAGGTTCGGCCAAGTCTTCTCACCAAGGTTCAGTTCTATGGGTTTGCATGCAAGGTTCGCAAGGACTAGATTCAATGGTCAAAGGTTCGGGCACATAGGTTCGTCCATGGTCATGGGTTCTCCTAGGGTTCGGTAGCCTCCACAGGGTTCGGCTAAAGGCTGATGTGCATAGGTTCGTCCACGCTGGTGTTGGTCTGTCAAGGGTTCGATCAAATGGTTCGCCTGTGTAACATCCACGAGGTTCGTTGCATGCTAAAAAGGTTCGGTACCCAGGGATACTAGGTTCGTCGAGGGTGAGTAGGGTTCGCAGCCTGCACAAAGGTTCCTTGGTGGCTCAGAAAGGTTCGTGGCATGCATGGTGGTTCGGCACAGGCTCGTGAAACCCCTTAGGGTTCGGCTGGGGTTCAGCGAACCATGCAGGTTCGTTCCTATCCCAATGGTTCGCCCGAATCAAAAAGGTACGTGGCCAAAGGGTTCGGCTCCCATGCCTTCTACCGAACCTGTCGCACCATCATCATCATTTCCATTGTGTCGACCTGTTCTAAACTCAAGCATCATGTAAGTAGTGATTCCCGAAGGTTTAAGATCGTGGTGATGGTCTAGAACCAGCTAAAGCTTTCGGTTTAACAACCCACACACAAAAACCCTATTTTCGTGAATCTTTCAAGCTCCATATCTCTGATTTGGCCGGTGAAAACCTCATATTCGTTGTACTTCTGTGTAGAGGATGTCGAGAGCTTCGCCTAGGTTCAAGAATCACGCAAATCCGTTGAGAATCGAGCGAGTTACGTGCGTTTGAAGCTTGGATTTTCTAGTGAGAGAAAGGGTTTACGAAAATTGTAGAGAGAGAAGTGGTTTGGCTGTAATAAATGAGAGGAAACACCTCATTTGGTGTTTATATACTCCCGTGGTATTCGGGTTCGTTTCGTTTGCTCGGTTCGCGTTTTCGTCGCGGTTCTGGAACTTTTACGCGATTTAAATAAAATAGTTATTATTCTCATCATTTTGATGAGTTTCAAAATTGTAAAATGTAAAAATAAAATATTTCACTTATTTTTTACATTTCGTTCGTTGTCAGACCGTTAAACAAATACAATTACGTGTATACCCGCAATCGCGTACGTTTTTCGATCGTATTAATTATTTATTGCCGTTTACTCGTAATTATAAGTTGAACATCCGTATCATTATCGATAGTCACCCATAACTATACTCAGTCTCGCTTACGTATTACGATTTTGTTTAATTAGTTTGTTTGTCATACTATTCGTCTGAACACTACGCACTAACACTATCCCATTACACCGAACGCATTATATGTATAGGGCATACCCCAGAGTCCAGCTACCTGCCTTATCTGACGCCGTCCCACCACTGTTTCGATATAATACGATACTGTTCTTGCCTAGCGAAATCGACTGTAATTAAATAATACATACTTGTTCCTATTTAATTAAGATCCTATCACACACAAACACAATCATGAACATATGAATCACATTTACTGATTGGATATAAATACACATTGTTCTAACACTGTTTAGGACTACCTTGACTAAATGTACAGATGTTACAGTCTCCCCTAGTTAAGGGAATTTTGTCCCGAAATTAACTAGCCGAAGATACTGTAAAAAGATGAGGGTACTTAAGCTTCATCTGATCTTCACGTTCCCAGGTGAACTCAGCACCACGTTTGCCCTCCCATCGCACCTTTACAATCGGGATACGGCTATGTTTAAGTTTCTTGACTCTATGATCCATGATTTCTACCGGACGTTCTATGAATTGCATGTTGTTTTGTATCTGAATGTCTTCCAGTGGAATCTGAACATCATGATCCGCCAAGCATTTCTTAAGATTCGATACATGAAATGTATCGTGAACATTGCTTAGCTCCACCGGAAGTTTGAGTTTGTGGGCTACAGGACCAATCCGTTCCAGGATCGCATAAGGTCCAACGTACCTTGGTGCAAGTTTCCCTTTCTTCCTGAATCGGACAACGCCTTTCCAGGGAGAAACCTTGAGTAAGACTCGGTCACCAACTTGAAACTCAAGCGGTTTTTGACGCCGATCGGCATAACTCTTTTGTCGATCTCTTGCGGCTTTAAGCCTTGATTGAATGATTTTGATCTTGTCCGTTGTTTCTTGAATAAGTTCAGGTCCTACGACCTGTGAGTCACCAACCTCGGTCCAACAGACCGGTGATCGGCACTCCCTACCATATAAAGCTTCGAATGGTGCACATTGAATGCTTGTATGGTAGCTGTTGTTGTACGAAAACTCGATGAGTGGAAGATGAGTATCCCAACTCCCACCGAAGTCAATCACACAAGAACGAAGCATGTCCTCGAGTGTTTGAATAGTCCTTTCGCTTTGGCCATCGGTTTGGGGGTGATACGCCGTGCTAAGATTAACACGGGTTCCCAAAGCCTTTTGCAATGTTTGCCAAAAGCGAGAAGTGAAACGACTATCACGATCAGAAATGATTGATGTTGGAGTACCATGACGAGCGATGATTTCGTTGATGTACTAGGTAGCTAACTTCTCCATTTTGTAATCCTCTCGGATTGGGAGAAAGTGAGCAAATTTGGTGAGTCGATCAACGATCACCCAAATCGAATCGTAACCTCGCGGAGTTCTCGGCAACTTAGTTATGAAATCCATGGAAATTTGTTCCCATTTCCATTGGGGAATTTCAGGTTGCTGCAGAAGTCCCGAAGACTTTTAATGATCTGCTTTGACTTTGGAACATGTTAGACATTTCCCCACATACAGTGCTATGTCTTTCTTCATTCCCGGCCACCAGTAAGATGTTTTCAAGTCTTGATACATCTTATCGGCTCCTGGATGAACTGAGTATCGCGACTTATGAGCCTCATCACAGATGAGCGTGTGCAATTCTTCTGACTTTGGAATCCAAATGCGGCCGTTGAGATATAACACACCATCAGATCGAGGTTCTAGTTTCTTCTCAATTCCGCAGTCTAAGTCTGTTTTCAGCTGATTGTCTGTCACCACTTGTTGTTGTGCAATACGAATCAAGTCCTTCAAGTTTGGCTGTGTGCTGATCTCCATGGCTCTTACACGAATTGGTTTGACTGGTTCCTTGCGACTAAGAGCATCCGTCACCACATTGGCTTTACCCGGATGGTAACGAATCTCACAGTCGTAATCAGTAAGAAGCTCAACCCAACGTCGTTGTCTCATGTTGAGCTCCTTCTGATTGAGAATGTGTTGCAGGCTCTTGTGGTCCGTGTAGATGACACATTTAGTACCATAAAGGTAGTGCCTCCAAATCTTCAATGCAAAGACCACAGCCCCTAACTCAAGGTCGTGAGTAGTATAATTCTTCTCGTGCACCTTAAGTTGTCTTGAAGCATATGCAATGACTTTGTCTCGTTGCATAAGTACACAACCGAGTCCAAGGTTTGAAGCATCACAGTAGACAATGAAATCATCACTGCCTTCTGGAAGACTAAAAATAGGGGAGTTGCATAACTTCTGTTTAAGAAGTTGGAATGCATCTTCTTGTTTCTGTCCCCATGTAAAAGCCTGACTTTTCTGGGTCAGTGTGGTAAGTGGCAGGGCGATCTTTGAAAAATTCGCGATGAATCTCCGGTAATAGCCTGCCAATCCCAAAAATGAACGAATCTCTATTGGAGTAGATGGGGTAGTCCAGTTCTTAATTGCCTCAATCTTCGCTGGATCTATGTGTATCCCGTCCCTATTAATGACATGCCCTAAGAAGTGAACTTCTTTTAGCCAAAATTCACACTTTGAGAATTTAGCATAAAGTTGTTCAGCTCTTAATAGCTCTAAGACTTTCTTCAAATGATCCTCATGTTCTTGCTCCGTCTTTGAATAAATCATTATATCATCAATGAAGACGATAACAAACTGATCTAAGTATGGCCTGCAGACTCGATTCATCAGGTCCATGAACACTACCGGTGCATTGCTCAGTCCAAACGGCATAACCACGAACTCGTAGTGTCCATATCAAGTCCTAAACTCAGTCTTTGGTATATCCTCATCATTTACTCGTAACTGATGATACCCGGATCATAAATCAATTTTAGAAAAGCAAGTCGCTCCCTATAATTGATCAAACAGATCATCAATCCTAGGTAGAGGATATCTGTTCTTAATTGTCCGCTTGTTTAGCTCACGATAATCGATGCACATACAAAATGAACCATCTTTCTTCTTGACAAAGAGAACCGGAGCTCCCCAAGGAGAGAAACTCGGTCTTATGAAACCTTTGTCTAGAAGTTCTTGGAGTTGAGTAGATAGTTCCTGCATTTCAGACGATGCTAATCGATATGGTGACTTCGCCGCTGGGTTTGCTCCAGGGACGACATCGATTCTAAACTCCACTTGCCTGATAGGTGGTAATCCAGGCAAGTCTTCTGGGAATACATCCGGATAATCTCTGATGACCGGAACGTATCCAACCGCTTTATTCTCAGGTTTCTTCTCTACCACGTGAGCCAGGAACGCTAAGTATTTCTTCTTCAGGTACTTCCTAGCCTTAATACACGACACAATCTTCAAACTGTGGCAGGGTTTCTCACCATAAACTTGCATCATTTCGCCGGTCGGTAAGGGAAGTCGAATAAGTTTCTCCAAGCATACCATCTCGGCGTGGTTTTTGGATAACCAATCCATTCCTACTACAACTTCGAATCTTCTGAGTGTCATAAGAATGAGATCGATAAGGAAAAGATGATCGTTCAATCTCAATTCACAATCACGGATTATTGAATTCACTAATATTGTCTTACCATTTGCTACTTCTACGGTGTAAGGAGCATCAAGTATAGATGGTTGTTTATTAAACAGTGAAGCAGTATTAGTAGAGACAAAACTTTTATCAGCACCAGTATCAAATATGATAGAAATGTAGTGATCATTAATGAGAAATGTACCCGTGATGACTGTCGGGTCCTCGCGTGCTTCGGATGTTCCGATAACAAAGGCACGAGCAGTAGCAGTTGTAGCGGCTGGGTTGAGTTTTGGGCACTGGTTCCTGAAGTGTCCTTCTGCTCCACAGTTATAACAAACCCTTCCATCAGTAGTAGCAGGATTAGCGGTGGTAGTTGTAGCAGCAGATAGATGAGCAGATCGACATGTTGCAGCCAAGTGTCCCATTCGTCCACACTTGAAACATTTTCTGCATGGGGTAGTGGGTAGGTGATGGTATTGGCATTTGGTGCAAAGTGGAAATGGACCAGTATAAGACTTTCTGGCCGTAGCTGGTTGTGGCATAGCAGTAACAGGAGTGGCGTGCACCGGTGTAACTGCAGTCAAAGTTGCATAGTTTTTGATCATCTTTTGTTTCTGTTTCTTCTTTTTGGGTTGATGCTGTTCAGGCTTCTTGCCTTCTTCAACCTGTGCTCTCTTATACCCCTTTCGAGTGAGCACACCCGCTTTGACATATTCTTCAGTGAGAGTGGCACCAAGATGAATTGCAGCCTCAAGAGTAGTAGGGCTACTCCCCATAACAGTTCCCCTGATGACTAGGGGTAATCCTTCAATGTACTTCTCTATCCTGTGGGATAGAGGAGTAACCAGATGTAGCACCAGAATACACAACTCATGGAAACGGGTTGTTTATTTCGCATTCTCGCCACTGTCCTGAACTAAATTCCACATCTCCACTTCGAGTTTCTTCAGTTCATGGCGTGGACAGAACTGTTCCACAAGTAACTTCTTCAAATCCTCGAATGATAAGGCCAAAGCAACCTCTCATCCTCTGGTGTTCTTCTCAGAATTCTACCAGGTGAGTGCGCCTTTGTGAAAAGCGCTTGAGGCCATCTTGACCTTCAGATTTTCAGGACATCCTGTGAAGTCAAGGATATCCTCAATGCTCTCTAGCCATTGCAGTAGACTGGTAGCTCCCTAAGTACCAGCATACTTAGGAGGCTTAGCATCATTGAACTGCTTAAAAGTGAAAGTAGCAGTTCTAGCGTTGTTGGCATTTGAATTGTGTGCTGAATCACTGGTACTTCCCCGAAGGTTCTGGGTGATATCAGTGACTATACTCGGAATAACATCCTTCATATGTACGACAATGGCACGGGCAATTTTGTTAATCTCATCATCGTGGCCACTTGTTGAACCCCCTCCGTTAGGGTCATGTCGAGGAGGCATTCTACGAATTGAAGCCACAAGTGGTTCAGTAATGGGAAAGGATACAATTGAATTTACATGATAAAGTTAGTAATATATCCATACTACTAATATTATCATTCAATTGTAATATGAGCAGATACACGTATAAGCAATCAACTTATTAGTATACTTCTCATGTGATTGTTTATGATGTCTCATGATTTCACTCCACCAAACCTACACACTAACACTTTCCCAGCATACCGAAGATAGGTTATATATAGGGCATACCAAAGGGTCAAGCAAACTGCCAGCCCAGTTGCCAGCCCACCACTGCTTCGATATACCACGATCATGCCCTTGCTAGCATTTGGCAATACGATTGTATTGATTTCCATGTATGTTTCATTGATTAAGAATCCCATGTTCTTTGATCACCAAACTAAGATTGAATCTATGATTGAATTATGTGTGCACCTACTAACAATTGTTAACATGTAGAACTAAATCATCTGTGTGCTCTACATTTTTCTTGTTAACCTATGTTAGTAAGTACTAAACATGTAATCACTTAAGAATTTCACTTAATGTTTACATTTAATGAATGTTCACAACTTGATTGATTTCCACACAATGGTTGTATCTCAAATGATTGTATCTCCCATGTTTGACTAATGTTCAATGATTCCAGTTGCTCCCAAATCTTCACTTCAAATACAAATGCCGAATTCCCCTTTTAATACTGAAGATAGCTTATATATAGGGCTTACGTAGGGTCAAGCAAACTGCCTGCCCAGCCGACATCCCACCACCACTTCAGTATGCCAGAGCTTGGCCGCCATTGGTATTTGAAGCTAGAATTCCAACTCTTGATTGATTATGATTGATTCATGATTGTTTCTTGAACTATGAATGTGTTTATGATTGTCAAAACCGAGATTCTTGATTTACTATAAATCAGGAACTTAGGTTTTAATGTATGTGTCCTTGGTTAAGTAACCTAGGTTCTCAATACTTACAGTACTGAGTATAATGATCTCCTGGTGTGAACTTCAACTAAAGAATATTGTTACACAGATTCTAAGTTATGAAGTCCTAATGAAATGAATTCATGATAATAATATCATGATTAGAATTTCAGATCAAAGATACTAAGAATACAGATCTTTGCCTCTAAAATTCTGTAATGAACTCTGATTGAGAATTTCAGATCAAGGATACTAAGAATACAGATACTTGCCTCTGATATCCTCTAATGAACTATGATTGAGAATTTCAGATCAAGGATACTAAGAATACAGATCCTTGCCTCTGAAATCCTTTAATGAACTCTGATTGAGAATTTCAGATCAAGGATATTAAGAATACAGATCCTTGCCTCTGAAATCCTTTAATGAACTCTGTGTTGAGAAATTTAATTCGGTTTCTAAAATTATAGAATCCCGAATCAAATTTCTTGACTCAATACTAAATCTTAGAAGTGTATCCCTAAGATCTTTCAAGCTTGATGTAGACTTAATGCTCACTTAAGTTTACTTAATTCCTAAGTATCCTCATGCCTATAGAACTTAGTCCTATGGGGTAGCTTAGGTTATAGTCTAGGTCATTAATTATTAGGTTTTTCCTAGTTCTCTACAACCTTGGCTCTGATACCAACCTGTCACACCCCTTGCGCCGCGTACGGAATCCACGACGCGGTGACGATCGAGAGTTGAATCATGCACAATATTGAATAAGAACAACCACAATGTATTACTAGGTTTCAAAATGTTTAGACCATTGTTTAGTTACAGACATTCTATCTATCTATCAAAAGAATAACAACTACAGACCCAAAATATAGTTTAGAAAATAAGACTTCAAACAAGACAATTAAACAATCAAGATTTTAATGTGTTTCTAAATCCATCCTAGCATGTTTCTTCATCTTGTTCTATCTTAAACGGTCTCCTTAGTTGTCCTTTAGAATGTCTTAAACCTGATTACCTGAAACACGTGAAAAGTAACTGTCAACTACAAAAGTAGTTGGTGAGAACAATAGGTTTAACAGTTGTAAATATGAACTTGCATTGTAAGGCATATGAATAAACAATGATTGAAAATACATGGATGGTTGCAACCCAAACTAACATCAAGTCTGTAAAACGTGTCCAAACAGTCATCAGACTGTTTGCTAGAAAACCAACACATAATCAAGTACCAAACTACGTTTGGAGTTAGAAAATTAGTCAGCAACATTGATATAACCATTCGTAACCAAATCCTGCAGTTAGCTTTTAAAACAAATTTAAAAGCTAACTCCAGAATTAGGCCTGCCCAATTGTGTCCGCTTTCCTTTGTTGTGAGCACCCAGTACTAACGCTAAATGAATATGTAACTTGATGTGTGTATAAGTTTGTTCACAACGATGAACACCAGGCTTTTGAAAACTTGAATTGAAACCCTTTGATTTAATGCCTTGTTTGAATACCATGATTTGAAAACCTTGCTTGAATACCATGAATTGAAATCCTTTGATTGAATACCACTATGAAAACCATTCGTTGAGAACCCTGTATTGAAACCATTGATAGAATACCAAAGTGTAACATCAGTGCCGGAACCGTCACCGGAACAGTGATCTCTACAGTACATGAACAGTAAAACAGGTACGGATCATATACATTTCAGTACTTTTCATATTCATATCAATTATCATTATCATAGTGAGTTGTCATAGAACAGTTTCAGAAACATTTAACAGAAACACAGTTCAGAACAATGGTTCTAAAGTCAGACAATTGTCTGGCAATACAGAACCATCATGTGATTATTTGCTTAGGATATATTATGTATAAACGTATGTGAGACTTTACAGAACAAAACACACGAATATTGCTATGTGAATGCAAAATTTACGGGTTATTCGTATCGGTGACGATCTGTACGAATAAATCTGAAAGTTTAACGTTCTGAGTGATATTCTTTAATTAGAAAACAAGATTGAAAAGTATAGTTATCGTCGTGTTCGTACGGGTGACGATTCGAACGAATACGCGCGACGACCGTATATTTCGATTTAAACAGTTAATTTTGTTTTAAAATTTTTAATAAATAAGAAGATATTAGTTAATTTATTAGGAATCACAACCTGGAATAATCTTATAAATTCTATTTTTATAACTGTGTCATTTCATCGCGAAAATCCTCGCGATTCGGCCTTTTTCGCGAAACCGATCGAGACCGAACATCGAGTGGCGGTGATACATTAAATGAGAACATTTAATGTATCACCAACCAACACCAACTCATTTTCTTAACCCAATCTCGTCACTTTCTCTCTCTAGCTCTCTCTCACTAGAAAGTTAACCTTCTCTCTAAGATTGGAAGCTCGTTTCAAGTTGGATTCGATCAAACTTGGTGTCATCTTGATCCTTTCATCTTGTAGATTACAGAAGTACAAGTATTTCAAGTTTCCATCCACGAAATCTAAGGTAAAAGATCATTTTATTTTCGGTTTTAATAGGGTTTTCACGAACTCACAATGTACCTTGATTAGAGTCGGTATTATACATCTAAAACACTTAGATGAAAGTGTATACATGTTTAGGTATTGTTAGGATTGATGTTGTAACAGATTTAGATCAAGAAAGGAACAAAATTGCAGGTTCGTAGGGGCTAAAGGGCTGGAAGATGATACAGGTTCGTTAGCCGAACCCTACACGAACCCGCTTAATGCAACGAACCCTGCACCTGACCCTGCAACGAACCTGTAGGATCTGGGGCACGAACCCTGCAATACTGACCACCGAACCCTGGTCCACGAACCCTCAGTTGTTGAGCGAACCTTCTTGTTAGCCGAACTATGCAAGAGTAGACGAACCTTAGGTCTTCGAACCATCTAAGAAGCGAACCATCTTCTTTCCACGAACCCTGGCATGGCCGAACCATGGCCATGCAACCTCACGAACCTTCAAACTGAAACATTAGACGAACCTAAGACTAACCCTCTAAAGGGTTCGCTGCCTTGGATTTCAAGCAAAGCCTAGAAATCGATTAATGAAGTCGAGAGGGGACTAGGATCAATGAAACAAATGTTATAACCTAGGGAATGACTAATGGACCATTGAATTTAACATTTCATGAAAAGTTGATTACATAATGAACATGCATGAGTTATTAAACTTGGGTGTATGCGTGGGAAAATAGGTGCATGAGAGATCACATATATGCATGCATCTCTAACACTAAAAAGTTGGCCATGCAAGATAGTTTAACCACTATGTTAAATTGGTTACAAGTTCATGAGAATCAACGACACAAGATTGGGTAAGTGTCTAGAAACCAAAGACGTTCAATTGGGCCTAAGTGGGCTCAATGGGGCTTAGTGAAGCCCATCATGTATTAAATGATAACGTAAATCATGTAATGATATTTTGATAAAATAAATGGCATTGATTTCCTTTAAGTTTACTTGATTATAAAAGTATTGTAATGTTAGGTTTAAAGACTTGTTTGATTTAAATTACTTACTTTGAATAAATTGAATTGGGAACTTGTTATAAAATAGACAATATAATTGTCTGGATTTGCTCAAAATACAAAGGAAACTCTGCCGAAATTTTCTAAAATATAAAAGTAATGTTTTATAACTAATCATGGGAATTGGGATCATAAGAATGGTAATTAAGATAGAGTAGATCTTAGATACACTTAGTACTAAGACACTTAGTTGCACACACAACAAGACTCAAGGTCTTAGGCACAACGACTACTACGCGTACTTATTATATTCGAATTCTTATAAAATAACTCAGGAACCGAAGAAACTTAGCTTACATACAGGAGCGCGCATTTCGTGTTAGATCAAATTACATAGCAACACAGGTGAGTTCATTGCCCCTTTTCTAACATTTTGTTTTAAAACGCGGGGCTGAGAAGCATGCGTAAACTGTTTATTAAATTGTTTACTTAAATGCTTTTAATTTTATATGTTTACATATATAAATGATATCCTAGACCATGTCTAGGAAGATTTAATGCAGGTTTATTAACTGATTTACTTATATATTAAGTGAATAATCAAGTTAAACTTGACTTTTCAACCAGTCAAAACATTTCAAACAAATCAAATCAATTATTTTGACAAAACAAAGGGTGTGAGTTCAAGGGATCAAAACAAACATTTTGACAAAACAAGTGGGTGAGTTCAATGGATCAAGACAAACATTTTGACAAAACAAGTGGGTGAATTCAAGGGATCAAATCAAACATTTTGACAAAACAAGTGTGGGACATCAAGACATCAACAAAACAATCTTTGCAAAGACAACATTCAATGTTCTACAAACCAAGTGTTTGTTGAACAATGAATCAAGTGTACTACCGATCAATGAATCTTGTATTCTGTGATCAACACATCAAGTACATCTTGTGACAGAATCAGACAATCATTTTTTAAGGGAAAATCTGGGAAATATCAGAGATAGCATACGCCAAAAACATTGACGAAACATAAAATCCTGCATTTCAAGAAGTCCTAGCTAGACCGTTTGACTTGTAGGTCGTATGTTTGAGGATATTTACAGTTTCCCTAACTACTAAGTACCTAGATTGACAGACTAGTCTACTCGAGTATGACCATAGGCCCCAATCATAAGGACTTAGATTTTATTAAATGTTTATTACTTGATTAATTAAGCATTTATAACTGTTTATACAATTGTGTGGTTGATCATATTTTGTGATGAACTTATGAAATCAACAGTGGATTTCAAATGATTGTAATTACAGGGACGACAAACAGAAGAATCATTGGGTTAAAGGTAGGGGTAAAATGCTTAATTATCATTAACAACAATGTCCTATGCGGATTAGTATGTGGTGGGACGGCGTCTGGGCGGGGTTGTAGCCTCGACTCAGGGGTATGCCCTATATATAAGCATACCGATCTGGATGATACATGTGATGTTAATGAGATTAAGGTTGTTACCCGTGGGATAAACAAAGGTTTTGTGAGAACATTTGAGTCATTGTAAACAAGAGTGTGTGATAGGTAAAGATGCTTAATTATCATTAACAACAATGTCCTATGTGGATTAGTATGTGGTGGGACGGCGTCTGGGCGGGGTTGTAGCCTCGACTCAGGGGTATGCCCTATACATAAGCATACCGATCTGGATGATACATGTGGAGTTAATGAGGTTAGGGTCTTTACCAAAGGAGGTTTTCAAATCATTTTCAAATCATTTTCAAATACTAAACAATATGAACTCACCAACCATGTGTTGACCTTTATTTTTGCATGACTTCTCAGGTGACGAACAGGTCAATTAGGAAGTCATTTCTTTTGGACTAGGACTTCAGATAGAAGACTAGTATTTTGGACCTGCATACTTTTGAAGACATCATGATATAAATTATTTTGTATATCTTGTGTAAATACAAGATAGTCATTTATTGATGTTTTACAATAGATTTACATTGTTAAATTATAAACGTTACTGCTGTAATTTAACTTTGTAATTCTATTTTAATTAGCATTTCTCATTTATATCATGTGCAATGTAACAATCTGATCACTCCTGATTATCACTCCCGATATCGCGCCCCGGGAACCTTCCGCCCGTCGGGGAAACTCGATCCTACCCCGCCGGCTCGGGGTGTGACAGATTGGTATCAGAGCCATGGTTATAGAGAAATATAGGTCACTTATTTAAATGGTTTGGCCTAGACTATAACCTAGGGACCCTGCATGTAGAGAACATAGGACTTAAGACCTATTTGCATATTGTCTTCTTTATTTGATCATTGCACTAACCGATAACTTTATTGGTTATGATCAGAATGCCTCCACGAAGACAACCTCCCTTGATACAGCTACCACCCCAAGACTTGGCTCCACACTCCTCAACACCGTCTCCGAATGACTCCCCACCACCACCTCCTCCACCTCCTCCTCCCCCTCCTCCATTGATTACTCAAGCATCTGGTTCGGGCACCGTACCGATCATGGATCCTGCTACTATCGCTCTGGTGACGTTACTGAGTAGCCAGATGACGAATCAGATGAAAGAGGCAATACCGGAGATGTTCCTTCGTCTTCGTAATGAGATCCTCAATACTGGCAACACATCAGGGGAAGCCAGTGGAAACACTGGAGATTCATCTCACTACTCCTACAAGTCCTTTGTAGGATGTAAACCACCCAGTTTTAGTGGTTCTGAAGGTGCCGTTGGATTAATCCAATGGATTGAAAAGATTGAAGCTACTCTGGACCTCTGCAGCTGTCCAGATCATCATAAAGTACGCTACTCTGCTGGAACATTCAACAAGCGGGCTCTGACCTGGTGGAACGGTCAGATCAACGCTCGAGGAAGAGAAGAAGCTATGGGCATGCCGTGGGAAGACTTCAAGACACTGCTACGAACGGAATTCTGCCCTAAGAATGAACTGCAAAAGTTGGAGGTCGAACTATCCAACCATGTGATGAAGGGGGCTGATCACATGGGTTACACAACTCGTTACCACGAGTTGGTTGCTTTGGTACCTGATATGGTACCAACTTTGGAGAAAAGGATAGACCGTTATGTAGGTGGACTTCCCGCCTGCATTCAGGGCATGGTTGTTTCAGCCAACCCTACTACTGTTGAATCTGCAGTGAGACTGTCTGGGAAACTCACTGATCTTATGGTAGCCTCTGGAACTTTAAAGAAAGAGGCTGAACCCAACAAGAACAGAGCTGAGCCATCCAAGAAACCCTCCCATCATCAGAAGAAGAAACAGAAGACCATCAAGAACTACACGATGGCCACACCTCTGCAACAAATAGCAGCAGCACCACAAAACCCCAACCGCAAGCCCTACACTGGCACGTTTCCTTTGTGTGCCAAGTGTCAGTATCACCACACTGCTGACACTCCCTGCAAACATTGCACGGGATGTGGAAGAAAGGGCCATTGGGTCCAACACTGTAGGATGACTCCTAACCAAGCAGTCAACAATGCTGCTTTGGCTCTTCCTCCACCAGCAAATCAGAACAATGGTGGATGCTATAATTGTGGCGAACAAGGCCACTTTGCGAGGAACTGCCCAAAGAAGGCTCAACCAGCAGTTCAAGCACCCCGTGGACGAGCCTTTGCTATAGGAGCACCAGCTGCACGCCAGGACCCAAATGTGGTCACTGGTACGTTTCTCTTACATGACTTTTATGCATCTGTCTTATTTGATACTGGTGCGGATCAGAGTTTTATCTCTACCGACTTTGCATGCCAACTAGATTCCATAGAGGAACAGTTAGACTCCCCTTACACTATAGAAGTAGCTAACGGGAAACAGATCACAGTTAGTACAGTTTATAGGAACTGCCCATTGACACTAAATGATTTTACATTTACCATCGATTTGATACCGATGGAGCTGGGTAGTTTTGACATCATTGTGGGAATGGATTGGCTTTCATCTAACCGAGTGGAAGTCATCTGTTCTGAGAAGCTGCTTCGAATTCCATTGCCGAGTGATCGTGTATTGGAAGTAAAAGGGGATCAAGCAAAGCGAAGTGTCAAAATCATTTCTTGCATAAAGGCGCGTAAGTGTCTACAGAAGCGGTGCATAGCATTCCTGGTTCATGTGGTGGAAAAAGAGAAAGACAAGAAGAAGATTCAAGATGTACCAGTAGTGAAAGAATATCCCGAAGTATTCCCCGAAGACCTACCAGGATTGCCACCTGCGCGACCGGTAGAATTTCGTATTGACTTAATTCCTGGAGCAACTCCTGTTGCTAAATCTCCTTACAGGTTAGCACCTTCAGAGATGCAGGAATTGTCTAATCAGTTACAGGAGCTACTTGACAAGGGTTTCATCAGACCGAGCTACTCACCTTGGGGAGCTCCGGTCTTGTTCGTGAAGAAGAAAGACGGATCATTCAGAATGTGTATAGATTACCGTGAACTGAACAAACTAACCATCAAGAATCGATATCCATTACCGAGGATTGATGATTTGTTTGACCAACTGCAAGGAGCTCAATACTTCTCTAAGATTGACTTGCGGTCTGGATATCATCAGTTGAGAGTTCAAGATGAAGACATACCGAAAACGGCCTTCCGAACCAGATACGGGCATTACGAATTTATGGTGATGCCCTTCGGATTAACAAATGCACCAGCGGTTTTCATGGACCTCATGAACCGAGTGTGCAAGCCGTACTTGGATCAGTTTGTCATTGTTTTCATTGATGACATACTGATTTATTCCAAGACCAAAACAGAACATGAGCAACACCTTAGAAAGATCTTGGAGCTGTTGAAAGAAGAGAAACTCTATGCCAAATTCTCTAAATGTGAGTTTTGGCTAAGAGAAGTTCAATTTCTGGGCCATGTGGTCAACAGCGAGGGAATTCATGTAGACCCTGCCAAGATTGAAGCGATAAAGAATTGGGACACCCCGAAGACACCGACGGAGATACGGTCTTTTCTGGGATTGGCAGGTTATTACAGAAGGTTTATCTCAAACTTTTCTAAAATAGCTTTGCCTCTCACTAAACTAACCCAGAAGAGTGAACCGTTTGGCTGGGAGCAGAAACAAGAAGATGCTTTTCAGACATTAAAACAGAAATTGTGTGATGCTCCAATCTTATCTCTCCCAGAGGGCTGTGATGACTTTGTTGTATACTGTGATGCTTCCCATCAGGGACTTGGTTGTGTGTTAATGCAACGGGACAAAGTCATAGCCTATGCGTCACGACAGTTAAAGATTCATGAGAAGAATTACACTACTCATGATCTTGAACTGGGAGCTGTAATCTTCGCCCTGAAGATTTGGAGACATTACTTATATGGCACCAAGTGTACCATATTCACTGATCACAAAAGTCTGCAGCACATCTTTGATCAGAAAGAACTCAACATGCGTCAACGCCGTTGGGTTGAACTTCTGAATGACTACGATTGTGTGATCAAGTACCATCCGGGAAAGGCGAACGTTGTAGCTGACGCCTTGAGCCGGAAGGAACGGGTCAAACCCCTACGTGTTAGAGCAATGGGGATAACCGTGCAGACCAGTTTAAGTGACAAGATCATTCAAGCACAACAAGAAGCACTTGACAGGGGTAATCTGAAGAGGGAACTTGATTGCGGAGCAGAGAAACAGTTTGACACGAAGCCTGATGGAATGATCTACTACAAGGAACGTATATGGATCCCTGCGGTAGATGAATTGAGAAAACTTATCTTCGATGAAGCACACAAGACTAAATACTCTGTTCATCCAGGCGCTGATAAGATGTACCAAGACTTGCGTGGATTTTATTGGTGGCCGGGAATGAAGAAAGACATAGCCGAGTATGTCGGACAGTGTCTTACGTGTACGAAAGTAAAGGCGGAACACCAGAGACCGTCTGGCCTACTGGAACAGCCTGAGATTCCGCTCTGGAAGTGGGAACAAATAGCTATGGATTTCATTACCAAGCTACCCCGCACTTCCAGTGGTCATGATACGATTTGGGTAATCATTGATCGTTTAACAAAATCTGCTCATTTCTTGCCTATGCGTGAGAACTTCACCATGGATAAACTGGCAAGATTATACATCAATGAGATAGTGGTACGCCACGGTGTGCCATTGTCTATTATTTCTGATAGAGACAGCAGATTTACTTCAAGGTTCTGGCAATCATTACAGAAATCTCTAGGGACACAGTTGAATCTGAGTACAGCTTACCACCCACAAACGGATGGCCAAAGCGAACGTACTATTCAAACCCTAGAGGACATGTTGAGGACCTGTGTTCTAGACTTCGGTGGGAATTGGGACTCCCATTTACCACTGATTGAGTTCTCCTACAATAACAGTTATCACAGCAGTATCGGATGTGCACCATTCGAGGCTCTTTATGGCCGAAAATGTCGATCACCGATCTGTTGGACTGAAGTTGGAGACAATCGAATAACTGGGCCTGAATTGATTCAGGAAACCACTGACAAGATAGCCCAGATTCAGAGAAGACTACAAGCAACAAGGAGCAGACAAAAGAGCTACGCTGACAAACGGCGTAAGCCGTTGGAATTCCAAGTGGGAGACCGAGTCATGTTAAAGGTATCCCCATGGAAAGGCGTTGTACGCTTTGGAAAGAAAGGCAAGTTAGCACCAAGATACGTTGGACCGTTCGAGATCATCGAGCGTATTGGTCCTGTGGCGTATAGACTGAGATTACCAGATGAACTCAGTGGTGTGCATGATGTGTTTCACGTCTCAAATCTAAAGAAATGCCTTGCTGACGAGAGTCTCGTCATTCCAATTGAAGAGATTCAAGTCGATGAACAGTTACACTTCATTGAAGAACCTTTAGAGATTATGGATCGCAAGGTTAAACAACTGAGGCGAAGCCGTATTCCTATTGTAAAGGTTCGATGGAATTCAAGACGCGGGCCTGAGTTTACTTGGGAACGCGAAGATCACATGAAGTCAAAGTATCCCCAACTGTTTGAAGAGGAAGCTGTACCTGATAACAACACTTAAATTTCGGGACGAAATTTCTCTAACAAGGGGAGACTGTAACATCAGTGCCGGAACCGTCACCGGAACAGTGATCTCTACAGTACATGAACAGTAAAATAGGTACGGATCATATACATTTCAGTACTTTTCATATTCATATCAATTATCATTATCATAGTGAGTTGTCATAGAACAGTTTCAGAAACATTTAACAGAAACACAGTTCAGAACAATGGTTCTAAAGTCAGACAATTGTCTGGCAATACAGAACCATCATGTGATTATTTGCTTAGGATATATTATGTATAAACGTATGTGAGACTTTACAGAACAAAACACACGAATATTGCTATGTGAATGCAAAATTTACGGGTTATTCGTATCGGTGACGATCTGTACGAATAAATCTGAAAGTTTAACGTTCTGAGTGATATTCTTTAATTAGAAAACAAGATTGAAAAGTATAGTTATCGTCGTGTTCGTACGGGTGACGATTCGAACGAATACGCGCGACGACCGTATATTTCGATTTAAACAGTTAATTTTGTTTTAAAATTTTTAATAAATAAGAAGATATTAGTTAATTTATTAGGAATCACAACCTGGAATAATCTTATAAATTCTATTTTTATAACTGTGTCATTTCATCGCGAAAATCCTCGCGATTCGGCCTTTTTCGCGAAACCGATCGAGACCGAACATCGAGTGGCGGTGATACATTAAATGAGAACATTTAATGTATCACCAACCAACACCAACTCATTTTCTTAACCCAATCTCGTCACTTTCTCTCTCTAGCTCTCTCTCACTAGAAAGTTAACCTTCTCTCTAAGATTGGAAGCTCGTTTCAAGTTGGATTCGATCAAACTTGGTGTCATCTTGATCCTTTCATCTTGTAGATTACAGAAGTACAAGTATTTCAAGTTTCCATCCACGAAATCTAAGGTAAAAGATCATTTTATTTTCGGTTTTAATAGGGTTTTCACGAACTCACAATGTACCTTGATTAGAGTCGGTATTATACATCTAAAACACTTAGATGAAAGTGTATACATGTTTAGGTATTGTTAGGATTGATGTTGTAACAGATTTAGATCAAGAAAGGAACAAAATTGCAGGTTCGTAGGGGCTAAAGGGCTGGAAGATGATACAGGTTCGTTAGCCGAACCCTACACGAACCCGCTTAATGCAACGAACCCTGCACCTGACCCTGCAACGAACCTGTAGGATCTGGGGCACGAACCCTGCAATACTGACCACCGAACCCTGGTCCACGAACCCTCAGTTGTTGAGCGAACCTTCTTGTTAGCCGAACTATGCAAGAGTAGACGAACCTTAGGTCTTCGAACCATCTAAGAAGCGAACCATCTTCTTTCCACGAACCCTGGCATGGCCGAACCATGGCCATGCAACCTCACGAACCTTCAAACTGAAACATTAGACGAACCTAAGACTAACCCTCTAAAGGGTTCGCTGCCTTGGATTTCAAGCAAAGCCTAGAAATCGATTAATGAAGTCGAGAGGGGACTAGGATCAATGAAACAAATGTTATAACCTAGGGAATGACTAATGGACCATTGAATTTAACATTTCATGAAAAGTTGATTACATAATGAACATGCATGAGTTATTAAACTTGGGTGTATGCGTGGGAAAATAGGTGCATGAGAGATCACATATATGCATGCATCTCTAACACTAAAAAGTTGGCCATGCAAGATAGTTTAACCACTATGTTAAATTGGTTACAAGTTCATGAGAATCAACGACACAAGATTGGGTAAGTGTCTAGAAACCAAAGACGTTCAATTGGGCCTAAGTGGGCTCAATGGGGCTTAGTGAAGCCCATCATGTATTAAATGATAACGTAAATCATGTAATGATATTTTGATAAAATAAATGGCATTGATTTCCTTTAAGTTTACTTGATTATAAAAGTATTGTAATGTTAGGTTTAAAGACTTGTTTGATTTAAATTACTTACTTTGAATAAATTGAATTGGGAACTTGTTATAAAATAGACAATATAATTGTCTGGATTTGCTCAAAATACAAAGGAAACTCTGCCGAAATTTTCTAAAATATAAAAGTAATGTTTTATAACTAATCATGGGAATTGGGATCATAAGAATGGTAATTAAGATAGAGTAGATCTTAGATACACTTAGTACTAAGACACTTAGTTGCACACACAACAAGACTCAAGGTCTTAGGCACAACGACTACTACGCGTACTTATTATATTCGAATTCTTATAAAATAACATTCCACTCCAGCGCGGCTGGCTAATCCCACATGGGTTGAGTAAGGGGAACGAAACTTCCTTATAAGAGGGAGTGGAGACCTTCTCTATTGGACGCGTTTTGGGATTAGTTGGCTGTGGAGCACATGAAAACTCCACAGTTAAGCGTGCTCAGGTGGCAGCAATCCAGGGATGGGTGACCTCCCTGGGAAGTTTTCACCCGGGTAACCAAAAGCAAATCCGTGAGCCCGGTGGGGCAGAGCGGACAATATCCAATACGGCCGGCTGTTACAGATGGTATCAGAGACAGGGGCCGAATCCATGTGATCAGCGGGGACGCTGATTCCCCAGTGGGGGAGGAATTCCACTCCAGCGCGGCTGGCTAATCCCACATGGGTTGAGTAAGGGGAACGAAACTTCCTTATAAGAGGGAGTGGAGACCTTCTCTATTGGACGCGTTTTGGGATTAGTTGGCTGTGGAGCACATGAAAACTCCACAGTTAAGCGTGCTCAGGTGGCAGCAATCCAGGGATGGGTGACCTCCCTGGGAAGTTTTCACCCGGGTAACCAAAAGCAAATCCGTGAGCCCGGTGGGGCAGAGCGGACAATATCCAATACGGCCGGCTGTTACACAAAGATAGTGTCTTTGTGTAATAACAAGGTTTATAAAGTATCATTTTATTGAAAACACAAGATTTTAGTAAAAGAGTTTATAAAATTATTCTTTAAAAGAGTTTAACATTTATAAAACTACTTGTGACAAAACAGATATAAAACAGTTTAGAGAACCTTTTATAAAACCTTTTAGTAAAATATGTTTAACAGTATATAAAATCCTTTAAGACAGTTGATAAATCCTTTAAAACAGTTGATGAATCCGTTGAATTTGTACGATGAACCTGTAATGTTTGTAAGTAACATAAATCCTGTATAATGAAATATGTTTGTAATAAGAGTGTTTGATCACGTGTTCCACCCCAAAACAGTTGTAAAACAGTAAAAGAGGGGCTAATGTTCTCACCTGTCTGCAGTAGACTCTGAACTATAACAAATAGCAAGTAGCAAACATGACTTCTAACTGGTTCCTATATCATTGTAATCATATATAAGATATAAGATTTATGATTGTATAGACCTTGATTTATCGATTGACTTGCGTTATCATGAACTTGATTAACCCTTGAATCACTTGTTCTCTTGTTTAGGAATGTTGTGCGAATTTGAAAATCATGGTTGAGTCATTTGATTGCTAATTGATTCATGAAAAGATGTGTCATGTTCTTTTATGCACAACTTGCATAAATCAAAGTAACATGCGTTTATGATTGTGATAACTCTTGTTTAACATGAATTTTAAAGAGATGTTTCAATTGTTTAAGCATTTACGATTATGACTTGATCTCAATATTAGGTTAAATTAAACCTAAACCAAACAAGATCTTTTCATAATTATTTGATTAATAGGCCAAGATTGGGCCGAGATAAAATCCCATGGCCAATTTATTCCTATTGGGCTTAAGTATTTGTTATTGGGCCTTGGACATGAGTATGGGCCAAGTTGATATCCTATGGGCCAATTCAACTTAAAGTTGGGCTAGGTTTAGGATGTGTGGGCCAATTAGTTGGATTGTTGGGCCGAGAGTCCTAATGGGCTTGATTGAATCATGTGGGCCGAATGGGGTGTTAGCCTCTCCAATTCCAGCGAACCTATTATAAGGTTCGGCCAAGTCTTCTCACCAAGGTTCGATTCTATGGGTTTGCATGCAAGGTTCGCAAGGACTAGATTCAATGGTCAAATGTTCGGGCACATAGGTTCGTCAATGGTCATGGGTTCTCCTAGGGTTCGGTAGCCTCCACAGGGTTCGGCTAAAGGCTGATGTGCATAGGTTCGTCCACGCTGGTGTTGGTCTGTCAAGGGTTCGATCAAATGGTTCGCTTGTGTAACATCCACGAGGTTCGTTGCATGCTTAAAAGGTTCGGTACCCGGTGATACTAGGTTCGTCGAGGGTGAGTAGGGTTCGCAGCCTGCACAGAGGTTCGTTGGTGGCTCAGAAAGGTTTGTGGCATGCATGGTGGTTCGGCACAGGCTCGTGAAACCCCTTAGGGTTCGGCTGGGGTTCAGCGAACCATGCAGGTTCGTTCCTATCCCAATGGTTCGCCCGAATCAAAAAGGTTCGTGGCCAAAGGGTTCGGCTCCCATGCCTTCTACCAAACCTGTCGCACCATCATCATCATTTCCATTGTGTCGACCTGTTCTAAACTCAAGCATCATGTAACTAGTGATTCCCAAAGGTTTAAGATCGTGGTGATGGTCTAGAACCGGCTAAAGCTTTCGGTTTAACAACCCACACACAAAAACCCTATTTTCGTGAATCTTTCAAGCTCCATACCTCTGATTTGGCCGGTGAAAATCTCAGATTCGTTGTACTTCTGTGTAGAGGATGTCGAGAGCTTCGCGTAGGTTCAAGAATCACGCAAATCCGTTGAGAATCGAGCGAGTTACGTGCGTTTGAAGCTTGGATTTTCTAGTGAGAGAAAGGGTTTACGAAAATTGTAGAGAGAGAAGGGGTTTGGCTGTAATAAATGAGAGGAAACACCTCATTTGGTGTTTATATACTCCCGTGGTATTCGGGTTTGTTTCGTTTGCTCGGTTCGCGTTTTCGTCGCGGTTCCGGAACTTTTACGCGATTTAAATAAAATAGTTATTATTCTCATCATTTTGATGAGTTTCAAAATTGTAAAATGTAAAAATTAAATATTTCACTTATTTTTTACATTTCGTTCGTTGTCAGACCGTTAAACAAATACAATTACGTGTATACCAGCAATCGCGTACGTTTTTCGATCGTATTAATTATTTATTGCCGTTTACTCGTAATTATAAGTTCAACATTCGTATCATTATGGATCGTCACCCATAAATATACTCAGTCTCGCTTACGTATTACGATTTTGTTTAATTAGTTTGTTTGTCATAGTATTCGTCTGAACACTACGCACTAACACTATCCATTACACCGAACACAGTATATGTATAGGGCATACCCCAGAGTCCAGCTACCTACCTTATCTGACGCCGTCCCACCACTATTTCGATATAATACGATACTGTTCTTGCCTAGCGAAATCGGCTGTAATTAAATAATACATACTTGTTCCTATTTAATTAAGATCCTATCACACACAAACACAATCATGAACGTATGAATCACATTTACTGATTGGACATAAATACACATTGTTCTAACACTGTTTACGACTACCTTGACTAAATGTACAGATGTTACAAATAACCACACTAACCATAACCATTTATATCAAATTCCATCGAAACAACAAATCACATACTTGCTAAATGCACAAATACTTGTAGTGTGGACTCACCCAATCCTACAACTACAAGTTCAATCAAATAGGTAACTTACCTATATCTGCAAAGGATCCTTCTTGACTATCCTCTCGATTGAAATCTTGGTTTCCTATTAAACTCTATACGGGTCAATATATGTTTATATCTATTCAACCTTCTGTTTGAAATGTTTGTATAAACATTTGCATGAATACACACACACACACATATATATATATATTTCGCATACTATACACATCCGACCCGTTTGAATTTGTTTAACATATTTATTATACTATGTATAATTTCTCATACTTATCACCTTTCACCCAACTTCCAAGTTTATTCTTTCTAGGATAATTGTATTCTAACTTTTATACTAATTTAATCAAATTAACCCATTTGACCCATTTAGGTTAAACTCATATTAATCTCATCATATGAGTTTTTGACAACTACATCTCAATTTCATCTCTATACATATTTTCAAATTTATACAACAACAAAATCATATTTTCTTAATCACCCCAATTAGTCATCTTTCTCATCTCACTCTTATTAGCTCTATCTTGGTTTCTTTGAAATTTAATGATCTATACAACAGGGAATGTTTAAATCATAGGAAAACAACTATACAAGAATTTAGGATCCAATAACTATTTCAAAACTCAACCCAATTTCACATTTCTAGAACCCTACTACATAACTCCAATCAAATCCTTCAATAGTGATTTAAAGATGAGAAAATGTGATTACCTCGGGTGGTTCACGACCTAAACTCGCGATTGAAGCTCCGAGATGGGGTATCTAGTCTACCTTCGTGACCCTTCTTCTTTCTCTCTTCTTTCTTCTCTCTATTGTTCTTTTTCTTTGCTTCTGCACGAATGAAATGCACCCCCCTCCTATTCTTCTTCCTTTGATTCTGCCGACTTACTCCCATAATATCTATATGCATATCTTTTTTTATTGATTGTTGCCATCCCACGTATCCATCTATATTATGTTTTTTTTTCTAGGGGTCATGAACACCACACATTATATATTTTGATATTATTATTATTATTATTATTATTATTATTTGTTGGTTTATGACGCCACGTTCCACATTTTTATTATTTTATATTTATTTAATTAATTTTATTATTATTCTACCACACAATTATATTAGGATGTTACAAATCTACCCTTCTTATTTAGGGTTTCGTTCTCGAAACCGCTTCATTAAGCAAAATGATAAGGGTAGAATTTCTTCATCTCATCCGCCGATTCCCAAGTATATTCTGACCCTTTTCTATGCTTCCACCTTACTTTTACTTGATCAATGGTTTATTACAAAGCAGCTTCACTTTATGGTCAAGAATTTCAACTGGCTTTTCTACATAATTAAGCTTGTCATCCACCTCAATGTCCTCTAATGGAACGTATGCGGATTCATCAGCTAAACACTTTCTCAAATAAGAGACGTTGAATGTATTATGAATTCCATTCAATTCGTCTGGTAGCTCAAGGCGATAAGCAACACTACCTATCCGAGCTATAATTCTGAATGGTTCGATAAAACGCGAACTTAATTTCCCTCGTTTAAGAAATTGAATCACACCCTTCCAAGGGGAACCTTTAACAGCACAAAGTCTCCCACTTGAAATTCAATCGGTCGTCTTCGTTTATCTGCATACGACTTTTGACGGTCTTGTGCCGCCTTTAAGTGAGCTCGAATTTGATCAATTCGTTGAATGTAACTTTAAGTATTTCTTTATTTTCGAGCTCTCGCGGGCCAACTTCTTCCCAACAAACTGGAGTACGACACCGCCTACCATATAACATTTCATATGGAGGCATTCCCAACCCGGAATGATAACTGTTGTTATACGAAAATTCCTCCAGTGTTTGAATGGTCCGTTCACTTTGACCATCAGTCTGAGGATGATACGTTGTGCTCAACAACAGTTTCGTGCCTAATTTATCTTGAAAATTCTTCCAGAAATGAGAAGTGAATTGTGTGTCTCGATCGGACACAATCGTCACTGGTATCCCGTGACGCGACACTATTTCTTTTACATACACTTTCGCCATTTTCTCAGAAGAATACGATTCACGAATAGGAATAAAATGAGCACTTTTAGTCAACCGATCAACAATGACCCAAATCATATCATACCCCTTTCGGGTTTTCGGGAGTTTAGTAATTAGGTCAATTGTTATGTGTTCCCATTTCCACATAGGAATCTCCAAAGGCTGTAATTTGCCATAAGGCTTTTGATGTTCAGCCTTAACTTGTAAACAAGTTAAACATATTTAACAATATCTCGTTTCATACCTGGCCACCAGTAATTTACCCGAAGGTCACGATACATTTTAGTGACTCCCGGATGAATTGAGTATTTTGATTTATGAGCCTCTTCCATCAAATCAGTTTTCAAAGAACAAGTGGGAGGTATCCACACCCTACCCTATCTTGTCTTCAACACACGACTATCTTCATCCAGATTATGAGCTTGCCCCTTTATTCGGTCTCTTTTCCAATTTTTTTCTTTTAAAGTTTCAACTTGAGCTTCTTTAATTTGATCCACCAAATCAGAGGAAATCACAATCTTCATTGTTGTAACCAGAATGGGTTCGTGTTCTTCTTTCCTACTCAAGGCATCCGCCACCACATTGGCTTTTCCCAGATGATAAAGGATTTCACAATCATAATCCTTGAGTAGTTCTATCCAACATCTTTGCCTCATATTTAATTCCTTCTGAGTGAAGAAATATTTTAGGCTCTTGTGATCAGTGTAAATTGTGCATTTCACTCCATACAAGTAATGCCTCCAAATTTTTAAGGCAAACACCACCGCTACTAATTCTAAATCATGAATAGGATAGTTTACTTCATGAACTTTTAGTTTCCTCGATGCATATGCAATATCCTTGCCCTTTTGCATAAGGACACAACCAAGCCCAAGATAAGATGCATCAGAGTACACCACAAAATCATCAGGTCCATCTGGTAGGGATAATACTAGTGCCTGAGTTAACTTGGACTTGAGTTCATTGAAAGCTTTCTCTTGGTCATCACCCCAAATAAATTTCACATCTTTCCCTGTCAATTTAGTTAAGGGAGATGCAATTCTTGCAAAATCTTGTACGAATCGCCGATAATAACCGGGTAGACCAAGAAAACTTCTAATTTTAGTAGGAGTTTTAGGAGAAATCCACTTCATCACCCCTTGAACTTTAGAAGGATCGACAAATATGCCATCAGCACACACCACATGTCCCAAAAACTGGACATCACGCAACCAAAAAGCGCATTTGGAGAATTTGGCATACAGTTTCTCCTTCCGTAAAGTTTCGAGTACTTCATGCAAATGACATGCGTGATCACCCTCATTTTTAGAATAAATAAGGATGTCATCGATAAAGATAATGACAGGCCGATCCAACATTGGCCGACAGACCCGGTTCATTAAGTCCATGAACGCAGCCGGTGCATTAGTCAACCCAAATGACATCACAAGAAATTCATAATGTCCGTAACAAGTACGGGAAGCAGCTTTGGGAATATCTTCCTCTTTAACCTTGAGTTGATGGTAACCCGAGTGAAGATCGATTTTAGAAAACCACGACGCTCCTTGCAATTGGTCAAAAAGATCATCAATTCTAGGTAGAGGATATCGGTTTTTCACAGTCACTTTGTTCAACTCTCTATAGTCGATACACATTCTAAGGCTTCCATCTTTCTTTTTAACGAAAAGAATTGGTGCACCCCATGGGGAGATACTCGGACGGATAAAGCCTTTATCTAAAAGATATTGCAATTGTGTCATTAATTCTTTCATTTTAGATGGTGCCAAACGATATGGAGCTTTAGCTATGGGCTTAGCCCCAGGAATAAGATCGATTTTAAATTCAACCTCCCTATCCGAAGGAATTCCTGGTAAATCATCCGGAAATACATTAGGGAAATCCCTAACCACTGGAACATCATTAAGTCCCTTTATCTCCTTTTCTGCATCAAGAACAAAAGCTATGAATGACTAACCCCCATGGTTCATGTAGTTCATAGCTTTAGCTAGAGAGCACAATATGGTTCCACCTCGTCTCTCTCCTTGAATGCATACTTCACAACTACCCGGAGATATTAATTGAATAACCTTGCGGTTACATACAATGTTGGCTCCATATTTAGATAGCCAATCCATCCCAATTACAACATCAAATTCTCCCAAGATCATTGGAATCAAATCAACCTCATAATCCTCACCATCAATGGTGAGTTTACACATATGATAGATATCATATACTAAAAAACTCTTCGAATCAGCTATTTCTACCTCTAGTGGATAAGGCAGCTTAGATAATACAAATGAATGATGATTCACAAACTTCACAGATATAAAAGAACGACTAGCTCCAGACTCAAACAATACATAAGCAGGCAAGGAGTTAACATGAAAAGTACCTGTCACCACGTCTGAAGTGACTTTGGCCTCCTCTGTAGTAATCTTGAAAGCTCTACCCTTTGGTGGGGGTATTTCAACCTTCTTGCCACTACCTTGAGCCTTGAATGACCCACCTCCTATAATTGCTTGACCTGCCCCTTTGAATTCTGCGCACTCACTTCGTTGGTGCCCTGGTTTGTAACAGTTGTAGCACAGATTAAGTGCACTAGCACATTGAGAGACAAGATGCCCCGACTTGCCACATTTATAAGACACTACCGATTTAAAATAACACTCCCCAGCATGTTTCTTTCCACAAGTTAAACAATGTCTAGCTTCTTTCAAAGAACTAGACTTTTTAGGTGGAATAACAAATTTCCCCTTTTTAGAGGATCCCACATCCCTTTCCATCTTCCGCTTTTCCCCACGGTCTTCTTGTCTCTTCAACTCTAGTTCACGTTCACGAGCACAATCAATCAATTCAGACAAAGTTTCAAACTTGGATTGTATGAGAAACTCTCGATACTTAGCATTTAACATGCTATGGTAGCTACTAATCCACATTCGTTCAGTTCTAAGACGATCAAGAAAGAATTTGGCTTTATCATAGAACACTGCAGTAATAGTGTCTATATCCTCCTCCTTGTGCCTCATATGAAGAAATACCTCAGTAATTCTATCAATGGCAGCCTAAGGATAGAATCATTTAAGGAAAAACTCCTTAAATGCTCTCCAAGTCAAATCCTTAATACCATCCCGACCCTTCTCTTTTCGAAGAAGTTCCCACCAATATTTTGCTCGGTCCTTTAATTGGTTCCCATCAAACATCACCTCATCAGACAGATCACAATGACATGTTTCAAACGTGCTTTCCTTGTCAGCTATCCACCTTTGACTCAACAGCGGATCCACCTCGCCTTTAAATTCAGTTGGCTTACAAGCCACAAACTCTTTACAAGTAACCTTTTTAGAAGGTTTCTCCCCACCTATTTCATCTTTAAGAGTTGCAAACTCTTGACGCATCAAATTTTTCAATGAAGCTTGTATTCCATCTAGATGAATTGGTAAGGTAGCTTCAATGCTTTAGCTACCTCCTCCCTCGCCATTACTTGCATTTCGGTGAGATGTTCTTCTTCATGATCTAACCCCCCTGAGTTATGTTCCTCAGTCATTTTATGACTGAAATATTTTAAACACATCATTAGTTTTACATATATACTAACATATGTGCAAACTACACACTCATCCCCAACGGATTTATGCACTACATATTTATTCATTTATTTAACTAATAATGACACAATTGTGATTTTAACCAGTCACATACACCCACTTTTTAACACCTTACCAAATCTTCCATATACTAATATGAAATAATGTTCCCAAAGATACGTTCATATTGTGTATATGTTACTAAGCTGGCCAGGCATAGCAAGATATGCACCATATATCCGTGTCCTTACGTTCACTGTTTCACACAAGTTAGGAATATTGGTTTGTAACATAACAAATCCCCATATCACATAACATTTTTACAATATTTACAGATACATAATACCTGGTGAGTTCAACTTTATGATCGGATTTCGGATCGAACGGCTCTTCTCATCTATTAAGAGTTCAAGGGTTTGAGTTTAAGTGCTCATGACGCACTCAAATCTCTCAAACCGTTGGCTTTGATACCAACCTGTGACACCCATGTCACTTTATGTCCCATCCAGACATTTTACAACATTATTTAATAAACTACATTTAGGTCCCAGCAAAAACTTTCGTGTTTTACACATCTACAAACACACTACATGTTAAAAACAAGATTTAAGTATGTTAACAAAATTTACAAAACATTTATTACACAAAAGTTTCAAAACAGTTTGGTTATTAAGATTAAACCACCATACGAGCCTCCACGTTCGATTCCGATCACCATCACCGCTCACCCGACTCCTTTGTACCTGTAAACGCCACATTTGAATTCACCATTAGTTCGTTAAAACTAAGTAAGATTACCCCGCTATTTTCTCAAGTGTGCCCCATAACATCATATGGATACACTAATGATTTTCCAAATTTAATTTGGTTATATTATTCAATCGCATACAACACGATTTACTAACGGGTCGTTCTCACCCAACATCATATAAATCTCCCATTCATGCAAAATCATTATAATTTAACACAACACATATGTGCACACAAAACTCCAGTTGTGCATCATATTTACCAAAAGTCAAACATAAACAATTTGACTCTTGAAATTAGATGTCTACACTCTTGTAAATCATCTTTTGTTCACACACCTTGTGAATACATTACATTAGATTTGCATGTCTTATGTTCACACATCTTGTGAATCGAAGCATGCATATTACCAATTTAATGTCTACACTCTTGTAGATCATAACCTCCAAAGTATGATGGTTGTTTGCACTCTTGTAAATCAACTCAATCATTATTACTAGTTCAATGTTCACACACCTTGTAAATCATTCAACTACAATAACCACGCTAACCATAACCATTTATATCAAATTCCCTCAAAACAACAAATCACATACTTGCTAAATGAACAAATACTTGTAGTGTGGACTCACCCAATCCTACAACTACAAGTTCAATCAAATAGGTAACTTACCTCTGTCTACAAAGGATCCTGCTTGATTATCCTCTCGATTGAAATCTCGTTTTCCTGTTAAACTCTATAAGGGTCAATGTTTATACCCATTCAACCTTCTGTTCGAAATGTTTGTATAAACATTTGCATGAATAAATACACACACATACATGTATATATATATTTCGAATACTATACACATCCGACCCGTTTGAATTTGTTTACCATATTTATTATACTATGTATAATTTCTCATACTTATCACCTTTCACCCAACTTTCAAGTTTCAGTCTTTCTAGGATAATTGTATTCTAACTTTTATACTAATTTTATCAAATTAACACATTTGACCCATTTAGGTTAAACTCATATTAATCTCATCATATGAGTTTTTGACAACTACAACATCTCAATTTCATCTCTATACATATTTTCAAATTTATACAACAACAAAATCATATTTTCTTAATCACCCCAAATGATTCATCTTTCTCATCTCACTCTTATTAGCTCTATCTTGGTTTCTTTGCAAAAATAATGATCTATACAACAGCGAATGTTTAAAACATACCAAAACAACTATACAAGAATTTAGGATCCAATAACTATTTCAAAACTTAACCCAATTTCACATTTCTAGAACCCTACTACATAACTCCAATCAAATCCTTCAATAGTGATTTAAAGATGAGAAAACGTGATTACCTCGGGTGGTTCACGACCTAAACTTACGATTGAAGCTCCGAGACGTGGTGTCTAGTCTACCTTCGAGACCCTTCTTCTTTCTCTCTTCTTTCTTCTCTCTATTGTTTTTTTTCTTTGCTTCTGCACGAATGAAATGCACCCCCTCCTATTCTTCTTCCTATGATTTTGACGACTTACTCCCATAATATCTATATGCATATCTTTTTTTTTTTATTGTTGCCATCCCACGTATCCATCTATATTATGGCTTTTTTTCTAGGGGTCATGAACACCACACATTATATATTTTGATATTATTATTATTATTATTATTATTATTATTTGTTGGTTTATGAAGCCACGTTCCACATTTTTATTTTTTTATATTTATTTAATTTATTTTATTATTATTCTACCACACAATTATATTAGGATGTTACATCGCGCTCCCAAGTGTAATTGTTCGTCTATTTGTATCTCCTCTACTGGTATCACCAATCTGCTAAGCATTTCTTGAGTTTTGAGACATGGAACACGTTGTGCGCACCACTGAGTTTATCGGGTAATCTCTGTCTATACGCCACAGGACCAATCCGTTGAACGATCTCGAACGGTCTGACGTATCTTGGTGCAAGTTTGCCTTTCTTCCCAAAAAATACTACACCCTTCCAAGGAGAAACTTTTAACATGAATCGGTCTCCCACTTGGAATTCCAACGGCTTGCGCCGTTTATCGGCATAACTTTTTTGTCTGCTTCTAGCTGCCGGTAGCCATTGATATACCTGGGAGATCTTATCAGTGGTTTCTTGTATAAGCCCAGGCCTAGTTATTCAGTTATCTCTTACTGTAACATCAGTGTCTCAACGACAGTTCGGGACAGTAGGACTGTAACATCAGTGGTTTCCTGTATAAGCTTAGGCCCAGTTATTCGGTTATCTCCTATTGTAACATCAGTGTCTCACCGACAGATCGGGACAATAGGACTCTACTATAGATATGTGAATGGAAAATTCATGTGCACTATTTCGTGTACACTCTAAGTGAATAACTTGCTAACAGTGTAGAATCTCAATAGAAACAGACAAAACATACAGATACGATACTAACATGATCCAAGATGCTAAAATATGATTTGAAACTATATGTGATTGTTAGATAGGACTTTATTATGTATGAACATATGTAGTAACGTATAAATCAAAACAAAAATGGACGCCGTTACATGAATATTAAACTGACGGAGTATTCGTGTGTGTTACGATTTGCACGAATATATCTGTGGGTTTGACAATCTGAATGATGTCTAATAAATAGAAAACCATATTGGAAAGTAACGTTGTCGTCGTCTTCGAACGAGTGACGATTCGTACGAAAACGCGCGAAAACGATACGAACTGATTAAACAATTAAATTTAACATTTTTGAAATTTAAAAAAAAGTAAAAGATATTTAATTAATTTACTAGGAATTACCACCTAAAATAAATTAGAAAACACAATTTTAAAGTATCGTAACGTTTCGTTACGAGAAAGCCGAAAACCGACACGTACACGAGAAACCGAGCGAAACCGAATTAACCCGAACACGCTCGAATGATTAAAGTTTTAAAATGATTTATTACACACACCAACCCATTCTCTCCCTCTAAAATCCGTCACTTTCTCTCTCTACATTACTCTCTCACTAAAAACTCCATAACTTCCTCAAATCTACACCAAATTGGGTGATTTTGGTGTCAAAACGACCGTGGAAACGTGTAGATCGTGAAGAGATGAAGAAATAGAGCCTAGAATCTCCAAAAATGAGGTAGAAATGAGTGAGAAACCACTGATTTTCAGAAGTTTATACTATTCATTGTTTTCTTCGAACGACTTGGTTTTTCAGCTCATTTCCGACCTTCACACTCTTAGGATTCACTCACAATCAACCTAGGATGCTAAGTAACCTCTTGAATTGAAGTTTGGAACATATTCCATCGATTTTGGACCAGGGTATGCTAATATCGAAGCAAGAAATGTTGAAGGAAGTAGTATCGACAAAATATGATTTTAGCTATGTTCTTGGGACGATATTGCTAGTGTCGACCAAGAAAGTTCGATGGAACCACCTCGATGCTACTAAGGTCGATCTACTCCAATGATTCTGGCAAAGAACCCCATCGATGGGTTAGTGGCTTCTGAACTTGGGGTGTCAAACTTAGCATTCTCGATGGGGCTGAAGCATGTCATCAACATTAATGATCTTAAGGCCATTGATATTAGCTGTTGCTCTGTCGATACTATCCGTTAAACAATATCCAAGCGTAAAAAATTTGAAAACAGGCCTAGACACTTAGAAATGAACTTGGGAAGTCAATTTAAACATAGGCTAGTCGGGTGGGACAATTGGAGTTATGGTATTAGCCAGTTTGAGGGTTCCCATCTGTGTAGGGATGATAACTACACCAAGTCTATCTAAAACACTCTCCAAGCTATAAAACTAAAGATTTTAACAAGTTTAAAGCCATAAAGCATTAAAATCTAATAAGGTAACACCATGGATAAAGATGCTAGAAACCGGGTGTATTCAAAAGTATTACACAAGTGTCAAACTAAAACTTTAACACTCTAAATATTAACTAATGGTCCTTAAACTAATACACTAGGTATAATATACATAATTAGATACTATGAGTACAATAAAATAAAGAACCAAAAAGAGACTTATGAGAAGCTAAGGAAATGTACTAAGTATGGGTGATGTTAGTCTTATATGATTAACTTCGAAATCCTTAGTGATTTCATTTTATAGATAATAAACTTAGATTATTCTGATGAGATGATCTTAGTCAATTATCAACTTGAAAAGGTAAAAACTAAATAAATAGAGGCTAATGAAGGATTTGTACTTAACTTAAATGAGTTAACTAGAGTTCTTATACGATTAAAACAAGTTTTCATAAAATAACTTAAGTTTTGCAATAAAAGAGTAATGTTTTATAAAATATAATCATAATTTATAAGCTTCATCAAAACTTGATTTATTTATATGTTTTTAAAATAACTTAAATGATTTTAGACATAAAACTGGTTTACTAATTTAATAAGGTTTATAAATGAAGATTTCTAAAATGTAATGATTTAAATGGTAAACGTAATGCAAATAAGGCCTAATTACTATTAACTAATGAATAAGGGTCATGGGAATTACTTAGCTTAGAAACACTTAGTGAAATACTAGTAACTCATTAGAAAACACTTAGGACAAATACTTGCACTCCGAGACCAAACCCCTACTACGTCAATTATAAATACTTATAGTATTCGATCATAATAAATCAACTCAGGTATTGAAGCTACGTAATCTACAACGAACGAGAGCGCCTATTTCTTTGTTGATTCATTTGCATTGCAGCACAGGTGAGTTCATTGTCCCTTTTCAAACTATTTGGTTTTACTTTGGAACTGAGAAACATGTTTAAATATTTTATTCAAATGTTTAGACATTTCTTAAATCTTTTATACTTATTCTTTAAGCTAGTACTCTATACTCTTATACTATTGTGCTATAAACTTATGATTTATGAATACCTTAAACTTATGATACTTGCAAGCTTTTGAAACTATATTCGATGATTCTTGAAAAGCTTTTGAAACTATATTCTTGAATACTTGAAGCATGTATGCTATGATTCTATAATGATTTAGAAGCTATATTCTATAATAATTTAGAAACTATATTCTATAATGCTTTAGAAACTATATACTATGATGCTCTTGATACTATATACCATGATTCTGAAATGCTTTGAAACTATATTCTTTAAATTCTTAAATGCTTAAACTCTCAAAAATTTGCGTGCTTGTAAACTTTAATACTTGAAATGCTAAAGACTTGAAACTATGTGGAATGAGATTCCAGTTGGGAAGCAGGTACTTCGTAAGACAGACTGCCTGGCCATCTCATACTTGCTATTCAGTGATCTTCGTTTTCAGGACCTTGTAGGACAGACTGATTGGCCCTTTCTTACTTACCTTTCAGTGTTCCTCATTGTCCATCCATGATTTGTAACAGTGGCTAGGATGATTATGATATTATTAGCAGACTTTGTGTCTCCTAATGAATATCCTCTAACGACACACCGATGCAGACCGTTACACCCAAGTTTGCTTCTGTGGATTGATACTGAATGCCATATGCATTCAGTTGTCATCAGTTGCGACTCAAAACTATTTTCGAACTCTAATGATTGTGGTGTTGGTAGAGAGTGAAACGCTTAGTTATTGTCAATAACAATATATTATGTGGCTCGATATGTGGTGGGCTGGCGGCTGGGCTGGTTGTAGGCTGACCCTACGTATGCCCTATACATAAGCATACCTGGTTGGATAAGATAGGTGTCATTGAAGAGGCTAGGGTGGTCATTTGGGTAAGGATGTTTGATAAAAGGGGTAGAACGCTTAATTATCATTAACAACAATATTCTATGTGGTTCGGTATGTGGTGGCTGGCGGCTGGGCTAGTTGTAGGCTAGACCCTAAGTATGCTCTATTTATAAGCATATTTGGTTGGATAGAATGGGTGTTGTTAATGAGGTTAAGGTTGCTATCCAAAGGTTTTGTTCAAATTCATTTTTATACACTAAATTATATGAAGTCACCAACATGTGTTGACTTTGTTTTCTTATATGTTTTCTCAGGTGACGTACAGGATTAAGATAAGGTTCAGGATGCATAATAGAATGCCCAGATAGAGGACCTAGTATCTTTTGGAAGCACATATTTTGGTTGTTTCTAATGAATCATTTTTGATATCTTGTACAGATGCAAGATAGTAAACTCATGATTCTTTTGTTAGGTTTATTTAGTTAAATTATCAAACATTGACAATTGTAATTTAACTTTGTAATCCTAGTTTATTAATATTTTGCTTTAGTTATTCTCAAATGTTGATGCTATGTACACAATCTGGTCATTCTTATTATCTCACGATATCGCGCCCCGAGAACCTTATGCCCGGCGAGAAAGTCGATCCAAACAGCTGGCTCAGGGTGTGACACCTACCTTGGTCCAACAAATCGGCGACCGGCATTTCCTGCCATACAAAGCCTCGAATGGAGAACATCCGATGCTACTATGATAGCTGTTGTTATAGGAGAATTCGATTAGCGGCAAATGGGAGTCCAAATTCCCACCGAAATCCAAAATGCATGTTCATATCATGTCTTCTAGGGTTTGTATTGTACGTTCGCTTTGACCATCCGTTTGGGGGTGGTAAGCGGTACTCAAGTTTAAGTGTGTCCCTACAGATTTCTGTAATGACTGTCAAAATCTTGATGTGAATTTGCTATCCCGGTCACAGATGATAGACAATGGTACCCCGTGACGTACCACTATCTCGTTAATGTACAATCTTGCCAGTTTATCCACAGTGAAGGTTTCATGCATAGGCAAGAAGTAAGCAGATTTAGTTAAACGATCAATGATGACCAAAATGGTATCATGACCACTAGAAGTGTGGGGCAGTTTGGTAATGAAATCAATAGCTATTTGTTCCTACTTCCAGATCGGAATTTTAGGCTGTTCCATTAAACCAGACGGTTTCTGGTGTACCGCCTTTACCTTCTCACATGTTAAGCATCGACCGACATACTCGGCTATATCTTTCTTCATTCTCGGCCACCAATAAAACACCCCTAAGTCCTGGTACATTTTATCAGTGTCTGGGTGTAGCTAGTACCTTGTCTTGTGCGCTTCATCAAAAATCAGTTTTCTCAATTCATCTACTGCAGAAATCCACACACGATCTTGAAAGTAGGTAACTCCGTTAGATTTTGTTTCAAACTATCGTTCGGCTCCACAATCGAGCTCCTTCTTCAGATTTCCTTGTTCCACTATTTGTTGTTGAGCCTGCATGATCCTGTCTTGTCAGCTGGTCTACATCGTCATTCCCATTGATTTTACACGCAAGAGTTATACTTGTTCCTTTCGGCTTAAGGCATCGGCTACAACATTCGCCTTACCCGGATGGTACTTAATCACACAGTCAAAATCATTCAGAAGTTCAACTCAACGACGCTGTCGCATGTTGAGTTCCTTCTAATCAAAGATATGTTGCAGACTTCTGTGATCAGTAAATATGGTACTCTTGGTGCCATATAAGTAATGCCTTCAAAGCTTCAATGCTAAGACTACTACTCCCAGTTCTAAATCGTGCGTTGTGTAGTTCTTTTCGTGTATCTTTGGCTATCTTGATGCGTACGCAATGACATTTTCTCGTTGTATTAACAAACAACCGAGTCCCTAATGGGAAGCATTGCAATACACTACAAAATCATTTGTACCCTATGGGAGAGTTAAGATTGGAGCATCACATAGCTTCTGCTTCAACGTTTGAAAAGCTTCTTCCTGTTTTTGCTACCAAACAAACGGTTCACTCTTGTGGGTGAGTATAGTGAGAGGCAAGGCTATCTTAAAAAAGTTCGAGATAAACCTTTTGTAACAACCCGCCAATCCCAGAAAAGACAGTATCTCCGCCGGTGTCGTCGGAGTATCCCAGCTCTTAATAACTTAGATCATGGCGGGGTCGACATGAATGCCTTCACTATTATTCACATGACCCAAGAAATGAACTTCTCTTAGCCAAAATTCACATTTTGAGAAATTAGCATAGAGTTGCCCTTCTTTAACAGCTCCAAGATCTTCCTGAGATGTTACTCGTGTTCTGCTTTGCTTTTTGAATAAATCAGTATATCGTCAATGAATACGATGACAAACTGATCTAAATACGGCTTGTACACACGGTTCATGAGGTCCATGAAAACCGCTGGTGCATTCGTTAATCCGAAAGGCATCACCATGAACTCATAATGCCCATACCTTGTTCGGAATGCCGTCTTTGGTATGTCTACGTCTTGTACCCGCAACTGATGGTATCCAGACCGCAGGTCAATCTTCGAGAAATAATGTGCCCCCTGGAGTTGATCAAACAAATCATCAATCCTTGGTAGTGGATACCGATTCTTGACGGTCAATTTGTTTAGTTCCTGTAATCAATGCACATTCGAAAGGATCCATCCTTCTTTTTCACGAACAGAATCGTAGCTCCCCAAGGTGAGTAGCTTGGTCAGATGAAACCCTTATCTAGCAATTCCAGCAACTGATTCGATAATTTCGTCATCTCAGAAGTTGCTAACCTATATGGAGACTTAGCAACAGGAGTTGCTCCAGGAATTAAATCGATACGAAACTCGACCGGTCTCGCTGGTGGCAAACCTGGTAGATCTTAAGGGAAGACTTCCGTATACTCCTTCACCACTGGCATATCTTGGATTTCGATCTTCTTCTTTTCCTTTTCCACCACATGTACAAGGAAGGCGACACATTGCTTTCTCAAACACTTACGTGCTTTCATGCAAGAGATAATCTTGACACTGCGTTTCGCTTGATATCCCCGTACCTCGAGCACTTCATCATTCGCTCTCGGTATTCTAAGTAGCTTCTCGGAATAGACTATTTCAACCCGATTAAGGGACAGCCAGTCCATTCAAATGATGATATCAAAACTACCGAATTCCATCGGTATCAAATCGATGGTAAATGATTGATCATTCAAGATCAATGGGCAATTTCTAAGTATAGTATGTAAAGTGATTTGCTTACCGTCATCTACTTCTGTTGTGTAAGGGGAGTCTAATTGTTCCTCAAAATGATTAAGATTACAGGCAAATTCGGCAGGGATAAAACTTTGATCCTCACAAGTATCAAATAAAACAGAAGCATAAAAGTTAGATAAGAGAAACGAACTGGTGACCACATTAGCGTCCTGGCAAGTAGCGGGTACTCCTAAAGTAAATGCCCTCCCACGAGGTGCTTGAACTCCCTGTTGTACTCTCTTCGGGCAGTTCTTCGAAAAGTGGCCTAGTTCAACACAATTAAAGCATCATCTGTTGTTGTTTTTGTTGTTGTTGTTGAGATTGTTGGGGTTTGGTGGTGGAGGTAGTGCCAAATGTGACAATTGCAGTTGAGAATTACGTCATTGATGACGGGATCACATTTGGCCGATCTAGAAATCCACGTTGATATGGAGATTGAAATTATTACAGGTTGATAGTACACAAGAAATGATGAACGTGGGCGAAAACCGTGTGCAAAACGGAGTCCTGGATTGTCCGGAAATGAAAAACGAAGAAAAATTTCTAAGTATAGAACTTCTGGACTCGTCGCGGTACGCTGAGGCTGGTTTAAGGGTTCTTGGCGGTACGCGATTGACCAAAATATCTGAGATTCCTCCGGATTTCTTCGCAGTACGCGAAGCCTTCTTTGGCTCTTCGTCGCGGTACGCGACGGATGAGGCGGTGGAATAAGTTGATCTTCTTCATCAGATTGCATGCAGAAGATATATTTCTTCTCATTTTCGAACATATATGCTCAAACACACACAAGACAAAATTTCATCTTCCAAACTCAAATTTGAAGCTGCCAGAATCCATGGATCGCACCAGGGATCGTGTTTACAAGTTTTGATCGTTGTTCTACGGCTACAACTTCGTTTGATTAGGTAATGATTCGTTTTAACCTTCTAGTTTGACTTTGATTAATTAGATCTTGATTTTGAACGTAATGACATAGTTAGGATTGTTGATTATTGCCTAGATGATGGCTAGGATTGATTATAAACGAAGAACACGATGTTTTAATGGGTAAATCCTTGTTTTGATCCGTTATAATGCCCGGTTTGCATGAAATCATACCCATGATTTTAATGGTTTAAACCATTTGATTATGACAATGTAGGTGATTAGTTTGATTAATCTTTGAAATGCAAGGTTAAATCCAAGTGTTTCAAACTAATCACGATCATTAACATACTCATTGGAACGATTATCTGATGTTTACGATAACAGTCAGATTAGTATGTTAAACATGGTTATTACACCTATCCTAATGCTACATTGTAATATTTCATGATAACTGGGTAATCAATAACAAGGATTGATCATTCTTAAGCCATTAAACTATCTAGAAACGATTACGGCATTATAATCAACAACATTAACTATTTGGTTAATCTTAGATTATTCTGATTAATCAAGAGTGTCATCAACCTTGTATTAGGAATCTAATTCAATATAGGTTCCTACATTATCATACATTGTATGATATGATGTTAAAATAATCAATTAAAAACCTAATATCGGTTTGATGACTCTCAAAGCAATGTCTTTGACATTGAACGTTCAGAAAGATCTAATCAGTAAGTTAAGACCTAAATAACTCATTAAACATAAATAAATGCAGAATCACCCCTTTATTATCAGTTTGGGAGATATTCTGCTACCTCTATATTATAAGGTGAGTTTCGTACAACCCCTTTTCTTTTTACTCTTTTATAAACATCGGGGTAGCGCTGTAAAACTTTTCAGAACTATATGATGTGTATCACTGTTATCTGCGTGATTTCATGTGATTGTTGAGAACTTGTGGATTTCATGGGATTTTGCCTGTAGAACAGAACACTATCACAGAACTTAAGTCCTCATGTACGAACTGTATCTTGTGAACCCGTGTGGGGCCGAACATTGATAGTAGTATCGGCTGACAACCCATTTGCCGGGAGCTTGCAACTCCCCTTGGTGTAAATGTTTGTTTTCTGTTTCCAGAACTTCTTATTGTGGTGATAGACATTAAGCCAATGAGGCATCAATATATTTAACGACGGGTAGTATCTTTATAGAACAAGAACAGGACATCCGAAAGGAACTAGATACGGGTCCCATGGTTATCTTGAACAGAACATTTTGAGAACTTGTATAACATATCATAGTGTGAAACACGAACTGTATGAACTCACCAGCTTTGTACTGACGTTTCAAACTTAAACCTTTTTGCAGGGAAACAGTGACCCTCGGGTGAGGATGCACTTCATAAGCTGTAATGAAATAAGTTATGTAATAAACTTAGTTTGTAAACTATATTGTTAATTGTAATGACTAACCTTTTAAATGTATTTCTTTTAAGTAAATCTGTGTGCTTGTGATATCGGATCAAGTAAGTCACCCCTTATCTCTGAGACATCACCGCTATGCTTCCGCAACCGTTTCAGTGACATCATAAACAGGTGACGAGAGGTGGGGGTGTGACACCAGAGCATCATTGTTTATTGCTAGTGTTGCTGGAGTACAACATTGTTGAATGCAGTGGCCTAGTCGGCCACAACAGGTGCACTGCCTACACTGTATGGTATCATCATGATGAAATTGGCAACGTGAACATTGAGGATGCATGCCAACATACGGTTTGCATGCAACATTAGCAGCTACTGCAACAGCTTGTTGCAAAGGGGCGGCCATCACGTAGTTTTTGACGACCTTCTGCTTCTTCTTTTGATGGTGTTCGGGATTCTTTGTTGGTTCTTGCTTAGCTTTCCCCGAGTCTTTCTTCAAAGTTCTTGATGGTACCATCACATTAGCGAGTTTAGCTGATAGTGATATGGTTGACTCCAGAGTCATAGGGTTTGTAGCAAGTACGAGACCCTGAATGCGAACGACAATCCGCCTACATATCGATCAATCAGCTTTTCTAGAGTCGGCACCATCTCTGGTCTAACATCACTGTATTTTAGGTATATCGGTACATATTTAATTGTATTGATAAAACCTGATATGACAATTTATAATTTTTGATTTATTTGATGATATTATCACTGGTATACATTGATGAGAACGTATGATTATCATGCAAAAACCATGGGAAGTTAGTTTGAAATATAGCTATACTGAACCACAGTGTTTCTTGCAATTGATTTATTTAATATGATCTGATTTTGATGGAAATGGATAAGGGTTGTTGGTTTGGTGAATAAATATAGTCAAGGACACATGGTAATGGTTTATCGAAATGCCGGTGGGACGGTGGCTGGATAGGTTGCGACCTACTCCTACGTATGACCTATACATAAACTTATTTCGGTCTATCATGGATGTGTCATTGATATGATTTAGTGGGGTTTGGATTGGGAGTTGATAATTAATGGGCATAATCAATAAAATAATGAAAGCGTTATTTAAAATAATTATGCAATGGTGAGGATTCGAATATAACTTAAACGTGAATATTATTTCAGAAATATTAACTTAATAAAGTATTCGCATGGGTGACGATTCATTCGAATATAATTATTAGGAATAATATACTGAAACGATATTCCATAAATCGTAAATCGAATCGAAATACGATACAAAGGATCAATTCGGAAAGGTGACGATCTTTACGAACTCGTATGTGAATAACGTGTTTCGATGAGATAACCGAAATAATATCGAACGATATTAAATTAAGAAAAAGAATTTAAAAATGTTTATTATGAATTACAACCTTCAACGAATTTGAATAAAATCGTTTTATTAAATGAATAACTAAACTAAAGTAACAAAAATTAGTTTATAAAACGAATTTTATTGAAATCTTTTGTTAACTAAAATTACTTTATTTAAGCGTTTCGTGTTTTAAAATGTGTTTTACGTGAAAACTGAACCTACTAAAAATGTGTAACGCGAAATAAACGAAACCGAGCCCACGGGGAAGACGCGGGATATAAAAGGAGTAGACACCTCATTCTTCTTCATTTTTCTATCTCTCACTCTCTCTCTAGAACTTGAAATCCGTCACCCACTCTCTCTAACTTCTCTCTGGCATAACTTCTTCATTTCTTCACCATATCATTTGACTCTTGTCCCAAAACGTTGGTATAATCAAGGAGATCATAAACCCACGAAGATTTCCAGTAATAGATCAAGTTTTGAAGGTAGATGTTTCGTTTTACTTTATGAGTTTTGCAAAAATGAAAACCGGTTTACATCACCACCTTTCCAAATGATTTTTATACATTGTAACCTTAAAACGAGCTGGTATGAACATGTGGAAGCCATAAACGAACCTGCAAACAGGCTAGAGTGCGATGGTGATGATGATGAACAGCTACATCGGTGTTGTGCGAACCAAGGGGTTCGCCGAGCTTAGAGGCACCGAACCTAGGGGGTCGCAGAACCTAGGGTTGCCGGACCTAATGAGGCCGAACCTAAGGTTGCCGACCCTAAAGAGGCCGAACCTAAGGTTGCCGAACCTAATGAGGCCGAATCTAAGGAGGCCGAACCTAAGGGCTGTCGAACCTAAGGGCTGCCGAAACTGGGGGATAGCCGAGCTGAGAGGTTCGCCGAATCTAGAGGATTGCCAAATCCAGGGGCGGTCGAACCAAGAGGATTGCCAAAACCAGGGGCGGCCGAACCTAAGGATTTTCGAACTAAGTGGAAAAAAATTGGATACACGAACACATAAAGCTATGGATAAATGAAAGAACATAATTTCATGTATATCCGTGTATGCGTGAGTGTTCTAAGCTACCATCTTTTCATAATATACACTCACATTCATAAGTTCTCATGACTTAGATGTCAGGTAAATAACATGAGTATGATTTTCCTTAACTCAATTGAATTGTAACAACTTAAGTAATGAGGGATTAATTTTTATAAAACATACGTGCTTAGCATAGGTGGAGTTACCATTTTTCAACATAAAAGTGTACATGTGCATCTTATTAAATTGGAACATAGAAATTAAAGATCATCAACAAGTGATCTTTAACAAAAAGTGACCATTTTGACTTAGTGTAACTAAACTAAGTTGGAGACACTTAAAGATTTAAAGTTAAACACATTGAACATATAATATTGATAAAGCACATAGACTTACGAACACGAATATCCAATAAATACAGGTTGTTGAGTCATCGTTGATTTCATTTTCGTGAGCGCGCATCCTACAAAATACTGAATCTGAGACATTCAGGTGTGTTCTCGTAACCCCCCTATAAATCATTTTGCTTCTAATCTCGGGGGTGGAACATGTATACCAGATTAAATATTATTTTGATAACACATGGGGGACACCTGGATTATCAATATGATATCCATATTATTGAATTATTATTGATTGTGGATTGAAAAGGATTATCACAACTTCGTGAGTCGTTGTTTGTTCAGTTGACTTAGGTCCTCCGCAATGACTGAGTTACTGTTGTTGAGTTGATTTCGGTCCTCCTCGGTGATTCCACTGTTGGTTGAGTTGATTAAGGTCCTCCGCAGTGCACTGTATTGTCACTTATGACTATTAGGAGTGTCGTTGATTGAGTTGACTTCGGTCCTCTGCGATGATTCCATTTACCGTTGGTTGAGTTGACTAAAGTCCTTCGTGGTACCTTATATTGAGATGATTATGATGAATGGTGATTGTTGATGATTAATGTGTAATTCCTCTTGATTTATCTAATTGACGTGTTTGGTTATGTTTGATTGACTATACTTGAATGATTATCTGTGCTTACTTGGATTATTTGAATGTTGTGTGTTGTTAGAGCTGGATTATCTCGCAGGTTCACATATGTATTTTAATAAAAACTACAAACTTAAATAAACAGTTGTAAACATTTTTGAAAAATAAAAACATATGATTACTCGCTAACTACTTTGTACTTGACACTTGATTTTCTACATGCTTCAGGAAATGAAGGGAAGTAGGCAGAGCAAGGCAGCTCTACATCTTTTGGACATCATCACTTAGGGTCTCGGACTTGGCTAAAAACTAACTAGATTACTGAAGACTCGTGTTTAGTTAATTTAGCTAAATCATTTGTGTAACATGTTGTAACTAAATCATGACGAACATGATTTTTGTGTAATTACTTTAGTTGATTTAATTGATAGGTGATGATTTATTTAGATGCCCACGAGCTTATGAATAATCTACACATCCCCCGTGGCATCCCGACGTTTCCGCCATCAGTCGGGGTGTTACAAATTGGTATCAGAGCCTGGGTTATAGGGAATTAGGTTACTAGAAATGGTTGACCTAGGGGGGTTCGCCGAGCTCAGAGGCACCGAACCTAGGGCTGCCGGACCTAAGGAGGCCGAACCTAAGGTTGCCAAACCTAATGAGGCCGAACCAAAGAAGGCCGAACCTAAGGGATGTCGAACCTAAGGGCTGTCGAACCTAAGGGCTGCCGAAATTGGGGGATAGCCGAGCTGAGAGGTTCACCGAACCTAGAGGATTGCCGGACCTAGGGGCGACCGAACCTAAGGATTTTCGAACTTAGTGGAAAAAAAATTGGATACACGAACACATAAAGCTATGGATAAACGAAAGAACATAATTTCATGTATATCCATGCATGCACGAGTGTTCTAAGTTACCATCTTTTCATAATATACACTCACACTCATAAGTTCTCTTAACTTAGATGTCATGTAAATAACATGAGTATGATTTTCCTTAACTCAATTGAATTGTAACAACTTACGTAATGAAGGATTAATTTTTATAATTTCACAGTGTACTGTGAGGCTTCTCGTCAAGGTCTTGGGTGTGTTTTAATGCAGAATGACAAGGCAATTGCTTATGCTTCTCGACAACTGAAGGTACATGAGAAGAACTATACCACTCATGATCTAGAACTTGGTGCAGTGGTGTTTGCACTCAAGATTTGGAGACACTATTTATATGGAACTAAGTGTATCATATACACTGATCACAAAAGTCTTCAACACATTCTAGATCAGAAAATGTTGAACATGCGACAAAGGCGATGGGTAGAACTTCTGAACGATTATGATTGTGAAATTCGTTATCACCCAGGTAAAGCGAATGTCGTAGCCGATGCCTTGAGTCGCATGGAACGAGTCAAACCTTTACGTGTGAGAGCGTTAGGTATGACTATCCAAACCAGTTTAATTCCTTGGATTAGGGAAGCTCAGCAACAAGCTTTACAAGCAACAAACTACTCAACTGAGAACCTAAGAGGATTAGACAAATAACTTGAAACTAAAGTTCATGGAATTCTGTATTTCAAAAGCCAAATTTGGATTACTTTATTCGGTAACTCTAGAACAATTATCTTGGATGAGGCGCACAAATCCAGGTATTCTATTCATCCAGGTGCTGATAAAATGTATAAAGATCTTAGAGATATTTACTGGTGGCATGGAATGAAGAAACACATAGTTGAATACGTGAATCAATGTCTAACATGTCTTAAAGTTAAGACTGAACATCAACGACCTTCTGGGTTATTGCAACAAACGCAGATTCCCATGTGGAAATGGGATCAGATCTCTATGGATTTCATCACTAAACTACCCAGAACATCACATAATCATGACTCTATATGGGTTATCGTTGATCGCCTTACTAAATCTGCGCATTATTTACCCATCCGAGAAGATTTTTCTATGGATCGACTCGCTAAACTCTATGTTAATGAGATTGTATCTCGACATGGAGTACCAATCTCTATCATTTCTGACAGAGATAGTCGATTTATGTCACGATTTTGGCAAACTCTTCAAAATGCTCTGGGCACACAAATCAATATGAGCACAGCTTATCATCCACAAACAGATGGTCAGACTGAACGAACGAATCAAACTCTTGAAGACATGCTCAAAAGCTGTGTGATTGATTTTGGAGGTAGCTGGGATATTCATCTTCCACTGGTTGAATTTTCATACAATAACAGCTACCATACCAGTATTCAATGCGCTCCATTCGAAGCACTTTATGGACGCAAGTGTAGATCACCTATCTGTTGGTCGGAGGTAGGTGAGAGTCAAATAATAGGCCCAGAATTCATTCAGGAAACAACCGATAAGATCGCACTCATTCAAGAACGAATTAAAGCTGCTCGCGATCGTCAAAAGAGTTATGCTGATAGTCGTCGTAGACTGTTAGAATTCAAAGTAGGTGATCGGGTTATGTTGAAAGTACCACCCTGGAAGGGTATTTTCAGATTTGGGAAAAGAGGTAAACTTTCACCAAGATTTGTACGGCGATTTAAAATTCTTGAACGAATTGGATCAGTAGCTTACAGGCTTGAATTACCTCTTGAACTCAGTAACATTCACGATGTCTTTGATATATCAAATCTGAAAAAGTGCCTAACTGATGAATCATTGATCGTACCTCTAGAAGAGATTCATATTGATGAAAAACTTAGTTCAGCGAAGAACTAGTAGAGGTAATGGATCGAGAAATGAAAATGCTAAAACGTAGTCGCATACCAATTGAACTTCTGGACTCGTCGCGGTACGCTGAGGCTGGTTTAAGGGTTCTCGGCGGTACGCGATGGACCAAAATATCTGAGATTCCTCCGGATTTCTTCGCGGTACGCGAAGCCTTCTTCGGCTGTTCGTCGCGGTACGCGACGGATGAGGCGGTGGAATAAGTTGATCTTCTTCATCAGATTGCATGCAGAATATATATTTCTTCTCATTTTCGAACATATACGCTCAAACACACACACCAGACGAAATTTCATCATCCAAAATCAAATTTGAAGCTGCCAGAATCCACGGATCGCACCAGGGATCGTGTTTACAAGTTCTGATCGTTGTTCTACAGTTAAAACTTCGTCTGATTAGGTAATGATTCGTTTTAACCTTCTAGTTTGACTTTGATTAATTAGATCTTGATTTTGAACGTAATGACATAGTTAGGATTGTTGATTATTGCCTATATGATGGCTAGGATTGATTATAAACCAAGAACACGATGTTTTAACGAGTAAATCCTTGTTTTGATCCGTTATAATGCCCGGTTTGCATGAAATCATACCCATGATTATAATGGTTTAAACCATTTGATTATGACAATGTAGGTGATTAGTTTGATTAATCTTTGAAATGCAAGGTTAAATCCAAGTGTTTCAAACTAATCACGATCATTAACATACTCACTGGAACGATTATCTGATGTTTACGATAACAGTCAGATTAGTATGTTAAACATGGTTATTACACCTATCCTAATGCTACATTGTAATATCTCATGATAATTAGGTAATCAATAACAAGGATTGATCATTCTTAAGCCATTAAACTATCTAGAAACGATTACGACATTATAATCAACAACATTAACTATTTGGTTAATCTTAGATTATTCTGATTAATCAAGAGTGTCATCAACCTTGTATTAGGAATCTAAATCAATATAGGTTCCTACATTATCATACATTGTATGATATGATGTTAAAATAATCAATTAAAAACCTAATATCGGTTTGATGACTCTCAAAGCAATGTCTTTGACATTGAACGTTCAGAAAGATCTAATCAGTAAGTTAAAACATAAATAACTCATTAAACATAAATAAATGCAGAATCACCCCTTTATTATCAGTTTGGGAGATATTCTGCTACCTCTATATTATCAGGTGAGTTTCGTACAACCCCTTTTCTTTTTACTCTTATAAACATCGGGGTAGCGCTGTAAAACTTTTCAGAACTATATGATGTGTATCACTGTTATATGCGTGATTTCATGTGATTGTTGAGAACTTGTGGATTTCATGGGATTTTCCCTGTAGAACAGAACACTATCACAGAACTTAAGTCCTCATGTACGAACTGTATCTTGTGAACCCATTTGGGGCCGAACAGAAAACATTGATAGTACTATCGGCTGACAACCCATTTGCCGGGAGCTTGCAACTCCCCTTGGTGTAAATGTTTGTTATCTGTTTCCAGAACTTCTTATTGTGGTGATAGACATTAAGACAATGAGGCACCAAGATATTTATCGACGGGTAGTATCTTTATAGAACAAGAACAGAACGTCCGAAAGGAACTAGATACGGGTCCCATTGTTATCTTGAACAGAACATTTTGAGAACTTGTATAACATATGATATTGTGAAACATGAACTGTATGAACTCACCAGCTTTGTGCTGACGTTTCAAACTTAAACCTTTTTGCAGGGAAACAGTGACCCTCGAGTGAGGATGCACTCCATAAGCTGTTATGTAATAAACTTAGTTTGTAAACTATATTGTTAATTGTAATGACGAACCTTTTAAATGTATTTCTTTTAAGTTAATTTGTGTGCTTGTGATATCGGATCAAGTAAGTCACCCTTATCTCTGAGACATCACCACTATGCTTCCGTAACCGTTTCAGTGACATCATAAATAGGTGACGAGAGATGGGGGAGTGACACGGTGGTATCAGAGCCACATGTTATGGAGAATTAGGTTGACTTAGAGACCTAGACTATAACCATAGGCTCGTATAGTGACACATAGAGCACCGAACATAACTAATGAACAAAACTTCTGTTGAATTAATCCAGGATAATTAGGTGGTACGAATTCCAGTTATGAGTGGCCAGCATAACTGAAATTTGCAACACGTGTGCTTTCTAGTTTGATTTAATTCAAGCATAACATTAATAACTATAAGGACAAGTAGTTGCTTTGAGACAGGAATAGATATCATATCATGTTCATGTTAAATATTGTTATTCAATATTTATTTCATCGTAGTGATTAGAGATTTTGATTGTACAACGATGGCTAACCAAGGTGAAAGGTATATTTATCAGAGATTCCCCTATGTTGTGTTGGATGATACTCCAAGTTTCAGTGCAGGAGCAAACTCGGATCCTGTCGAGGCTTCGTCTTCAACCTCTCACGCGACACTTGCAGTACCACATACTCCATCAGCTCCTAGATCTGCTACTCCACCACCACCACCATCACCATTACCACCAGCATCCCCCATTGTACCTAGTCCTCCCCACTCACCCATGGTTGATGCCCCTGTTGAGAGGAGACAGAGCCCTTCTCCACAGAGAATTCTCGTTTGGGACGGGATGCGACGGATGCGGGGGCAAGCCCGCAAGACCACTGGGCTACCTCCACGACACCAGCTGGCTCCGCGGGATGAGCCTCAGGTTATTCATGAGGTGGGAGAGTCCTCCCACCAAGCCGAGCTGCGGGCCCAGATGCAGTAGGTCTCCCAAGACCTGCAGGGCCTGAGACAGGACCTACACCAGCACCATACTACCCTTGAGGATACTCATGCCACCGTACTGGAGATCCTCACCTCACACCTGACTTTGATGGAGCAGGTGAATCTTATTGGTATTGACACCCAGGCTTGGAGGACGACCGTAGAGGAGCGGTTTAGTAGGACTTGGAGGCAGGTGCTAGTTGCTGCATTCTGGAAGCAGGTTACAGTTTGGAGAGAGAGACTGCAGGGATGGATCTGGATGCTCGGTATGATGAGCATCGAGGCTAGACTTCTGTGTTTAGCTATAGTATTAGCTACTATAGCTATTGTGCTAGCCTGCTTATCGTATTTTTTATGGTAAATCTGATTGTGGTTCTTACATTTTTGGGACTTTTCATTGTATATACCGCTGACGGATAGGTTGTATGAGTATGGATGTCATTGTAATACTCTTTTGTATCAAAAACTCTAAGATTGTATAAAACTATGGTAATGATAATAAAACGGTTCTTTTCGTTCTGTAGAAATGTGTTGTGTGTTTTGTGTAACTTGAGTGTTAATATCAAATTCATTTGATCAAGAACTAGATAATGGAAAGGAACTGTGTGAGAACATATCAATTGCCTGTGTGGCAATGTATCAGGGAACTGTGAGAACAATTCTGTGTGAGAACAGTTGTGTGTGAGAACAATTTGGTTTGAGAACAATTCTGTGTGAGAACAATTTGGTGTGTGTGAGAACATTTCTATGTGAGAACATATCTATTGCCTGTGTGGCAATGTATCATGGAACTGTGAGAACAATTATGTGTGAGAACAATTCAGTGTGAGAACAATTCTGTGTGAGAACAATTTGGTGTGAGAAAACTTCTATGTGAGAACATATCTATTTTCAGTGTGGAAATGTATCAAAGAACTGTATGGGAACATTTCTATGTGAGAACTTATCAATGTCCTGAATGTTAATATATCGAAAACATGGGTAATAACTTATTTATATCACAGTACTGTGAGCTGTGAAATATTTTAACATGTTTTTAAATTAACAGGACTGAGTATAGCTACAAACATTTGTGTGATCTGTGTGTACTGAAAACATATCTGAACTATATCAATGTAGTTATAGTTTGCTTTTATAATCACACTTCAATATAAATTTCAGTGTAACTGAATATGATTGAATTTATGTGATTGAACAAGGGTTATTTAATTATTGTTCTTGAACTGACCTGAGTTTGTCAGCATGTGAGCAGAACGATGGCTCCAAAACAAGGTCGACCAGCCAAGAAAGCTGGCAGGAATATTGCTAACCCTGAACCGGAACAAGTTCTGCTTATGAACGTAGAATCGAATCCGGATCCGCGTGTTAATCTGGAGACGAACACTTTTCCACCCGTTGACCAAAACCAGAACACGGTTCCACCGACAGCTCCTAGTGGATAAGTATTGAACGAAGAGATGATAGCACGAATAGTGAAAGAACAGCTATTTGCCGTTGGTATCGTAATGCCACACCAACAACACAATACTTCGGGTTCTGGTGGGGGTCATGTGGAACAAAATATTACTGGTGGACACATAGAAACTCATAAGACCACCGGTACAACAACAATTGTTCCTGATCCACCACAGCAAGGATGTACCTATAAGTACCTTGCCTCTTGCAACCCTCCTACTTTCACGGGCAAAGAAGGAGCGGCTGGACTTTTGAGGTGTAACATTTGTACATTTAGTCATGTAGTAGTGAACAGTGTTAGAACAGTATGTATCCATGTTCAGTCAGTCAATGTGAATCATGTGTCATTATGTGCTTGTGTGTTAGAATCTTTATCGTTTAACAAGTATGTATTATTTATTTACAGTCGATTTCACTAGGCAAGAACAGTAACTGGTTATATCGAAATAGTGGTGGGCAGCGAGAGTGAGCCCTATATATATACTGAGTTCGGTGTAACAGGTTAGTGTTAGTGCGTAGTGTCGAGACGAATATTATGACAATTAATTCAACAAGAATCGTAATACGTAAGCGAGACTGAGTATAGTTATGGGTGACGATCCATAATGATACGAATGTTGAACTTATAATTATGATTAAACGACTTTAAATTTTTAATACGATCGGAAAACGTACGCGATTGCGGGTATACACGTAATTGTGAATGTTTAACGATCCGACAACACACGAAGAGTAAAAATAATTATATTAATTATTTTATATTTTTACAATTTTGAAACTCATCATTTTAATGAGTTTAACAACTCTTTTATTTCAAAACCGCGTAAAATACGCGTTACGTTCCGAAAACGCGAACCGAGCGACCGAAACGAACCCGAATACCACGCGAGCTATAAAAGCCTTGAACAAGGCTTAAGTGCTCATTTATTCAGCCAACAACCCTTTCTCTCTCTAAAACTCGCGAACCTACCCTCTCTCTAAAAATCTCAACTTTAAACGTTCGTATCTTCTTCGTTTCTCAACGGATTTTGGTGTTTTTGGTGTCCACACGAAGCCCTTGACATCCTCTACATGAAAGTACAAGAAATCAGTGAGATTGACTGGCCAAAATCGAGGTATTTGTGCTTGAATGTTCACGAAAATAGGGTTTTTGTGTGTGTGTTCGTGAAACCCGACATATACCCGGTTCTTGCCCATTATCGACTGAAATAACCATTTGCGAGTGTTGGGCTACGAGGATTAGAGTTATAGGAATGGTTAGATCAAAGAAAGAAGTCGCATGATGATGAAGGTAACAGGTTCGCGAGGTGCTCAGAAACCACGGCAGGGGAACGAACCCTTTAGGGTTTTCTGGTCGAACCTTCATGATGGTGACATCTGCGGCGAACCATGGCGAACCTGCATAGTTCGTGGGATATCAGACGAACCATTGGAAGGGGGAGATAGCCTCACGAACCTGGCATGCAGACGAAAATACGATTTCACGAACCATCATCATGCCGAACCTTCTTTGATTGTGGCGAATCATTAAGGACTGCCGAACCATTTCACGAATCATCAGCTTTTCCAGACGAACCTTCCTTCGATCAGACATCCTAGGCGAACCCTGTTTTGATTGGCGAACCCTTCTCATGCATGCTACGAACCCTAAACCCTCTCAGCCGAACCATGGTGTCACCGAACCCTTTGGTGATGTTGCCGAACCATAAGCAGTACCACGAACCCTCCTTGTTGCTACGAACCTTCATGCAATCGCTTAGCCTATGTCGAACCTTCACGAACCCATGATGCAGCAACACTAGGGCCGAACCTTGTGGTATTATTTGGCCGAACCTAAGGCCAAAACCATAATAGGTTCTCTGCCAAGGTTGTTCAAGCCGAGCCACAACATTAAATTTCTTATTGCCTTGGCCCAAATTCATTGTTATTTCGATTTATAGATGGACCAAGACCTCGGCTTAGCCCATTTCATCCAGCCCATGAGTGGTTCGATTTGGACCTAGCCCATACTATTTCATTTGGTCAACATAGTGGCTTTCGGCCCACTAAATGACCCATATACATGTGGTTGGTCCAATGTCACATTCAATTGACTCATTGTTAACCTAAGTGGCCCATGGGCTTGGTTTAAAGACCATTTCGATTATATGAGCTCAAGGCCAATGTTGGTCCACAAACTTGATAATTGTGAGTTGATCATAAGTGGTTTAAGTTGCAACTTAACCTAATCCTGGGATCAAGTCATAATTACAAGGATTAAACAATTGGAACATTCTTTCATAAAACATTGTAATCAATGGTTAACTAAACTCTCAAACACATGTGATGTGTACAAACTAGTTTGAACACAATGGATCATTTCACATCCGTTTCTTGGACCCATGATCAATCAAGTGATTCAATTCATAACTTTCAAGTTTTCACAACAATCTTAATCATGAGAACACAAGTCAATCAATGAATCAAAGTTATACAATTATAAATCCTATAGCTTATGTATGATTACAATGTTATAGGAAACAATTAGAAGTCCTGTTTGCTACTTGCTAACTGTTTAGTTCAGAGTCTACTGCAGACAGGTGAGAACTCTAGCCCCTCTTTTACTGTTTTATAACTGTTTTGGGGTGGAACACGTGATCAAAACCGCTATTTCAATCTTGTTTCATTACACAAGTTATGTGTATTTCATAAACATTACAGGTTCATCTTACGAATCCAAGGGATTCATCAATTGTTTAAGGAAATTGTCAACTGTTTTAATTTACTTATCAATTACTAAACTCTTTTCATTAAAAAGGTTTTATAAGGGATCTTTGAACTGTTTTGCAACTGATTTACTCAAATGTATTTATGAAGGATAAACACTTTTAGATAAAGGATTTTATAAACTCTTTTGTTATAAACCTTGTTATTACACAAGGTCATCACATCATGGTATTCAAAACAAGTGGTTCACAACATGGCATTCAAATCAAGTGGTTCAAAACATGGTACTCAAATCAAGTGGTTCATAACATGGTATTCAAATCCAGTGGTTCAAAACATGGTATTCAAATCAAGTTGTTCACATCATGGTATTCAAATCAAGTGGTTCATTTCATGGTATTCAAAACAAAGGATTTAATTCGTGGAATTAAATCCAGGCTTTTCAATTCATGTTATCAAATAAGGCATTAACACATCCGGTTAAAGTAAGATTCAGAAACATGGTGTCTATTGTTGTAAACAAACTTGTAAAAGCATCAAGTATCACATTCATTAGCGTTAGTACTGGGTGATCACAACAAGGGAAAGCGGACACACACATTGGGGCAGACCGATTGCTGCAGTTAGTTTTTAAATCTGTTTTATAAACTGACTGCAGATTTCGGTTACATATGGTTTTATCAAAACTGTTGACACATTATCTAACTCCAAACGTGGTTCGGGACTTGATATTATATGTTGACTCATGTGCAAACAGTGATTGGACTGTTTACACTCATTTTCTTACTTGATGTTAGTTTGGGTTGCAGCTCATCCGTGTCAATCTTATGATGCTTTAACTTACCTATGCCTTATATCATATACTCATGTTTACAAATGCTTAAACCTATTGTTCTCACCAACTACGTCTGTAGTTGACAGTTACTTTTCACGTGTTTCAGGTAACCAGGTTTAAGACATTCTCAGAGACAACTAAGGAGACCATACTAAGATAGAACAAGATGAAGAAACATGCTAGGATGGATTAGAAACACACTAAATCCTAATTGTTTACTTGTCTTGTTTGAAGTCTTATTTTGTAAACTATATTTTGGGTCTGTAGTTGTCTTACTTTTGGTAGATAGATTGTCTGTAACTAAACAACTGTCTAAACATTATGAAATGTAGTAATCCATTGTGGTTATTCTTATTCAATACTTGTGCATGATTCAACTGTTCATACGTCACCGCGCCGTGGATTCCGCACGCGGCGCAGGGGTGTGACATGAGGTGCATCGAGGGAATGGAAACGAAACTCAAGATCAGCCAATGCTTGGCAGAGCATAAGGTGTCTTATGCTGCTTGTTCTTTGAAGGACTCAGCTTTAACCTGGTGGAATACCCAGGCTAAAACTTTGGGCTCAACTACAGTTGACTCGATGGGCTTGAACGATTTTAAAACTCTGATTTTGTCAGAGTACTGGCCAATCACTGAAATTCAAAAGCTCCAGGAGGAATTCTGGAATCATTCGATGATCGGTGCTGATTGTTTAGCTTATACCGATCGGTTTCACGAACTTACCTGCTTACTTCCCAATATGTGTCCTACGGAAGCAGCGTTGATTGAGAAGTATATCAAAGGATTGGTTCCCCAGAGTCGGGGAATGGTAACTGCAGCTGAACCTATCAGTCTTAAACGTTCAATTCTTTTGACCACTAAGCTTACTGATGAGGCAGTAAGGAAAAGTACTCTGTCTTTGAAAACTCAGACGGCGTTAAGCCGTAGTGATATCGGTACCTCTAGTGTTTCTAAAGGTACTAAACGAAAGTGGTTTGGCAAAATCAAAACAAAGGCTCTGGCTGAGACAAGTCAGAGCAAATAAATAGTGAAGAACTATTGTGCAACTGTTCCTGAGAGGAAAGTTTACACTGGGCAGGCGCCCAAATGCAACAGGTGTCCATTCCATCACACAGGACCGTGTCCTGTTTGTATGAACTGTAATCGAGTTGGACACTACGCTAAATATTGCAACTTTCCTGCTCAACCATAGTTACCAGCACCACAACAAACCACTCAGAACAACCGGTCATGTTTCAAGTGTGGAAGTCCTGACCATCTTATGAGGAATTGTCCGAACAATAACACCAATCTAGGGAAGGGATAGATTTTCAAATTGGTGCAACTGAGGCAAGGCATGATGCAAATATTGTCACTGGTATGTTTCTTCTTAATAATCACTACGCATCAGTTCTGTTTGATACAGGGGCAGATAAGAGTTTTATCTCTCCTGAATTTGCATCATTACTTTCATTGCCTACGGTGGATCTAGAAACTCCTGATGTCATTGAACTTCATAATGGCAAGTTGATCAAAACTAACAGTGTTATTCAAGAACGTTCCTTGAATTTGAATGATCATCTTTTCAATATCAATTTACTTCCTATTGAGCTTCGAAGCTTTGATGTTGTGGTCGGTATGGACTGGCTTTCTGATAACCAAGCAGAAGTTGTATGTCAAAACAAGATGATCCGTATTCCATTATCTGATGGTAATACACTGATAGTTGAAGGAGAACGAGCTGGTAGGAAACTTGGTATCATTTCTTGTATGCAAACTCATAAATGTTTACGGAAAGGTTGTCAGGCCTTTCTAGCACATGTGATTGAGAACAGTTCTGCACAAAAACGTATCACAAATATTCCGGTAGTCAAAGACTTTCCTGAATTTTTTCCTAAGGATATATCAGGATTACCCCAGTGAGACAAGTCGAATTTCGTATTGACTTGATTCCAAGTGCAGCACCTGTAGCTAAAGCTCCTTATCGTTTAGCACCCTCAGAGATGCAGGAGCTTTCAGGTCAATTGCAAGAATTGTTAGACAAAGGTTTTATCAGACCTAGTTTCTCACCCTGGGGATGTAACATTTGTACATTTAGTCATGGTAGTCGTAAACAGTGTTAGAACAGTGTGTGGTCATGTTCAATTAATCAATGTGATTCATGTGTTCATAATGTGTTTGTGTGTTACAGGATCTTATTTATTTAGAGACAAGTATGTATTATTTATTTACAGTAGATTATACTAGGCACGAACAGTATCGTGATATATCGAAACAGTGGTGGGCAGCGAGAGTGAGCCCTATATATATACTGCGTTCGGTGTAACAGGATAGTGTTAGTGCGTAGTGTTAAGATGAATATTATGACAATTAATTAATTCAACAAGAATCGTAATACGTAAGCGAGAGTGAGTATAGTTTTGGGTGACGATCCATAATGATACGAATGTTGAACTTATAATTACGATTAAACGACTTTAAATAATTAATACGATCGAAAAACGTACGCGATTGCGGGTATACACGTAATTGTGAGTGTTTAACGATCTGACAACGCACGAAGAGTAAAAATAGATAAAATAATTATTTTATATTTTTACAATTTTGAAACTCATCATTTTATTGAGTTTAGCAACTCTTTATTTAAAATCTCGTAAAATACGCGTTACGTTCCGGAAACGCGAACCGAGCGACCGAAACGAACCCGAATACCACTCGGACTATAAATGCCTTAAACAAGGCCATTTCTTTCATTTAATTCACCAACAACCCACTCTCTCTCTAGAATTCGTCTCCCACCTCTCTCTAAAAACCCAAACTTTAAACGCTCGTAACTCGCTCGTTTCTCAACCGATTTCGGTGTTCTTGGTGTCCACGCGAAGCTCTCGACATCCTCTACGCAAAAGTACAAAGTATCTAGTGTTTTATCCGGCCAAAAACAAGGTATGCTCGAATGAAAATCTGGAAAATAGGGTTTTTTGTGGGTTTTGTTGAAACCCGACACCTAGCCGGTCCTAGCACTCTCTCTTTCAGTTTCGCAGCCATAGCAACCTTCCTTGATGATAGATCAGCTTAGCTAGTGAACTGTAACAGGTTGTATGCGACGATGATGATCACACAGGTACAGGTTCGCCTAAGAGGATTCACGGCCGAACCCTAAAGCTACGGCCGAACCTTCTTGAGCTAGGACGAGCCTTTGCCGAACCAGTGACCTCACGAATCTTCTCTGTGATTTAGGCGAACCTGATTGCTCATAAGTTTTCCTCAACGAACCTATTTGCTGTACACCACGTGGCCGAACCCTGCATGGTTCGTCGAGTCATTTGCCGAACCCTAGGGAGCCTACACAAACCCACATCATGTCCGAACCTTCTGCGAACCCTGTTGTGCAACGAACCTGATCAAGACTGCCGAACCATTGTGAACTTGCCGAACCCTTGCATGGTTCGTTGACATGAAGCCAAACCTCTCATCCCCTTTGGCCAAACCATAAGAGACGAACCATATTTCATTCTAGCCTCACGAACCTTAATCGCCATGCATGAACTTTCATCAGGTCTTATGCAGGCCGAACCTTTATGCACGTAGGCGAACCTTACATGCACACCAGAGGACCGAACCTTGTTATGCTCGTTGGCCGAACCTTAGGCCATCAACATTAAAGGTTCGCTGCCAAGGGGGTGGGTCGAGGCCCAACATGCAAGTTCTTTGCATTTCTTGGCCCAATCGATGGGCTAACTTTGGCCCACATTAGAATGAACTAAATTCCATTCCATCCGACCCAACTCAAATCCTTTAGGCCCAATCCAAGCCCATTCGGCCCACTATGATTCTAATTGGTTTGATATTATCTTTGGCGTGTTACAAGGTCTATATACATGTTGTTGGGCCAACACCACATTCAATTGGCCCAATATCACATCCAACTGGCCCTTGTTAACCTAAGAGGCCCATGGACCTCTATTTAAGCCTATCATAGTTTATGGGCTTAAGGCCCATAGTGTGGCCCACAACTCAAGGAAAATTGTAATTTGATCTTAATTGAGTTAAGTTATAACTTAACCTAATTATGAGACCAAATCACAATCACAAAGACTTAAAACAATTGAACATCTTTTCATAATACATGTTACTCAATGGTTATCAAGTTCACAAACACTTGTCATTTTATGCATAAGATTGTGCATAAAAGAAACATGACATCTCTTTTCATGAATCATTGGTTGATCAAGTATCATAACCATGACTTTCAAGTTTACACAACAATCATAATCATGAGATCAAGTAATCAAGAGTTAATCAAGCTCAAGTTAACACAAGTCAATCAATGAATCAAAGTCTATACAATTATAAATCTTATATCTTATGTATGATTACAATGATATAGGAACCAGTTAGAAGTCCTGTTTGCTACTTGCTAATTGTTATAAGTTCAGAGTCTACTGCAGACAGGTGAGAACATTTGCCCCTCTTTTTACTGTTTTTACAACTGTTTTGGGGTGGAACACGTGATCAAATGCTCTTACTTCAACCATATTTCATGATACATATTACTATTACTTGGCAAACATTACAGGTTTACTTTAGAAATTCAAGGGATTTCTCAATTGTTTTTAAAGGAATTTATAAACTCTTTTACTCTAAACTCGTATTTTCGAAATTAATCTTTTATAAACCTTGTTGTTATACAAGGATGCTATCTTATGTACTCAATCAAAGGATTCACAGCATGGTATTCAAACAATTTTTTCATGGTGTTCAAACAAGGATTCATTTCATGGTATTCAAACAGAGAATTCATTTCATGGTACTCAAACAAGGTTTTCAATCATGATATCAGATAAGGCATTAACACGCTAGTTTAAAGCAATGTTCAAAAGCATGGTGTCCATCGTTGTGAACAAACTTATAAACACATCAGGTTTCATATTCATTAGCGTTAGTACTGGGTGATCACAACAAGGGAAAGCAGACACATTTGGGCAGGCCGATTGCTGCAGTTAGATTTTAAATTTGTTTTATAAACTAAGTGCAGATTTCGGTTACGTATGGTTATCATTGTTGCTGACTAATTTTCTGACTCCAAACGTAGTTTGGGACTTGATTATATGTTGGTTTTTGTGCAAACAGTCTTTGGACTGTTTACACTCGTTTGACATACCTGATGTTAGTTTGGGTTGCAACCCATCCATGTAATTCCATTATTGCTTTAATATACCTATGCCTTATATTACATATTCATGTTTACAAATGTTAAACTTATTGTTCTCACCAACTACTTCTGTAGTTGACAGTTACTTTTCACGTGTTTCAGGTAATCAGGTTTAAGACTTTCTCAGGGACAACTAAGGAGACCATTCTAAGATAGAACAAGATGAAGAAACATGCTTGGATGGATTAGAAACACACTAAATCCTAATTGTTTAATTGTCTTGTTTGAAGTCTTATTTTGTAACTACATTTTGGGTCTGTAGTTGTCTTTCTTTTGGTAGATAGATTGTCTGTAACTAAACAATTGTCTAAATATTTTGAAACATAGTAATCCATTGTGGTTGTTCTTATTCAATACTTGTGCATGATTCAACTGTTCATACGTCACCGCGCAGTGGATTCCGCACGCGGCGCATGGGTGTGACAGAGGAGCACCAATTCTTTTTGTGAAAAAGAAGAATGGTTCATTCAGGATGTGCATAGACTACAGGGAACTCAATAAACTGACAATCAAAAATCGTTATCCTTTACCACGAATCGATGATCTATTTGATCAGTTACAAGGTGCTACTTACTTTTCTAAAATTGATTTAAGATCTGGATATCATCAGTTACGAATTCATGATGATGATGTTCCTAAAACTGCTTTTAGAACTCGATACGGGCATTATGAATTTTTAATAATGTCGTTTGGATTAACAAATGCACCTGCAGTTTTCAGGGATTTGATGAATCGAGTATGTAGACCTTATCTGCATAAATTTGTGATTGTGTTTATTGATGATATTCTTATTTATTCTCGAAACCAACAAGAACATGCTCAACACTTAAAACTCATCTTAGAACTTTTACCACGTGAACAGCTATATGCCAAATTTTCCAAGTGTGAATTTTGGTTACGAGAAGTTCAATTTCTTGGGCACGTAGTAAATGAGAACGGTATTCAAGTGGATCCCAGTAAGATTCAAGCGATGAAACAATGGCAGACACCACGAACCCGGACTGAAATACGTCAATTCTTAGGGCTGGCAGGTTATTATCGCCGATTTATTAAGAACTTTTCAAAAGATAGCCTTGCCAGTGACTACATTGACCCAGAAAAATCAACCGTTTATATGGGGTTCCGAACAGGAGGAGGCGTTCCAACTGTTGAAACACAAACTCTGCAATGCACCTATTTTGGCATTACCTGAAGGAACTGATAATTTCACAGTGTACTGTGATGCTTCTCGTCAAGGTCTTGGGTGTTTTTTAATGCAGATTGACAAGGTAATTGCTTATGCTTCTCGACAACTGAAGGTACATGAGAAGAACTATACCACTCATGATCTAGAACTTGGTGCAGTGGTGTTTGCACTCAAGATTTGGAGACACTATTTATATGGAACTAAGTGTATCATATACACTGATCACAAAAGTCTTCAACACATTCTAGATCAGAAAATGTTGAACATGCGACAAAGGCGATGGGTAGAACTTCTGAACGATTATGATTGTGAAATTCGTTATCACCCAGGTAAAGCGAATGTCGTAGCCGATGCCTTGAGTCGCATGGAACGAGTCAAACCTTTACGTGTGAGAGCGTTAGGTATGACTATCCAAACCAGTTTAATTCCTCAGATTAGGGAAGCTCAGCAACAAGCTTTACAAGCAACAAACTACTCAATTGAGAACCTAAGAGGATTAGACAAACAACTTGAAACTAAAGCTCATGGAATTCTGTATTTCAAAAGCCAAATTTGGATTACCTTATTCGGTAACTCTAGAACAATTATCTTGGATGAGGCGCACAAATCCAGGTATTCTATTCATCCAGGTGCTGATAAAATGTATAAAGATATTAGAGATTTTTACTGGTGGCCTGGAATAAAGAAACACATAGCTGAATACATGGATCAATGTCTAACATGTCTTAAAGTTTAGACTGAACATCAACGACCTTCTGGGTTATTGCAAAAACCGGAGATTCCCATGTGGAAATGGGATCAGATCTCTATGGATTTCATCACTAAACTACCCAGAACATCACATAATCATGACTCTATATTGGTTATCGTTGATCGCCTTACTAAATCTGCGCATTTCTTACCCATCCGAGAAGATTTTTCTATGGATCTACTCGCTAAACTCTATGTTAATGAGATTGTATCTCGACATGGAGTACCAATCTCTATCATTTCTGACAGAGATAGTCGATTTATGTCACGATTTTGGCAAACTCTTCAAAATGCTCTGGGCACACAAATCAATATCAGCACAGCTTATCATCCACAAACAGATGGTCAGACTGAACGAACGAATCAAACTCTTGAAGACATGCTCAGAAGCTGTGTGATTGATTTTGGAGGTAGCTGGGATATTCATCTTCCACTGGTTGACTTTTCATACAATAACAGCTACCATACAAGTATTCAATGCGCTCCATTCGAAGCACTTTATGGACGCAAGTGTAGATCACCTATCTGTTGGTCGGAGGTAGGTGAGAATCAAATATTAGGCCCAGAATTCATTCAGGAAACAACCGATAAGATCGCACTCATTCAAGAACGAATTAAAGCTGCTCGCGATCGTCAAAAGAGTTATGCTGATAGTAGTCGTAGACCGTTAGAATTCCAAGTAGGTGATCAGGTTATGTTGAAAGTATCACCCTGGAAGGGTATTTTCAGATTTGGGAAAAGAGGTAAACTTTCACCAAGATTTGTAGGGCGATTTAAAATTCTTGAACGAATTGGATCAGTAGCTTACAGGCTTGAATTACCTCTTGAACTCAGTAACATTCACGATGTCTTTCATATATCAAATATGAAAAAGTGCCTAACTGATGAATCATTGATCGTACCTCTAGAAGAGATTCATATTGATGAAAAACTTCAGTTCAGCGAAGAACCAGTAGAGGTAATGGATCGAGAAATGAAAGTGCTAAAACATAGTCGCATACCAATTGTTAAAGTGCGATGGAACTCGCAACGTGGACCCGAGTATACGTGGGAACGTGAAGATCAAATGAAAGAAAAGTACCCACATCTATTCTCATAAACGATTGTCATCATGTAAGTCTTCTCTAAATTTCGGGACGAAATTTCTCTAATAGGAGGAGACTATGACAATTGCAGTTGAGAATTACGTCATTGATGACGGGATCACATTTGGTCGTTCTAGAAATCCACGTTGATTTGGCGATTGAAATTACTACAGGTTGATAGTACACGAGAAATGATGAATGTTGGCGAAAACCGTGTGCAAAACGGAGTCCTGGATTGTCTGGAAATGAAAAACGAAGAAAATTTCTAAGTATTGAACTTCTGGACTCGTCGCGGTATGCTGAGGCTGGTTTAAGGGTTCTCGGCGGTACGCGATGGACCAAAATATCTGGTTTAACTGATGAATCATTGATCGTACCTCTAGGATTGATTATAAACGAAGAACACGATGTTTTAACGGGTAAATCCTTGTTTTGATCCGTTATAATGCCCGGTTTGCATGAAATCATACCCATGATTATAATGGTTTAAACTATTTGATTATGACAATGTAGGTGACTAGTTTGATTAATCTTTGAAATGCAAGGTTAAATCCAAGTGTTTCAAACTAATCACGATCATTAACATACTCACTAGAACGATTCTCTGATCTTTACGATAACAGTCAGATTAGTATGTCAAACATGGTTATTACACCTATCCTAATGCTACATTGTAATATTTCATGATAATTGGGTAATCAATAACAAGGATTGATCATTCTTAAGCAATTAAACTATCTAGAAACGATTATGGCATTATAATCAACATTAACTATTTGGTTAATCTTAGATTATTCTGATTAATCAAGAGTGTCATCAACCTTGTATTAGGAATCTAATTCAATATTGGTTCCTACATTATCATACATTGTATGATATGATGTTAAAATAATCAATTAAAAACCTAATATCGGTTTGATGACTCTCAAAGCAATGTCTTTGACATTGAACGTTCAGAAAGATCTAATCAGTAAGTTAAAACCTAAATAACTCTTTAAACATAAATAAATGCATAATCACCCCTTTATTGTCAGTTTGGGAGATATTCTGCTACCTCTATATTATCAGGTGAGTTTTGTACAACCCCTTTTCTTTTTACTCTTTTATAAACATCGGGGTAGCGCTGTAAAACTTTTCAGAACTATATGATGTGTATCACTGTTATCTGTGTGATTTCATGTGATTGTTGAGAACTTGTGGATTTCATGGGATTTTGCCTGTAGCACAGAACACTATCACAGAACTTAAGTCCTCATGTACGAACTGTATCTTGTGAACCCGTGTTGGGCCGAACATTGATAGTACTATCGGCTGACAACACATTTGCCGGGAGCTTGCAACTCCCCTTGGTGTAAATGTTTGTTATCTGTTTCCATAACTTCTTATTGTGGTGACAGACATTAAGACAATGAGGCACCAAGATATTTACCAACGGGTAGTATCTTTAAAGAACAAGAACAGAACGTCCGAAAGGAACTAGATACGGGGTCCCATGGTTATCTTGAACAAAACATTTTGAGAACTTGTATAACATATCATATTGTGAAACATGAACTGTATGAACTCACAAGCTTTGTGCTGACGTTTCAAACTTAAACCTTTATGCAGGGAAATAGTGACCCTCGAGTGGGGATGCACTTCATAAGCTGTAATGAAATAAGTTGTTATGTAATAAACTTAGTTTGTAAACTATATTGTTAATTGTAATGACGAACATTTTAAATGTATTTCTTTTAAGTTAATCTGTGTGCTTGTGATATCGGATCAAGTAAGTCACCCCTTATCTCTGAGACATCACCGCTATGCTTCCACAACCGTTTCAGTGACATCATAAACAGGTGACGAGAGGTGGGGGTGTGACACTAGAGCAGCATTGTTTATTGCTGGTGTTGCCAGAGTACAAAATTGTTGAATCCAGTGGCCCAGTCGGCCACAACCGGTGCACTGCCTACACTGTATGGTATCAGCATGATGAAATTGGCAACATGAACACTGAGGATGCATGCCAACATACGGTTTGCGTGCAACATTAGCAGGTACTGCAACAACTTGTTGCAAAGGGGCGGCCATCACGTAGTTTTTGACGACCTTCTGCTTCTTCTTTTGATGGTGTTCGGGCTTCTTTGTTGGTTCTTCCTTAGCTTTACCCGAGTCTTTCTTCAAAGTTCTTGATGGTACCATCACATTAGTGAGTTTAGCTGATAGTGATATGGTTGACTCCAGAGTCATAGGGTTTGTAGCAAGTAAGAGACCCTGAATGCAGGACGACAATCCGCCTACATATCAATCAATCTGCTTTTCTAGAGTGTCACACCCCTGCGCCGCGTGCGGAATCCACGGCGCGGTGACGTATGATCAGTTGAATCATGCACAAGTATTGAATAAGAACAACCACAATGGATTACTACATTTCATAATGTTTAGACAGTTGATTAGTTACAGACAATCTATCTACCAAAAGTAAGACAACTACAGACCCAAAATATAGTTTACAAAATAAGACTCCAAACAAGACAATTAAACATTTAGGATTTAGTGAGTTTCTATTCCATCCTAGTATGTTTCTTCATCTTGTTCTATCTTAGAATGGTCTCCTTAGTTGTCCCTGAGAATGTCTTAAACCTGATTACCTGAAACACGTGAAAAGTAACTGTCAACTACAGACGTAGTTGGTGAGAACAATAGGTTTAAGCATTTGTAAACATGAGTATATGATATAAGACATAGGTAAGTTAAAGCATCATAAGATTCACACGGATGAGCTGCAACCCAAACTAACATCAAGTAAGAAAATGAGTGTAAACAGTCCAATCACTGTTTGCACATGAGTCAACATATAATATCAAGTCCCAAACTACGTTTGGAGTTAGATAATATGTCAACAGTTTTGAATAAACCATATGTAACCGAAATCTGCAGTTAGTTTATAAAACAGATTTAAAAACTAACTGCAGCAATCGGCCTGCCCCAATGTATGTGTCCGCTTTCCCTTGTTGTGATCACCCAGTACTAACGCTAATGAATATGATACTTGATGGGTTTATAAGTTTGTTTACAACCAATGACACCATGTTTTCTGAATCTTACTTTAACCGGATGTGTTAATGTCTTATTGAAAACCTGGATTTAACTCCACGAGTTGAATCCTTTGTTTATGTAACATGAAATGAATCTCTTGATTTGAATACCATGATGTGAACAACTTGACTTGAATACCCAGTTTTGAACCAATGAGTTTGAATACCATGTTTTGAACCAATGAGTTTGAATACCATGTTTTGAACCAATGAGTTTGAATACCATGTTTTGAACTACTTGATTTGGATACCATGTTGTGAACCACTTGTTTTGAATACCATGATTTGATGACTTTGTGTAATGACAAGGTTTATAACAAAAGAGTTTGTAAAATCCTTTAAAAGAACATTTGAGTAAAACTGTTATAAGACATTTGAAGAAAACATTTTAAAATCTTTTTTTTTTAGTAATAAGGGTTTAATAGTAAATAATTCCTTTAAAACAGTTGACAATTTCCTTGAACAGTTGAAGAATCACTTGGATTCATATGATAAACCTGTAATGTTTATGAATGCACATACACTGTGAAATGAAACAAGATTGAAATAGCGGTTTTGATCACGTGTTCCACCCCAAAACAGTTATAAAACAGTAAAAGAGGGGCTAAAGTTCTCACCTGTCTGCAGTAGACTCTGAACTAAAACAGATAGCAAGTAGCAAACAGGACTTCTACTTGATTCCTATAACATTGTAATCATACATAAGATATAGGATTTATAATTGTATAAGTTGATTCATTGATTGACTTGTGTTCTCTTGATTATGATTGTTGTGAAAACTTGAACGTTATGATTTGAATTTCTTGATTGATCATGGGTCCAAGAACTTATGAAATGTTCTTTGATGCATAATTCTTATGCATAAAATGATAAATGTTTGAGACTTTGATAACCATCGATTACCATTTGTTGTGAAAAGATGCCCAATTGTGTTAAGTCCTTATGATTGTGAATTTGATCTCATGATTTAGTTAAGTCATAACTTACACCCAATAAAATCGAATTACAATCTACTTTGAGTAATGGCCTCTGATGGGCCTTAAGCCCAAATAAATCATAGTGGGCTAAATCAAAGTTCTAGGGCCTCTTAGGTTAACATAGGCCATTTGGGTGTGCTAGGAAGCCCATTAGAGGTGGTGTTGGCCCAACACTTGTACATAATCCGTGTATCGCGCCAAACACAATAGTAAACAAATTAGAATCAAAATGACCGAGTGGACTTGAATTGGGCCTAAAGGATATGAGTCGGGCCATCCCATGTTTATGTAGGTCATATAATCTTCCAAGGTATTATTGGGCCACTTACTAATGGGATTGGGCCGAGTATGGTGGAATTGGGCCGAAAGTCTAATGGGCTGCCAACTTTGGCAGCGAACCCTCCCCCATTTCTGCTAAGGTTCGGCTAAGGCAATCCCATAGTTCGTCTATCATGATTCACGAACCATGCAAGGGTTCGGCTTCGGAGAATGAAGGGCCGAGGGTTCGTTGACATCAGGGTTCGTCCAAGAGTTCGGTCCTGATGATGGTTCGTGAAGTATAAACGGATGAAGGGTTCGGTATCTCCCTAAGGCTCGCAGCAGGTTTGTACAATGTGCAGGGTTCGTAGGCATGCATGGGTTCGTGAAAGGATTTTCATGCAGGGTTCGTCACCCTGAACATGGTTCAGCTCACTCTACTGGTTCGTGTAAGACAATTAGGGTTCGTAGAAGGCTTGATGATCGACCACAGGCTCGAGAGATCCCCTATGGGTTCGGCAGCATGTTACACGAACCATGTAAGTTCGTGGAATCCCATTAGGGTTCGGTCAGCTGCAAACAAAGGTTTGGCTGACGAACCTGTTATCATCATCATCAACCTCATCGAACACCTGCACTCCAAGCCTCGATCTAAGCTGTCCTATCATCAGGGAGTGTAGTTGGAGGTGCGAAAATAAGTTTTGTGATGTAGAGATCGGCCATATGTTGGATTTCATGAACACACACCAAAAAACCCTATTTTCCCGAGACTTCAAGATCAAATACCTCGAGATTGGCTGGATGAATCTGTGTAAATCTTGTACTTTCGAGTAGATAATGTTGAGAGCTTCGCGTGGACACCAAGAACGTCGAAATCCGTTGAGAAATAAGCGAGTTACGCGCGTTTAAAGTTCGGTTTTTCTAGAGAGAGAGGGAATGGACGAAATTTTAGAGAGAGAATGGGTTGTTGGCTGAATTAATGAGAGGAATAGCCTTGTTTAAGGCTTTTATAGTTCGAGTGATATTCGGGTTCGTTTCGTCGCTCGGTTCGCGTTTCCGGAACGTAACGCGTATTTTACGCGGTTTTAATTAGAATAACATATTAAACTCATTAAAATGATGAGTTTCAAAATTGTAAAAATATAAAATAATTAATTTAATTATTTTACTCTTCGTGCGTTGTCAGATCGTTAAAACATTCGAAATTACGTGTATACCCGCAATCGCGTACGTTTTCCGATCGTATTAAAAATTTAAAGTCGTTTAATCGTAATTATAAGTTCAACATTCGTATTATTATGGATCGTCACCCATAACTATACTCAGTCTCGCTTACAGATTACGATCTTGGTTGAATTAATTAATTGTCATAGTATTCGTCTCAACACTACGCACTAACACTAACCTGTTACACCGAACGCAGTATATGTATAGGGCTCACTCTCGCTGCCCACCACTGTTTCGATATAACAAGTTACTGTTCTTGCTTAGTGAAATCGACTGTAAATAGATAATACATACTTGTTTTCTGATTACTAAGATCCTGTAACACACAAGCACACATTTTGAACATACGAATCACATTGATGAACTGAACCATGAATAGACACTGTTCTAACACTGTTTACAACTACATGACTATATGCACAAATGTTACAGTCTCCCCTAGTTAAGGGAATTTCGTCCCGAAATTAACTAGCCGAAGATACTGTAAAAAGATGAGGGTACTTAAGCTTCATCTGGTCTTCACGTTCCCAGGTGAACTCAGCACCGCGTTTGCCCTCCCATCGCACTTTCACGATCGGGATACGGCTGCGTTTAAGTTTCTTGACCCCATGATCCATGATCTCAACTGGACGTTCAATGAATTGCATGTTGTTCTGAATCTGTATGTCTTCCAGTGGAATCTGAACATCATGATCCGCCAAGCATTTCTTAAGATTTGATACATGAAAAGTATCATGAACATTGCTTAGCTCCACTGGAAGTTTGAGTTTGTAGGCTACGGGACCAATCCGTTCCAGGATCTCAAAAGGTCCAACGTACCTTGGTGCAAGTTTCCCTTTCTTCCCGAATCGGACAACGCCTTTCCAGGGAGAAACTTTGAGTAAGACTCGGTCACCGACTTGAAACTCAAGTGGTTTCCGACGTCGATCAGCATAACTCTTCTGCCGATCTCGTGCGGCCTTAAGCCGTGACTGAATGATTGTGATCTTGTCTGATGTTTCCTGAATGAGTTCTGGTCCTACGACCTGTGAGTCACCAATCTCGGTCCAACAGACCGGTGATCGGCACTTTCTACCATATAGAGCTTCGAATGGTGCACATTGAATGCTCGTATGGTAGCTATTGTTATATGAAAACTCAATGAGTGGGAGATGAGTGTCCCAACTTCCACCGAAGTCAATGACACAAGAACGTAGCATGTCCTCAAGTGTTTGGATAGTCCTCTCACTTTGGCCGTCGGTTTGGGGATGATACGCCGTGCTAAGATTAACACGCGTTCCCAATGCCTTTTGCAATGATTGCCAAAAGCGAGAAGTGAAGCGACTATCACGATCAGATATGATTGATGTTGGAGTACCATGACGTGCAATGATTTCGTTGATGTACAATGTGGATAGCTTCTCCATCTTGTAATCCTCTCGGATTGGGAGAAAATGAGCAGATTTGGTGAGTCGATCAACGATCACCCAAATCGAATCGAAACCTCTCGGAGTTCTTGGCAACTTTGTTATGAAATCCATGGAAATTTGCTCCCATTTCCATTGAGGAATTTCAGGTTGTTGCAGAAGTCCCGAAGGCTTTTGATGTTCTGCTTTGACCTTTGAACAAGTAAGACATTTTCCCACGTACAGTGCTATGTCTTTCTTCATTCCCGGCCACCAGTAAGATGTCCTCAAGTCCTGATACATCTTGTCGGCTCCAGGATGAACTGAGTATCGCGACTTATGTGCCTCATCACAGATGAGTGTGCGCAATTCTTCAGACTTTGGAATCCAAATGCGGCCGTTGAGATATAACAACCCATCAGCTCGAGGTTCTAGTTTCTTCTCAATACCACAATCCAAGTCTGTCTTGAGTTGATTATCTGTTACTACTTGTTGTTGTGCAATACGAATCAAGTCTTTCAAGTTTGGCTGTGTGTTGATCTCCATGGCTCTTACACGAATCGGTTTGACTGGTTCCTTGCGACTAAGAGCATCCGCCACCACATTGGCTTTACCCGGATGGTAACGAATCTCACAGTCGTAATCAGTTAGAAGCTCAACCCAACGTCGTTGTCTCATGTTGAGTTCTTTCTGATTTAGAATGTGTTGAAGGCTCTTGTGGTCTGTATAGATAACACATTTAGTACCATACAGGTAGTGTCTCCAAATCTTCAATGCAAAGACCACAGCCCCTAACTCAAGGTCATGAGTAGTGTAATTCTTCTCGTGAACCTTAAGTTGTCTTGAAGCATAAGCAATGACCTTGTCCCGTTGCATAAGTACACAACCGAGACCAAGGTTTGAAGCATCACAGTAGACAATGAAATCATCACTGCCTTCTGGAAGACTAAGGATAGGGGAATTGCATAACTTCTGTTTAAGAAATTGAAATGCATCTTCTTGTTTCTGTCCCCATATAAAAGCTTGACTTTTCTGAGTCAATGTAGTGAGTGGCAAAGCTATCTTAGAGAAGTTTGCAATGAATCTTCTATAATAACCTGCCAGACCCAGAAATGAACGAATCTCTGTTGGAGTAGATGGAGTAGTCCAGTTCTTAATCGCCTCAATCTTGGCTGGATCTACATGAATTCCATCTTTGTTTATGACATGTCCTAAGAAGTGAACTTCCTTTAGCCAAAATTCACACTTTGAGAATTTAGCATAAAGTCGTTCAGTTCTTAGTAACTCTAAGACTTTCCTCAAATGATCCTCGTGTTCTTGTTCTGACTTGGAATAAATCAGTATATCATCAATGAAGACAATAACAAACTGATCCAAGTATGGCCTGCAGACTCGATTCATCAAGTCCATGAACACTGCGGGTGCATTGGTCAGCCCAAATGGCATAACCACAAACTCATAGTGTCCATATCGAGTCCTAAATGCAGTCTTTGGTATATCCTCATCATTTACTCTTAACTGATGATACCCGGATCGTAAATCAATCTTAGAGAAGCAAGTTGCTCCCTGTAATTGATCAAACAGGTCATCGATCCTGGGCAGAGGATATCTATTCTTGATTGTCAACTTGTTCAGCTCACGATAATCTATGCACATGCGAAATGAACCGTCTTTCTTTTTGACAAATAGAACCGGAGCTCCCCATGGAGAGAAACTCGGTCTTATGAAACCTTTGTCTAAAAGTTCTTGAAGCTGACTAGACAGTTCTTGCATCTCAGACGGTGCTAACCGATACGGTGACTTCGCCACTGGGTTTGCTCCAGGGACGAGATCAATTCTAAACTCCACTTGTCGGACTGGTGGTAGTCCAGGCAAGTCTTCTGGAAATACGTCTGGATAGTCTTTGATAACCGGTACGTCTCCAACTGCTTTCTTGTCAGGTTTATTTTCCACCACGTGAGCTAAGAATGCATAATATTTCTTCTTCAGATACTTCCTCGCCTTGATGCACGATACAATCTTCAATTCGCGGCAGGGTTTCTCACTGTAGACTATCATCGTTTCGCCGGACGGTAGGGGAATTCGAATAAGTTTCTCCGAGCATACGATTTCAGCATTATTCTTAGACAACCAATCCATTCCTACTACAACTTCGAAGCTTCCGAGAGTCATAGGAATGAGATCGATAGGGAAAAGATGGTCATTTAATCTTAGCTCACAAGCATTAATGATGGAATCTACAACTATGGTTTTACCATTCGCTACTTCTACAGTATAGGGAGCAGTAAGTGTGGATAGTTGCATATTAAGAATAGAAGCAGTATGAGCAGAGATAAAGCTTTTATCAGCACCAGTATCAAATATGATAGAAACATAGTGATCATTGATAAGAAATGTACCCGTGATGACTGCCGGCTCTTCACGTGCTTCAGCAGTTCCAATAACAAAAGCACGAGCAGTAGCAGTATTGTTGTTGAGTTTTGGACACTGGTTTCTGAAGTGTCCTTCTGCCCCACAATTATAACAAGCTCTTCCACCAGCAGCAGTAGAAGTTGTGGCAGCAGTTGTTGCAGCAATAAGATGGGCAGATCGACAAGTCGCTGCAAAGTGTCCCATACGCCCACACTTGTGACACTTCTTGCATGAAGTATTGGGCAGATGATGGTACTGGCATTTGGTGCAGAGTGGAAACGAGCCAGTGTACTGCTTTCTGACATTAGCAGGTTGTGGCATAGCAGTGATGGGTGTGGCATGAGTGGGAGTAACTGCAGTCAGGGCTGCAAAGTTCTTGATTGTCTTTTGCTTCTTCTTCTTTTGATGATGCTGTTCAGGCTTTTTGCCTTCATCAGTTTGTGCTCTTTTGAATCCCTTTCGGGTGAGCACCCCAGATTTCACATATTCTTCAGTGAGTGAAGCACCCAGTTGTATCGCAGCTTCCAAAGTAGTGGGGTTGTTCCCCATAACAGTCCCTCTAACCACTAGAGGCAAGCCTTCGATGTATTTCTCTATCCTGCGGGATAGAGGAGTAACCAGATGGGGCACCAGAATGCACAACTCATGAAACCGAGTTGTATACTTTGCGTTCTCTCCACTGTCTTGCACCAGATTCCACATCTCTACCTCGAGTTTCTTCAGTTCATGACGTGGACAAAACTTTTCCACCAGTAAGTTCTTGAATCCATCCCATGGTAAGGCTAGAGCGACTTCACGTCCTCTGGTGTTCTTTTCAGAGTTCCACCAGGTAAGTGCGCCCTTGTGAAATGCACTCGAAGCCATCTTGACCTTTAGATTTTCAGGACATCCAGTGAAGTCGAGAATGTCTTCGATACTTTCCAGCCATTGCAGTAGGCCGGTAGCTCCTTCAGTACCAGAGTACTTTGGAGGCTTAGCATCGTTGAACTGCTTGAATGTGAAATTAGCAGTTCCAGTAGTTGTAGCATTGGAGTTATGTGCGGAATCACTGGTACTTCCCCGAAGATTCTGGGTAATATCAGTGACCATACCAGGAATTACTTCCCTCATGTGAACAGCGATAGCTCGAGCAATCTTGTTGATCTCATCATCATTACCACTTGTCGAGTCCCCAGCATTAGGGTCACGTCGAGGAGGCATTCTACGAATAGAAGCCACAAGCGGGTCAGTAATGAGAATGGATACAATTGAATTTTCATGATAAGGTCAGTAATATATCCATACTACTAGTATTATCATTCAATTGTAATATGATCTAGTACACGTATAAGTTATCAACTTATTTGTATACTTATCATGTGAATATGTACGATGTCTCATGATCTCACCACCAAACCTACACACTGACACTTTCCCGATATACCGAAAATAGTTTATATATAGGGCTCACTCTCGCTGCCCACCACCGTTTCGGTATACCACGATCATGCCCTTGCTAGCATTTGGCAACACGTTTGTACTGATTTCCAAGTGTGTTCCATTGATTAAGAATCCCATGATCTTTGATCAACTTGAACTATGATTGATTTCCATGACTGAACTATGATTATGTTATGCGTGCACCTACTAACAGTTGTTAACATGTAGAACTAAGTCATAAGTGTGTTCTACACTTTCCTGTTAACTTATGCTAGTAAGTACTAATGATGTAATCACTTAAGAATTTCACTTAAGGTTTACATTTATGATATGTTCACAACTTGGTTGATTCACCATAATGTCTGGTTCATCTAAGTTTGAATTTCATTATGATTTGATTCACCAATGATTGTTTCCCAAATGATTGTATCCCATGCGTTTTGACTAATGTTCCATGTGTCCAGTTGATCCTGAATCCTCACTCCAAATACAAACGCCGGATTCCCCCTAACATACTGAAATAAGCTTATATATAGGGTAAGCTCTCACCGACCCACCACTTACCTCAACACATCAGCGTTAATCCGTCGTCTATATTTGGGGCTAAGATTCCAACTGTTGATTGATTATGATTGTCTCATGATTTCTCTTGTTCCTTGATTCTGTTTATGATTATGTAAACCATGGTTCTTAATTTACTAGAACTAAGACCTTAGGTTTATGTATATGTGTCCTAGGTTAATCAACCTAGTTTCCCAATACCTACAGTACTGAGCATAATGATTTCCTGTGAGAACTTCAACTAAAGAATGCTGTTACACAGATTCTAAGTTATAAAGTTCCTATGATAATGAATCCATGATAATGATAACAATGACAAGGATTTCAAATCTAAGTTCTAAATTAATAGACCTCAACCTTTGAATTCCTATAGTGATATGACAAGGATCTCAAATCCAAGTTCTAAGTTAATAGATCTTGACCTTTGAATCCTATAATGAATATGACAAGGATCTCAAATTCAAGTTCTAAATTAATAGATCTTGACCTTTGAATCCTATAATGAATATGACAAGGATCTTAGATCAAAGATACTAAATTAATAGATCTTTGCCTCTAAATCCCATAATGAATATGACAAGAAATTCATATCAAAGATACTGATAATACAGATCTTTGCCTCTGAATTTCTATAATGATCTCTGTGTGAGAATTTCAGATCAAGGATACTAAGAATACAGATCCTTGCCTCTGAAATCCTTAAATGCATATGTGTGAGAATTTAATCCGGTATCTAAAATTATAGAAATCCGATTCAAATTCTTTGACTCATGATCTAATCTTAGAAAAATGTCCCTAAGATCTTTCAAGCTTATTGTAGACTTAATGCTCACTTAAGTTACTTAGATCCTAAGTATCCTCAAGCCTATAGCACTTAGTCCTATTGGGTAGCTTAGGTTATAGTCTAGGTCATTAAACATTGGGTTTTTCCTAGTTCTCTACAACCTTGGCTCTGATACCAACCTGTCACACCCCTGCGCCGCGTGCGGAATCCACGGCGCGGTGACGTATGATCAGTTGAATCATGCACAAGTATTGAATAAGAACAACCACAATGGATTACTACATTTCATAATGTTTAGACAGTTGATTAGTTACAGACAATCTATCTACCAAAAGTAAGACAACTACAGACCCAAAATATAGTTTACAAAATAAGACTCCAAACAAGACAATTAAACATTTAGGATTTAGTGAGTTTCTATTCCATCCTAGTATGTTTCTTCATCTTGTTCTATCTTAGAATGGTCTCCTTAGTTGTCCCTGAGAATGTCTTAAACCTGATTACCTGAAACACGTGAAAAGTAACTGTCAACTACAGACGTAGTTGGTGAGAACAATAGGTTTAAGCATTTGTAAACATGAGTATATGATATAAGACATAGGTAAGTTAAAGCATCATAAGATTCACACGGATGAGCTGCAACCCAAACTAACATCAAGTAAGAAAATGAGTGTAAACAGTCCAATCACTGTTTGCACATGAGTCAACATATAATATCAAGTCCCAAACTACGTTTGGAGTTAGATAATATGTCAACAGTTTTGAATAAACCATATGTAACCGAAATCTGCAGTTAGTTTATAAAACAGATTTAAAAACTAACTGCAGCAATCGGCCTGCCCCAATGTATGTGTCCGCTTTCCCTTGTTGTGATCACCCAGTACTAACGCTAATGAATATGATACTTGATGGGTTTATAAGTTTGTTTACAACCAATGACACCATGTTTTCTGAATCTTACTTTAACCGGATGTGTTAATGTCTTATTGAAAACCTGGATTTAACTCCACGAGTTGAATCCTTTGTTTATGTAACATGAAATGAATCTCTTGATTTGAATACCATGATGTGAACAACTTGACTTGAATACCCAGTTTTGAACCAATGAGTTTGAATACCATGTTTTGAACCAATGAGTTTGAATACCATGTTTTGAACCAATGAGTTTGAATACCATGTTTTGAACTACTTGATTTGGATACCATGTTGTGAACCACTTGTTTTGAATACCATGATTTGATGACTTTGTGTAATGACAAGGTTTATAACAAAAGAGTTTGTAAAATCCTTTAAAAGAACATTTGAGTAAAACTGTTATAAGACATTTCAAGAAAACATTTTAAAATCTTTTTTTTTTAGTAATAAGGGTTTAATAGTAAATAATTCCTTTAAAACAGTTGACAATTTCCTTGAACAGTTGAAGAATCACTTGGATTCATATGATAAACCTGTAATGTTTATGAATGCACATACACTGTGAAATGAAACAAGATTGAAATAGCGGTTTTGATCACGTGTTCCACCCCAAAACAGTTATAAAACAGTAAAAGAGGGGCTAAAGTTCTCACCTGTCTGCAGTAGACTCTGAACTAAAACAGATAGCAAGTAGCAAACAGGACTTCTACTTGATTCCTATAACATTGTAATCATACATAAGATATAGGATTTATAATTGTATAAGTTGATTCATTGATTGACTTGTGTTCTCTTGATTATGATTGTTGTGAAAACTTGAACGTTATGATTTGAATTTCTTGATTGATCATGGGTCCAAGAACTTATGAAATGTTCTTTGATGCATAATTCTTATGCATAAAATGATAAATGTTTGAGACTTTGATAACCATCGATTACCATTTGTTGTGAAAAGATGCCCAATTGTGTTAAGTCCTTATGATTGTGAATTTGATCTCATGATTTAGTTAAGTCATAACTTACACCCAATAAAATCGAATTACAATCTACTTTGAGTAATGGCCTCTGATGGGCCTTAAGCCCAAATAAATCATAGTGGGCTAAATCAAAGTTCTAGGGCCTCTTAGGTTAACATAGGCCATTTGGGTGTGCTAGTAAGCCCATTAGAGGTGGTGTTGGCCCAACACTTGTACATAATCCGTGTATCGCGCCAAACACAATAGTAAACAAATTAGAATCAAAATGACCGAGTGGACTTGAATTGGGCCTAAAGGATATGAGTCGGGCCATCCCATGTTTATGTAGGTCATATAATCTTCCAAGGTATTATTGGGCCACTTACTAATGGGATTGGGCCGAGTATGGTGGAATTGGGCCGAAAGTCTAATGGGCTGCCAACTTTGGCAGCGAACCCTCCCCCATTTCTGCTAAGGTTCGGCTAAGGCAATCCCATAGTTCGTCTATCATGATTCATGAACCATGCAAGGGTTCGGCTTCGGAGAATGAAGGGCCGAGGGTTCGTTGACATCAGGGTTCGTCCAAGAGTTCGGTCCTGATGATGGTTCGTGAAGTATAAACGGATGAAGGGTTCGGTATCTCCCTAAGGCTCGCAGCAGGTTTGTACAATGTGCAGGGTTCGTAGGCATGCATGGGTTCGTGAAAGGATTTTCATGCAGGGTTCGTCACCCTGAACATGGTTCAGCTCACTCTACTGGTTCGTGTAAGACAATTAGGGTTCGTAGAAGGCTTGATGATCGACCACAGGCTCGTGAGATCCCCTATGGGTTCGGCAGCATGTTACACGAACCATGTAAGTTCGTGGAATCCCATTAGGGTTCGGTCAGCTGCAAACAAAGGTTTGGCTGACGAACCTGTTATCATCATCATCAACCTCATCGAACACCTGCACTCCAAGCCTCGATCTAAGCTGTCCTATCATCAGGGAGTGTAGTTGGAGGTGCGAAAATAAGTTTTGTGATGTAGAGATCGGCCATATGTTGGATTTCATGAACACACACCAAAAACCCTATTTTCCCGAGACTTCAAGATCAAATACCTCGAGATTGGCTGGATGAATCTGTGTAAATCTTGTACTTTCGAGTAGATAATGTTGAGAGCTTCGCGTGGACACCAAGAACGTCGAAATCCGTTGAGAAATAAGCGAGTTACGCGCGTTTAAAGTTCGGTTTTTCTAGAGAGAGAGGGAATGGACGAAATTTTAGAGAGAGAATGGGTTGTTGGCTGAATTAATGAGAGGAATAGCCTTGTTTAAGGCTTTTATAGTTCGAGTGATATTCGGGTTCGTTTCGTCGCTCGGTTCGCGTTTCCGGAACGTAACGCGTATTTTACGCGGTTTTAATTAGAATAACATATTAAACTCATTAAAATGATGAGTTTCAAAATTGTAAAAATATAAAATAATTAATTTAATTATTTTACTCTTCGTGCGTTGTCAGATCGTTAAAACATTCGAAATTACGTGTATACCCGCAATCGCGTACGTTTTCCGATCGTATTAAAAATTTAAAGTCGTTTAATCGTAATTATAAGTTCAACATTCGTATTATTATGGATCGTCACCCATAACTATACTCAGTCTCGCTTACAGATTACGATCTTGGTTGAATTAATTAATTGTCATAGTATTCGTCTCAACACTACGCACTAACACTAACCTGTTACACCGAACGCAGTATATGTATAGGGCTCACTCTCGCTGCCCACCACTGTTTCGATATAACAAGTTACTGTTCTTGCTTAGTGAAATCGACTGTAAATAGATAATACATACTTGTTTTCTGATTACTAAGATCCTGTAACACACAAGCACACATTTTGAACATACGAATCACATTGATGAACTGAACCATGAATAGACACTGTTCTAACACTGTTTACAACTACATGACTATATGCACAAATGTTACATAGAGTCGGCACCATCTCTGGTCTAACATCACTGTATTTTAGGTATATCGGTACATATTTAATTGTATTGATAAAACCTGATATGACAATTTATAATTTTTGATTTATTTGATGATATTATCACCGATATACATTGATGAGAACGTATGATTATCACGCAAAAACCATGGGAAGTTAGTTTGAAATATAACTATACTGAACCACAGTGTTTCTTGCAATTGATTTATTTAATATTATCTGATTTTGATGGAAATGGATAATGGTTGTTGGTTTGGTGACTAAATATAGTCCAGGACACATGGTCATGGTTTATCGAAATGCCGGTGGGACGGTGGCTGGATAGGTTGCGACCTACTCCTACGTATGCCCTATACGTAAACTTATTTCGGTCTATCATGTATGTGTCAGTGATATTATTTAGTGGGGTTTGTATTGGGAGTTGATAATTAATGGGCATAATTAATAAAATAATGAAAGCGTTATTTAAAATAATTATGCGATGGTGAGGATTCGAATATAACTTAAACGTGAATATTATTTCAGAAATATTAACTTAATAATGTATTCGCATGGGTGACGATTCATTCGAATATAATTATTAGGAATAATATACTGAAACGATATTCCATAAATCGTAAATCGAATCGAAATACGATAGGAACGATGAATTCGGAAAGGTGACGATCTTTACAAATTCGTACGTGAATAACGCGTTTAGATGAGATAACCGAAATAATATCGAACGATATTAAATTAAGAAAAAGAATTCAAAAACGTTTATTAGGAATTACAACCTTCAACGAATTTGAATAAAATCGTTTTATTAAATGAATAACTAAACTAAAGTAACAAAAATCAGTTTATAAAACGAATTTTATTGAAATCTTTTGTTAACTAAAATTAATTTATTTAAGCGTTTCGTGTTTTAAAATGTGTTTTACGTGAAAACTGGACCTACTAAAAATGTGTAACGCGAAATAAACGAAACCGAGCCCACGGGGAAGACGCGGGATATAAAAGGTGTAGACACCTCATTCGTCTTCATTTTTCTATCTCTCACTCTCTCTAGAACTTGAAATCCGTCACCCACTCTCTCTCTAACTTCTCTCTAGCATAACTTCTTCATTTCTTCACCATATCATTTGACTCTTGTCCCAAAACGTTGGTATAATCAAGTAGATCTTAAACCCACGAAGATTTCGAGCTAAAGATCAAGTTTTGAAGGAGATCTTTCCAAATGATTTTTATACATTGAAACCTTAAAACGAGCTGGTATGAACATGTGGAAGCCATAAACGAACATGCAAACAGGCTAGAGTGCGATGGTGATGATGATGAACAGCTACATCGGTGCTGTGCGAACCAAGGGGTTCCCCGAGCTTAGAGGCACCGAACCTAGGGGGTCATAGAACCTAGGGCTGCCGGACCTAAGGAGGCCGAACCTAAGGTTGCCGAACCTAATGAGGCCGAACCTAAGGAGGCCGAACCTAAGGGCTGTCGAACCTAAGGGCAGCCGAAACTGGGGAATAGCCGAACTGAGATGTTCGCCGAATCTAGACTATTGCCAAACCCAGGGGCGGCCGAACCTATAGGATTGCCAAACCCACGGGCGGCCGAACCTAAGGATTTTAGAACTAAGTGGAAAAAAAATTGGATACACGAACACATAAAGTTATGGATAAACGAATGAACGTAATTTCATGTATATCCATGCATGCATGAGTGTTCTAAGCTACCATCTTTTCATAATATACACTCACATTCATAAGTTCTCATGACTTAGATGTCAGGTAAATAACATGAGTATGATTTTCCTTAACTCAATTGAATTGTAACAACTTAAGTAATGAAGGATTAATTTTTATAAAACATACGTGGTTAGTATAGGTGGAGTTACCATTTTTCAACATAAAAATGTACATGTGCATCTTATTAAATTGGAACATAGAAATTAAAGATCATCAACAAGTGATCTTTAACAACAAGTGACCATTTTGACTTAGTGAAAATAAACTAAGTTGGAGACATTTAAAGATTTAAACTTAAACACATTGAACATATAATATTGATAAAGCACATAGACTTACGAACACGGATACGCAATAAATATAGGTTGTTGAGTCATCATTGATTTCATTTTCGTGAGCGCGCATCCCACAAAATACTGAATCTGAGACATTCAGGTGCGTTCTCATAACCCCCTTTTAAATCATTTTGCTTCTAAACTCGGGGGTGGAACATGTATACCAGATTAAATATTATTTTGATAACACATGGGTGACACCTGGATTATCAATATGATATCCATATTATTGAATTATTATTGATTGTCGATTGACAAGGACTATCACAACTTCGTGAGTCGTTGTTCGTTCAGTTGACTTAGGTCCTCCGCAATGACTGAGTTACTGTTGTTGAGTTGATTTCGGTCCTCCTCGGTGATTCCGCTATTGGTTGAGTTGATTAAGGTCCTCCGCAATGCACTGTATTGTCACTTATGACTATTAGGAATGTCGTTGATCGAGTTGACTTCGGTCCTCTGCGATGATTCCATTTACCGTCGGTTGAGTTGACTAAAGTCCTTCGTGGTACCTTATATTGAGATGATTATGATGAATGGTGATAGTTGATGATTAATGTGTAATTTCTCTTGGTTTATCTAATTGACGTGTTTGGTTGTGTTTGATTCACTATACTTGAATGATTATCTGCGCTTACTTGGATTATTTGAATGTTGTGTGCTGTCAGAGCTAGATTATCTCACAGGTTCACATATGTATTTAAATAAAAACTATAAACTTATATAAACACTTGTAAACATTTTAGAAAAATAAAAACTTATGATTACTCGCAAACTACTTCGTAGTTGACACTTGATTTTCTGCATGTTTCAGGAAACGAAGGGAAGTAGGTAGAGCAAGGCAGCTCTACATCTTTTGGACATCATCACTTAGGGTCTCGGACTTAGCTAAAATTAACTGGATTACTGAAGACTCGTGTTTAGTTAATTTTGCTAAATCTTTTGTGTAACATGTTGTAACTAAATCATGACAAACATGATTTTTGTGTAATTACTTTAGTTGATTTAATTGATAGGTGATGATTTATTTAGATGCCCACGAGCTTATGAACAATCTACACATCCCCCTTGGCATCCCGACGTTTCCGCCATCAGTCGGGGTGTTACAAATTGGTATCAGAGCTTGGGTTATAGGGAATTAGGTTACTAGAAATGGTTGACCTAGGGGGGTTCGCCGAGCTTAGAGGCACCGAACCTAGGGCTGCCGGACCTAAGGAGGCCGAACCTAAGGTTGCCAAACCTAATGAGGGCGAACAAAAGAAGGCCAAACCTAAGGGATGTCGAACCTAAGGGCTGTCGAACCTAAGGGCTGCCAAAACTGGGGGATAGCCGAGCTGAGAGGTTCACCGAACCTAGAGGATAGCCGAACCTAGGGGCAGCTGAACCTAAGGATTTTCGAACATAGTGGAAAAAAATTGGATACACGAACACATAAAGCTATGGATAAACGAAATAACATAATTTCATGTATATCGATGCATGCACGAGTGTTCTAAGTTACCATCCTTTCATAATATACACTCACACTCATAAGTTCTCATGACTTAGATGTCATGTAAATAACATGAGTATGATTTTCCTTAACTCAATTGAATTGTAACAACTTAAGTAATGAAGGATTAATTTTTATAAAACATACGTGGTTAGTATAGGTGGAGTTACCATTTTTCAACATAAAAATGTACATGTGCATCTTATTAAATTGCAACATAGAAATTAAAGATCATCAACAAGTGATCTTTAACAACAAGTGACCATTTTGACTTAGTGAAAATAAACTAAGTTGGAGACACTTAAAGATTTAAAGTTAAACACATTGAACGTATAATATTGATAAAGCGCATAGACTTATGAACATGAATACGCAATAAATACAGGTTCTTGAGTCATCGTTGATTTCATTTTCGTGAACGCGCATCCTTCAAAATACTGAATCTGAGACAATCAGGTGAGTTCTCATAACCCCCTTTTAAATCATTTTGCTTTTAAACTCGAGGGTAGAATGTGTAAACTAGATTAAATATCATTTTGATAACACATGGGTGACACCTGGATTATCAATATGATATCCATATTATTGAATTATTATTGATTGTGGATTGACAAGGATTATCACAACTCCGTGAGTCATTGTTCGTTGAGTTGACTTAGGTACTCCGTAATGATTGAGTTACTGTTGTTGAGTTGATTTCGGTCTTCCTCGGTGATTCCACTGTTTGTTGAGTTGACTAAGGTCCTTTGCAGTGCACTGTATTGTCATTTATGACTATTAGGAATGTCGTTGATCGAGTTCACTTCGGTCCTTTGTGATAATTCCATTTTTCATGTAGTAATGAAGAAGATATGGAGCTTTTAGTGGAGTTTTTCTAGTGAGAGAATGAAATGGCGAAATTTCTAGAGAGAGAGAGATGTGGCTGCATTGAATGCAGAAAAATGAGGGGGTTTTAGGGTTTTTATGCCGCAGGCGTTTTCCCGCGTGTTCGGTCTCGCTCGGTGTCGGTTTCGCGTACATTTACGCGCGTTTTACTACGATTACAGAAATTAATATTTTGAATTTTTTTTGATGAGTTTCAAAATTGTAAAATGTAAAATAAATTATTTTACTTATTTTTACTTGTTCGTTTAGAATCCGACCGTTAAACGACTACAATTACGTGTATACCCGAAATTGCGTACGTTTTTTCATTCGTATTATTTATTTATTATCGTTTACTCGTAATTATAAGTTCAACATTCGTATCTTTATGGATCGTCACCCATAACTATACTCAGTCTCGCTTACGTATTACGATTCTTGTTTGATTAATTTGTTTGTCATACTATTTGTCATAACACTATGCACTAACACTATCCCATTACACCGAACGCAGTATATGTATAGGGCATACCCAGAGTCCAGCTAACTGCCTTATCTAAGCCAGCCCACCACTGTTTCGATATAATACGATACTGTTCTTGCCTAGCGTAATCGACAGTAAATAAATAATACGTACTTGTTCCTAATTAAATAAGATCCTAGAACACGCAAACAAAAACATGAACACTTGAATCCCATTGAAAATACTGAATCAACTACACGTTGTACTAGCACTGTTTATGACTGATATGACTAAATGCTCAGATGTTACAGTCTCCCCTAGTTAAGGGAATTTCGTCCCGAAATTAACTAGCCGAAGGTACTGTAAAAAGATGAGGGTACTTAAGCTTCATCTGGTCTTCATGTTCCCAGGTGAACTCAGCACCACATTTGCCCTCCCATCGTACCTTTACGATCGGGATACGGCTACGTTTGAGTTTCTTGACTCCATGATCCATGATTTCGACCGGACGTTCTATGAATTGCATGTTGTTTTGAACCTGAATGTCTTCCAGTGGAATCTGAACATCATGATCCGCCAAGCATTTCTTAAGATTCGATACATGAAACGTATCGTGAACATTGCTTAGATCCACCGGAAGTTTGAGTTTGTAGGCTACGGGACCAATCCTTTCCAGGATCTCAAATGGTCCAACGTACCTTGGTGCAAGTTTCCCTTTCTTCCCAAATCGGACAACGCCTTTCCAAGGAGAAACCTTGAGTAAGACTCGGTCACCGACTTGAAACTCAAGCGGTTTCCGAAGTCGATCGGCATAACTCTTTTGTTGATCCCTTGCGGCCTTAAGCCTTGATTGAATGATTTTGATCTTGTCTGTTGTTTCTTGAATGAGTTCAGGTCCTACGACCTGTGAGTCACCAACCTCGGTCCAATAGACCGGTGATCGATACTTCCTACCATATAAAGCTTCGAATGGTGCACATTGAATACTTGTATGGTAGCTGTTGTTGTACGAAAACTCAATGAGTGGAAGATGAGTATCCCAACTCCCACCGAAGTCGATCACACAAGAACGAAACATCTCCTAGAGTGTTTGGATAGTCCTTTCGCTTTGACCATCAGTTTGGGGATGATACGCCGTGCTAAGATTAACACGGGTTCCCAAAGCCTTTTGCAATGTTTGCCAAAAGCAAGAAGTGAAACGACTATCACGATCAGAAATAATTGATGTTGGAGTACCATGACGAGCAATGATCTCGTTGATGCACAATGTAGCTAACTTCTCCATTTTGTAATCCTCTCAGATGGGGAGAAAATGAGCAGATTTGGTGAGTCGATCTACGATCACCCAAATCGAATCATAACCCCGCGGAGTTCTCGGCATCTTTTTTATGAAATCCATGGAAATTTGCTCCCATTTCCATTGAGGAATTTCAGGTTGCTGTAGAAGTCCCGAAGGTTTCTGATGTTCAGCCTTGACTTTGGAACACGTTAGACATTTCCCCACGTATAATGCTATGTCTTTCTTCATTCCGGGCCACCAGTAAGATGTCTTCAAGTCTTGGTACATCTTATCGGCCCCGGGATGAACTGAGTATCGTGACTTATGAGCCTCATCACAGATGATTGAGAGCAATTCTTCTGACTTTGGAATCCACATGCGACCGTTGACATATAAAACCCCATCAGCTCGAGGTTCTAGTTTACCCTCAACTCCGCAGTCTAAGTCTGCCTTCAGTTGATTGTCGATCACTACTTGTTGTTGTGCAATACGAATCAGATCTTTCAAGTTTGGGTGGGTGTTGATCTCCATGGCTCTTACTCGAATTGGTTTGATTGGTTCCTTACGACTAAGAGCATCCGCCACCACTTTGACTTTACCCGGGTGGTAACGAATCTCACAGTCATAATCAGTTAGAAGCTCAACCCAACGTCTTTGTCTCATGTTGAGTTCTTTCTGATTGAGAATGTGTTGCAGGCTCTTGTGGTCCGTATAGATGACACATTTAGTACCATAAAGGTACTGCCTCCAAATCTTCAATGCAAAGACCACAGCCCCTAACTCAAGGTCATGAGTAGTATAATTCTTCTCGTGAACCTTAAGTTGTCTTGAAGCATATGCAATTACCTTGTCCCGCTGCATAAGTACACAACCAAGTCCAAGGTTTGAAGCATCGCAGTAGACAATGAAATTATCACTGCCCTCTGGAAGACTAAGGATAGGGGAGTTGCATAACTTCTGTTTAAGAAGTTGGAATGCATCTTCTTGTTTCTGCCCCCATATAAAAGCTTGACTTTTCTGAGTCAGAGTGGTAAGTGGCAAGGCGATCTTTGAAAAGTTCGCGATGAACCTTCTGTAGTAACCTGCCAGACCCAGAAATGAACGAATCTCTGTTGGAGTAGATGGGGTAGTCCAGTTCTTAATTGCCTCAATCTTTGCTGGATCTACATGAATCCCATCCTTGTTTATGACATGCCCTAAGAAGTGAAATTCTTTTAGCCAAAATTCACACTTTGAGAATTTAGCATAAAGTTGTTCAGCTGTTAGTAGCTCTAAGACTTTATTCAAATGATCCTCATGTTCTTGCTCAGTCTTTGAATAAATCAGTATATCATCAATGAAGAGAATAACGAATTGATCTAAGTATGGCCTGCAAACTCGATTCATCAAGTCCATGAACACTGCCGATGCATTGGTCAGTCCAAACGGCATAACCAGAAACTCGTAGTGTCCATATCGAGTCCTAAACGCAGTTTTTGGTATATCCTCATCATTTACTCGTAACTGATGATACCCGGATCGTATATCAATTTTTGAGAAGCAAGTCGCTCCCTGTAATTGATCAAACAGATCATCGATCCTAGGTAGAGGATATCTATTCTTGACTGTCAACTTGTTTTACTCACGATAGTCAATGCACATACAAAATGAAGCATCCTTATTCTTGACAAAGAGAACCGGAGCTCCCCAAGGAGAGAAACTCGGTCTTATGAAACCTTTGTCTAGAAGCTCTTGGAGTTGACTAGACAGTTCTTGCATCTCAGACGGTGCTAATCGATATGGTGACTTCGCCACTGGGTTTGCTCCAGGGACGAGATCGATTCTGAACTCCACTTGCCTAATCGGTGGTAGTCCAGGGAAGTCTTCTAGGAATACGTCCGGATAATCTCTGATGACCGGAACGTCTCCAACTGCTTTCTTCCCAGGTTTCTTCTCTACCACGTGAGCCAGGAATGCACAGTATCTCTTCTTTAGGTATTTCCTAGCCTTGATGCACGACACAATCTTCAATCCGCTGCAGGGTTTCTCGCCGTAAATTTGCATCATTTCGCCGGACGGTAGGAGAATTCGAATAAGTTTCTCCGAGCATACCATCTCGGCGTGGGTTTTGGATAACCAATCCATTCCTACTATGACTTCGAAGCTTCCGAGTGTCATAGGAATGAGATCGATAAGGAAGAGATGATCGTTCAATCTTAATTCACAATCACGAATTATTGAATTCACTAATATGGTCTTACCATCCGCTACTTCTACGGTGTAAGGAGCATCAAGTACATATGGTTGTTTATTAAACAGGGAAGCAGTATTAGTAGAGACAAAACTTTTATCAGCACCAGTGTCAAATATGATAGAAACGTAGTGATCATTAATGAGAAATGTACCCGTGATGACTGCCGGGTCGTCGCGTGCTTCGGAAGTTCCGATAACAAAGGCACGAGCAGTAGCAGTTGTGTTGTTGAGACGTGGACATTGGTTTCTGAAATGTCCCTCTGCTCCACAGTTATAACAGGCTCTTCCACCAGTAGTAACAGGAATAGCGGTGGTAGTTGTAGCAGCAACAAGATGAGCAGATCGACATGTTGCAGCCAAGTGTCCAAATCTTCCACACTAGAGACATTTTTTGCATGGAATAGTGGGTTGGTGATGGTACTGACATTTGGTGCAGAGTGGGAACGGACCAGTATAAGGCTTTCTGGTCGTAGCTGGTTGTGGCATGGCAATAATAGGAGTGGCTTGCACAGGTGTAGCTGCAGTCAAAGCTGCATAGTTCTTGATCGTCTTTTGTTTATGTTTCTTCTTTTTGGGTTGATTCTGTTCAGGCTTCTTGCCTTCATCCGTTTGTGCTCTCTTGTACCCTTTTCGAGTGAGCACACCAGCCTTGACATATTCTTCAGTAAAAGTGGTGCCAAGATGAATTGCCGCTTCTAGAGTAGTGGGGTTACTCCCCATAACAGTTCCCCTAATGACTAGGGGTAAGCCTTCAATGTACTTCTCTATCCTGCGGGATAGAGGAGTAACTAGATGTGGCACCAGAATGCACAACTCATGGAAACGAGTTGTATATTTGGCGCTTTCACCACTGTCTTGGACTAAATTCCACATCTCAACCTCAAGTTTCTTCAGTTCATGGCGTGGACAGAACTGTTCCACAAGTACCTTCTTGAAATCTTCCCACGGTAAGACCAAAGAAACTTCCCGTCCTCTGGTGTTCTTCTCCGAATTCCACCAGGTGAGTGCGCCCTTGTGAAAAGCGCTTGAAGCCATCTTGACCTTCAGGTTTTCTGGACATCCGGTGAAGTCTAGGATGTCCTCAATGCTTTCCAGCCATTGCAGTAGACTAGTAGCTCCCTCAGTACCAGCGTACTTAGGAGGCTTAGCATCATTGAACTGCTTATAGTTGAAGGTAGCAGTTCCGGCATTTAAGTTGTGTGCTGAATCACTGGTACTTCCCCGAAGGTTCTGGGTGATATCAGTGACCATACCCGGAATGACATCCCTCATATGTAATGAGATAGCCCGGGCAATTTTGTTGATCTCATCATCATTGCCACTTGTTGAACCCCCTCCGTTTGGGTCACGTCGAGGAGGCATTTTACGAATAGAAGCCACAAGTGGTTCAGTAATGAGAGAGGATACAATTGAATTTACATGATAAAGTTAGTAATATGTTCATACTACTAATATTATCATTCAATTGTAATATGTACAAGCATACAAAGTCGGTTAACATAAAATTAGTTAACTTTTTAGCATGCTTCTCATGTGATGGTGTATGATGTCTCATGATTTCACTCCACCAAACCTACACACTGACACTTTCCTAGTATATCGAAGATAGCTTATACATAGGGCATACGAAAGGGTCAAGCAACCTGCCAGCCCAGTCGCTAGCCCACCACCGCTTCGATATACTACGTCATGCCTTTGCTAGCATTTGGCAATACGGTTGTACTGATTTCCAAGCATGTTCCATTGATTAAGAATCCCATGATCTTTGATCACTGAACTATGGTTGAATCTATGGTTGATTTATAATTGAATTATGTGTACACCTACTAACAATTGTTAACATGTAGAACTAAATCATATGTGTGATATACATCTTTTCTGTTCACCTATGTTAGTAAGTACTAAGCATGTAATCACTTAAGACTACATAATATGATTGTTCACCAGATTGATTCATACACAATGATTGACTCATCTATGATTGAATAACATAATGGTTGTATCTAATTTGTTTGACTAATGTTCAATGATTCCAGTTGCTCCCGGATTCTTACTTAAGATACAAATGCCGAATTCCCCCTGCCATACTGAAGATACCTTATATATAGGGCGTACGTAGGGTCAAGCAAACTACCTGCCCAGCCGACATCCCACCACCACTTCAGTATGCCAGAGCTTGGCCACCATTTGTATTTGAAGCTAAGATCCCAACTCTTGATTGATTATGATTGATTCATGATTGTCTCTTGAACTATGTATATGATTATGATTGTCTAAACCGAGGTTCTTGATTTACTCAAAATCAGGACCTTAGGTTTTAGTATATGTGTCCTAGGTTAATTAACCTAGGTTCCCATACTTACAGTATGGAATATAATGATCTCCTTGTGTGAACTTCAACTAAAGAATACTGTTATACAAATTATAAGTTATGAAGTCCTAGTGATGATGAATACATGAAAATGATAACATGATGAGAATTTCAGATCAAAGATACTAAGAATACAGATCTTTGCCTCTGAAATCCTATGATAAACTCTGATTAAGAATTTCAGATCAAAGATACTAAGAATACAGATCTTTGCCTCTGAAATCCTATGATATACTCTGATTGAGAATTTCAGATCAAAGATACTAAGAATACAGATCTTTGCCTCTGAAATCCTTTAGTGAATATGTATTGAGAAATTTAGTTCGGTTCCTATGATTATAGAATTTCGATCCAAATTCCTTGACTCGACATCTAGTCTCAGAAAAGTATCCCTAAGATATTTCAAGCTTATTGTAGACTTAATGCTTACTTAAGTTTACTTAGATCCTAAGTATCCTCAAGCCTGTAGCACTTAATCATGTTGGATAGCTTAGGTTATAGTCTAGGTCATTAATTATTGGGTTTTTCCTAGTTCTCTACAACCTTGGCTCTGATACCAACCTGTCACACCCCCTACGCCTCGTGCGGAATCCACGGCGCGGTGACGATCGATGGTTGAATCATGCACAAGTATTGAATAAGAACAACCACAATGCATTACTAAGTTTCATAAAGTTTAGATCATTGTTTAGTTACAGACATTCTATCTATCTACCAAAAGAATGACAACTACAGACCAAAAAATATTGTTTACAAAATAAGATTCAAACAAGACAATTAAACAATCAGGATTAGGTGTGTTTCTAAATCCATCCTAGCTTGTTTCTTCATCTTGTTCTATCTTAAAACGGTCTCCTTAGTTGTCCGTTAGAATGACTTAAACTTGATTACCTGAAACACGTGAAAAGTAACTGTCAACTACAAAAGTAGTTGGTGAGAACAATAGGTTTAACATTTGTAAATATGAATCTGCAATGTAAGGCATATGTATAAAACTGTAATTGAAAATGCATGGATGGTTGCAACCCAAACTAACATCAAGAATGTATAATGTGTCCAAACAGTCATCAGACTGTTTGCTAGAAAACCAACATATAATCAAGTCCCAAACTACGTTTGGAGTCAGAAAATTAGTCAGCAAACGCATCAACACGAGCTGTACTAACAAGTTTACTCAGAAGGCAACTCCGTGTTGACGTAACCCAGTCAATATGACTTTTGCTGGTAAACTTAATTAGCAGCAATTTCATATTACCGTAATGCAACCAATTCTGCAGTTAGCTTTTAAAACAAATTTAAAAGCTAACTCCAACTTTGGCGTAACCAAATTTGTCCGGTTTCCCTTGTTGTGATCACCCAGTACTAACGCTATATGAATATGAATATGTAACTTGATGTATGTATAAGTTTGTTCACAACGATGAACACCATGTTTTTGAATACTATGACTTGAAACCATTGATTGAAATGCCTTGCTTGAATACCATGAATTGAAAACATTGCTTGAATCCCATGAATTGAAAACCTTGCTTGAATACCATGAATTGAAATCCTTTGATTGAATACCGAGAATAGAGTCCTTGTGTAATAACAATGTTTAAAAATATCATATTATTGAAAACACATGATTTTAGTAAAAGAGTTTATAAAACTTATTCCTTAAAAGTATTTATCATTTATAAAACAAATTATGTAAAATTGTTGTAAAACAATTTAGTAAACCTTTTATAAAACCTTTTAGTAGAACTTGTCAACAGTTGATATAACCATTATAAACGGTTGATAATTCCTTTTAAAATAGTTGAGAAATCCCTTGGATTTCTAGAGCGAACCTGCAACAGTTGAACAGTAGCATAACTCTTGTATATGAAATATGATTTGCATAAAGAATATTTGATCACGTGTTCCACCCCAAAACAGTTGAAAAACGGTAAAAGAGGGGCTAGTGTTCTCACCTGTCTGCAGTAGACTCTGAACTATAACAGGTAGCAAGTAGCAAACAAGACTTCTAACTGGTTCCTATGTCATTGTAATCATACATAGAATATAAGATTTATGATTGTATAGTCTTTGATTTATTGATTGACTCGTGTTATCCGGTTGGCTTTTGTTCTTGTTAGTGATCACTTCTTGATTAACTCGCTCTTTACGTTTTTAAAAGTGTTGTATGAACTTGAAGGATATGATTGGATCGTTTGAATTAACACTTGATATATGAGAAATACGTGTCATGTTACTTTATACACAACTTGTATGCATAAAGATAACAAGTGTTGATGAATTTAATAGCTTTTTGTTTAACATGTAGTTTAAAGAGATGATAAAATGTTTTAAGCCTTGTCTTTATGACTTGATCACATAATTGGGTTAAGTTAAACTTAAACCGAACAGGATCTCTTCATAACTACTTTAAGTTGTATTAGGTTCTGATTACTCTTAACCCTCCCATTATTCCAAGTGAGCCATATGAGTTGAGTGACCCAATTTCGCAGTTATTGGGCCAACGAGGCCGAGGTTGGGCCCAAACAAGTTCACTAGGCCGATTCAACTTAATTGGGCTTGGTTTAAATAGTTGGGCCGTTTGCTATGCAATGGGACTGAATAAATGAAGTTGGGCCGCAAGCACATGGGCCATTCTAATGATGTTCAGTTGATGATTCTGAAAATGCCCGCATATTACCAGCGAACCTTCTTGTGTAAATCCTAGGTTCGGCTACATCCTAGGAGTCATAGGTTCGCCCAAAGGTTCCAACCAGGAGGGTTCGGCATGTGTAGGTTCGTGATCCACTAACTGATAACAGGGTTCGGCTAATGAAAGACAACCATGGTTTCGCCGGCCATAGCAGGTTCGGCCTACATGCAAGGGTTCGCTCAACAATAAGGTTGGCCATGATGCGAGTCATGGGGGTTCGGTTAACATGGATAGGTTCGACCAAGTGGGTTCGGCTATGGTTCGTTTGTAGGCTCAGTGTTCGTCTGATGGCAATGGTTCGGCTGTAACAGGAAGGTTCGCCTACATGGGATGGTTCGTCACCATGCATAGGTTCGGCGACTCTTGAGGGTTCGGCTTGTTGTGATCGACGAACCATGGGTTCGTTCCTGACGTATGGTTCGCCAAGGAGAAGGTTCGCCACCTATCGTTTGCAAGCTGATTTGGTTCGGCAGCATCCCCAAGGGTTCGGCCCGCTGTTGAGCAGGTTCGGCCAAAGCTGCGCCTCACGAACCCTGGTTCAGCTCATCCTCTTCCTCGAACCAATCAGTTCCAGATCCCTTTCTAGGTTTGTCTCATGCTGTGATGGGTTACTAGTGGTGCGAGACTCGAAATGGTGGTGCAAGGAACTGGCTAGGTGTCGGGTTTGAACAACACACACACAAACCCTATTTTTTTGAACTATTCAAACATCAGTACCTCATTTTTGGCCGGATAAAGCTTCAGATCCTTTGTACTTCCGTGTAGGGAATGTCAAGAGCTTCACGTGGGTTCAAGAATTATCCATTTTCATGGAGTAATGAAGAAGATATGGAGCTTTTAGTGGAGTTTTTCTAGTGAGAGAATGAAATGGCGAAATTTCTAGAGAGAGAGAGACATGTGGCTGCATTGAATGCAGAAAAATGAGGGGGTTTCAGGGTTTTTATGCCCCAACCGTTTTCCCACATGTTCGGTCTCGCTCGGTGTCGGTTTCGCGTACATTTACGCGCGTTTTACTACGATTAAAAAAATTAATATTTTGAATTGTTTTTGTTGAGTTTCAAAATTGTAAAATGTAAAATAAATTATTTTACTTATTTTTACTTGTTCGTTCGAAATCCGACCGTTAAACGACTACAATTACGTGTATACTCGAAATTGCGTACGTTTTTTAGTCGTATTATTTATTTATTATCGTTTACTCGTAATTATAAGTTCAACATTCGTATATTTATGGATCGTCACCCATATCTATACTCAGTCTCGATTACGTATTACGATTCTTGTTTGATTAATTTGTTTGTCATACTATTCGCCATAACACTACGCACTAACACTATCTCATTACACCGAACGCAATATATGTATAGGGCATACCCAGAGTCCAGCTAACTGCCTTATCTACGCCAGCCCACCACTGTTTCGATATAATACGATACTGTTCTTGCCAAGCGTAATCGACAGTAAATAAATAATACATACTTGTTCCTAATTAAATAAGATCCTAGAACACACAAACACAAACATGAACACTTGAATCCCATTGAAAATACGGAATCAACTACACATTGTACTAACACTGTTTATGTCTGATATGACTAAATGCTCAGATGTTACAGTTTGCTTTCGAGTTTATGATTAACTAAGATCATTCCATTTGAATAATCTAAGTTCATCATCAATAGGTTGAAATCACTGAGAATTGGTTGTTTGTCATACAAGACTCACATAATCCCATACTTAGTGGTTTCCTTAGTTTCTCATAAGTTTCCTTGTACTTTAGCTTCTTTGTACACCATAGCTTCTTATCACATTGCTTATTGTTAGTATGTGCTACATAAGCTTAGTTTATTAGTTTAAAACGTCCTTAGTTAGTAATGAAAATACTAGGGTTTTCGGCTAACACTTGGTTAACCCATATTGAGCCTAATTGGTTTTAACAACTTTAGACATGGTTTTGCTTTAATAGAATCCAATGTCTTGTAGTTTAAAACTTGTTAAAACTTAGATTTTTCTGGTTTAAAAGTGTCTAGAGAGACTTAGTGTTGGTAAAACATTAATATAGATGGTTCACATATTAGTTTAATCATTCCAAAACCCTAACATCTTCACCCGACTAACCCATGTTCTAGCCATTCTCCCGAACTCATTTCTTAATCATTTTAGCTGATTCCAAGGTCTAACTACTTGGAATATGTTAAAGTCTTAGTATCGACATAAGTTGAAATAGGATCGATGACCAAGGCAATTCAGTATCGATGAGAAACAGGCGAAGGCCTGTTGACACTACCAATGTCGACCAAGCAGTTTCACACAGCACTAAGTCATCAACAATGACAGTATCGGTGGTCCTTGGTGGTTCAGAACTTAGAGGCCTTCGATATTATTATGTTCGAAGGGGATCCATCGAATTTGCTTGATCGATATTAACAATATCGACCCAAGAACTCCTTTGCAAATATGCTTCTGTCGATATTACATCCTTCATCATTCTTGTGTCGATATTAGCCTAAATCTAGGTCTAAACTCAAAATAATTTGTACCAAAATTCATTCTAAGATGTTCCTGAACTTCCTATGTCGATTTTGTTCAAATCCTAAGAGTTTGGAGGTCGACTTGAGCTGCAAATTTCAAGTCACTCAAGAAAGAAGATGAATAGTATAACCCAAAGAAAATCTGTGATTTCTCACTCGATTTTATCTCGTTTTCGGCGATTTCTCTTCACGATCTACACGTTACCATGGTCGTTTTGACACCAAATTTGGTGCAGAGAGAGAACCGGATCTAGTGAGAGAGAGAGTGGGTTGTTGTGTGTGTTAAATGGTATTAAATGCCATTTTTTTGTTTTTAAACGTTTGGGTGCCTCCGGGTTCGTTCGGTTTTGCACGAACGTGTCGGTTTCGGTTTTCTCGTAACGAAACGTTATGATCTTTTAAAAAGAGGTTTTCGAATTTATTTTAGGTTGTAATTCCTAATAAATTAACTAAATATATTTTGTTTATTTTTAACATTTCGAAAATATTTAAATTAACTGTTTAATCGAATTGTTCGGTTTTCGTGCATATTCGTTCGGATCATCGCCCGTACGAACACAACGATAACTGTACTTTCCGAGTTTATTATCTAATTATTAGACATCATTCAGAACGCTAAACCCACAGAAATACTCGTGTGAATCGTCACTCACACGAATACTCTGTTGGTTTTATGTTCACTTAACAACGTATGGTATGGTTTCGTTTTAGTCGTTCTCGCATACGTTTACACATCATAAACCTTAAAATAACATATATAGCATAATTTAGTGTCGTCAGACATAAATCTGACTGTTGCATCATAGTTTTCACAGTGTTTCAAACAGTTTTGTAACCATTTAGCATTAATTGCATATAATAAGTATTACACAGAGTTACGTACAAAAGCCTACTGTACTTTACAATGTTCCGAACTTCTGTTCGGGCATTGATGTTACACAAACTCCATGGATTCTATAGTTCTTCAAATTTTAAATCATATCCAAATCCTAACACATTCGTATTTAGCTATCCATTCTAAATGGTTAAACAAGTCTCAACACTACGACTTTCTAGGATTGATGTCTATTATATTATATCTATAAAAAATTTTAAGTGATATTATATTATAAAATGTAATTTTTTAATAAATACATACATATATCATTTCGGTTTGTTTAAAAATTCTGTTAGAGTTAAGTTTGTTAAGGTGTCATGTACTAACTGGAAGGGTGAATATCGGTAGTTGAGCCTCCTGTCTAGGAAAGTGTAACATCAGTGCCGAAACCGTCACCGGAACAGTGATCTCAACAGTGCCATGAACAGTAAATAGGTACGAACCACACATATTTCATATTATTTCATATTCATATCAATAGTCAAAGTCATTTCGTGTTATCAAACAACTAGTTCATAAACAGTTAACAGAAACAAAGTTCAGAACTGTAGTTCTTGAGTCAGATAATTATCTGTCAACATAGAACCATCTTGTGATTATTTGTTAGGATTTTGTTATGTATAATTGTATGTGAGGCTTTACAGAACAAAACACATGGATGTTGTTATGTGAATGCTAAATTGACGGATTATTCGTATAGGTGACGATCTGTACGAATAAATATGACAGTTTAACGTTCTGAATGATATCCGATAATTAGAAAACAAGATTGAAAAGTATAGTTATCGTCGTGTTCGTCCGAATTACGATTCGAACGAATACGCGCGATGACCGTACATTTCGATTCAAACAGTAAATGAATATTTTAAAATTTAAAATAAATAAAAGATGATACTTAATTTACTAGGAATAACCACATTTTACGCGAGACCGAGCGAGACCGAACTACCGGGTGTTCTAAACAAATTAATGTGGCATTAATTACCCAAACCACCTCCACCCAACCCTCCCTTTCTCTCTATTTTCGTTCAAGACTCCCTCTCTCTCTCTAAAAAGTGTGTTCTCCACCTTTTCTCTAGAGGATCTCACTCATTTCTAGTCGGAATCGAGCATAGTTGGTGTCATTACGATCCTCTCGCTACGTAGATCACAGAAGTACGGTTTATTCAAGCTTCCATCTACGAAATTTGAGGTAAATAACCACTTTATTTTCGGTTTTTGAGTAGGTCACGAAACCCTTTTTCGTTTGATGCTTTAATCGGTCTAAGTACTCACAAAACACATAGATATATACATATGAACAACGTGGACATATTGGAAACTGAGTTGTAGCAGGTTAGGGATTTGGAAGAAGATGATAACACATGTTCGTGACTCCAACCAGTCGACCAAACCTTTTCAGGCGGCTAAGGACCAGCCGAACCTTCTTCTAGGTTGGCCGAATCAGGGACGAACCCTGGGCACCGAACCCTGCCTTGCGTGCAACGAACCCTTCACCCCTGCCACGAACCTGAGACTTCCTGAAATGAACCTGTGGCACTTGCTAATCAATTAGGCCCGAACCTATTACCTAGCGAACCATGTATATCTAGCCGAACCATTAAGGCCACCGAACCTTAGATTTTGCAAACGAACCTAGGATGGTGCGAACCCTTGGAAGGGAATGGGCGAACCTTATGCAGCTGACACTAGGATGAGCCGAACCATGGTGTATGCGAACCCTAATTGGCACGAACATGTGAATAAGTCGAACCATCCCTCAGCCGAATCTTTAGAACCACGAACCTTCAGCCTACTCATCATTGATGGCCGAACCTCCTATAGTTTTGGCGAACCTTTCTCTTCGGACCGAACCTTACAACTCTTGAACTGAACCGAACCAATGGAATTAGATAATACGTTCGCTGCCTGAGGGGGGGGGATGTCCAACATAATCGAACTCAAAACCCTTAGTATCACGGTGCATGGGGCGTGTATACATGTACATGCGAGGTATAAACCGTGGGTGTGTGCATGGGAATGATTAAGAGGGATAAATTTCATGTAAACATGTTTTAAACCAAACAAAGCCATTATTGTCAAACCACAAAGAATTCTAAGGTTGGGTATTGGTTTAGTCATTACTATTAACATAAGAAGAATATTAATATGGATGGTCAATCTAAACGAATTGATTAGCAAAACATATTATTCAATGATGTTAAGTTATGATCAATTGATGATCAAGGACCCTTAATGGACCGGGATGGGCCCAAGTGGGTAATATAAGCCCATCACATGATAAATGGTGATTTAATTCAAGTCAGGCCATGATAATTAACGAAGAATGTTTTATAAATTTTGTAGATTAAATTGAATGATTTTTCTAAAATCTTGTTTAATTGGAGATGGAATGGAATTTAGTTATAAATGTTTAGTTAAAAGTCTTTGCTTATTTTGTTGGGAAATTGTTGTAAAATAGACAATATCAATTGTCGGAAATTGAACAGAAAACAAAGGAAACTCAGCCCAAATTTCTTAAAATTTAAAAGTAAGTTATTATAATTAAACATGGGGTTTGGGGTCCTAAAAGGGTAACTAAGTTAGATTAGATCATTGAGACACTTAGTAAATTAGGACACTTAATTACACACACCGAGACCTAGCCTTAGATACGACTTCTAATACGCGTACTTATAGTATTCAAACTCTTATAAAACAACTCAGGAACTGAAGATACTTAGCTTACAAACAAGAGTGTGCATTCTGTGATAGAACATCAGACATCAACATAGGTGAGTTCATCGCCCCTTTTCTAAACATTTTGTTTTCAAACGTGGGCCTGAGAAGCATGCGTAAACTGTCTGTTTAAATTGTTTACTTAAATGCTTTTATTTAACATATGTTTTATATGTAAATTGTTAACCTAGAATCATGTCTAGGTGAATTTTATGCAGGTTTTACTAAATTCATCTACTTATAATTTAAGTGGATAATTGGGTTAAACTAAACATTTCAACAAATCAAACGAAACATTTTGACGAAACAAGTGTGTCATTTCAATGAATCAAACAAAACATTTTGACGAATCAAAGTGGGTGATTTCAACGAATCAAACAAAACATTTTGACGAATCAAGTGGGTGATTTCAACGAATCAAACAAAACATTTTGACAAATCAAGTGTGTGAGTTCAACGAATCAAACAAAACTATTTTGACAAAACAAGTGGGGAAGTTCAACGAATCAAACGAAACTATCTTTGCAAAGTTAATATTCGATGTTCAATGAATCAAGTGTTTGATGAACAACGAACCAAGAGTACATTTGATCAACGAATCTAGTATTCCATGATCAACGAATCAAGTACATCTTGCGACAAAATCAGACGAATCAATAAATCATTTTCAGGGGAAAGTCTGGGAAATATCAAAGATAACATATGCCAACGAAACAAAACGAATCAATAACGAAACAAAAACTCTACATTTCAAGAAGTCCTAGCTAGACCGTTTGATTTGTAGGTCATATGTTTGATGATATTTACAGAATTCCCTAACTACTAAGTACCTAGATTGACAGACTTGTCTACTCGAGTTGACCAAGGCCCAATCATTAGGACATAGATTTTATTAAATGTTTATTTATTTACTTAATTAAGCATTTATAACTGTTTCTACAATTGCTGTGATTGATCATATTGTGTGATGAACTTATGAAATCAATATGGATTTCAAATGATTGTAATTACAGGGACAAAGAACAGAAGCATTTTTGGGTTAAATGAGAATGGTAAAAATGCTTAACTATCATTAAAAACAGTGTCATATACAGATTAGTATGTGGTGGGACGGTGGCTGGGCGTGCGGTAAGTTCGACCCTACATATGCCCTATATATAAGCATACTGATCCGGATATTACATGTGGAGTTAACGAGGTTAAGGTCTTTACCGGAAGAGGTTTACAAATCATTTTCTAACTTTAAACTATATGAACTCATCAACCATGTGTTGATTTCATTTTTGCATGACTTCTCAGGTGACGAACAGGTCAACTAGGAAGAGTATGCTTTTGGACTAGGACTTCAAATAAAAGACTTAGTATTTTTGGACCTGCATATTTTTGGAAACATCATCATACCATTATTTTGTATTTCTTGTGCAGTTACAAGATAGTTATTTTATGATGTTTATAATAGATTTACATTGTTAAATTATGAACGATTCGGATGTAATTTAACTTAATAATTATATTCTATTTAGCATTTCTCAATTATATCATGTGCAATGTAAACAATCTGATCACTTTGATTATCTCACGATATCGCACCACGGGAACCTTCCGCCCGACGGGGACTTCGATCCAGCCCCGCCGGCTCGGGGTGTGACAAATTGGTATCAGAGCCATGGTTATAGAGAAATATAGGTCACTTATTTAAACGGTTTGGCCTAGACTATAACCTAGGGACCCTACATATAGAGAAAACAGGACTTAGGAATTACTTGCATATTGTTTTCTGTATTTGATCATTGCACTAACCGATAACTTTATTGGTTATGATCAGAATGCCGCCGAGAAGACAGCCTCCCTTGTTACCTCTACCACCACAAGACTTGGCTCCACACTCCTCCACACCGTCACCAAATGAATCACCACCACCACCTCCTCCACCCCCTCCTCCTCCTCTGCTCACTCAACCATCTAGCTCGAGCACAACACCGATGATGGATCCTGCCACTATCGCCATGATGACTTTTCTGAGTAACCAGATGACCAACCAAATGAAGGAGGCGATACCGATGATGTTCCTCCGTCTCCGCAACGAAATCAACAACACTGGAAACTCATCACGGGAAGCCAGTGGAAATACTGGTGGTTCATCACACTACTCCTACAAATCATTTGTGGGATTTAAGCCACCCAGTTTTAGTGGGTCTGAAGGAGCCGTTGGATTAATCCAATGGATTGAAAAGATTGAAGCTACCCTGGATCTCTGTAGCTGTCCAGAGCACCACAAAGTCCGCTATTCAGCTGGAACATTCAACAAGCGGGCTTTGACTTGGTGGAATGGTCAAATCAATGCTAGAGGAAGAGAAGAAGTTATGGCCATGCCATTGGAAGATTTCAAGACATTGTTGAGAACAGAGTTCTGCCCCAAGAACGAGTTGTAGAAACTGGAGGTTGAACTGTCCACCATGTGATGAAAGGGGCTGATCACATGGGGTACATTACTCGTTACCACGAGTTAGTTTCTTTGGTGCCAGACATGGTGCCAACTTTAGAGAAGAGGATAGACAGATATGTAGGCGGACTTCCCGTCTGCATTCAGGGCATGGTTGTTGCAGCCAACCCTACCACTGTCGAGTCTGCAGTGAGATTGTCTGGAAAACTCACTGATCTTGTCGTAGCCTCTAGAGTCCTAAAGAAAGAGGCTGAGACCAGCAAGAACAAAGCCGAATCGTCAAAGAAACCCCACCACCATCAGAAGAAGAAACAGAAGACCATCAAGAACTACACGGTAGCCACACCTCTTCAACAAGTAGCAGCAACACCACAAAACCCTAACAAGAGGCCCTATACTGGCACGTTTCCTCTGTGTGCCAAGTGTCAATATCTTCATACTGCTGACACTCCCTGCAAGCATTGCACGGGATGTGGGCGAAAGGGCCATTGGGTCCAACACTGTCAGATGACCCCTATCCAAGCAGTCAACAATGCTGCTTTGGCTCTTCCTCCACCAGCCAACCAGAACAACGGCGGATGCTTCAGTTGTGGCGAACAAGGCCACTTCGGAAAGAACTGCCCAAAGAAGGCTCAAAAGGCAGTTCAAGCTCCTCGTGGAAGAGCCTTTGCTATTGGAGCACCCGCAGCACGCCAGGACCCGAATGTGGTCACTGGTACGTTTCTCTTACATGACTTTTATGCATCCGTTCTATTTGATACTGGTGCAGATCATAGTTTTATCTCTACCGATTTTGCATGTCAATTAGATTCAATAGAGGAACAGTTAGATTCCCCTTATCTTATAGAAGTAGCTAATGGGAAACAGATTACAGTTAGTATAGTTTATAAGAACTGGCCATTGACACTTAATGGTCATACATTCACCATCGATTTGATACCGATGGAGTTGGGTAGTTTCGACATCATAGTCGGAATGGATTGGCTATCCTCTAATCGAGTGGAAGTCATCTGTTCTGAAAAGCTGCTTCGCGTTCCATTGTCGAGTAATCGCGTATTGGAAGTTAAAGGGGATCGAGCAAAAAGCAGTGTCAAAATTATTTCTTGCATAAAAGCACGTAAATGTCTACAGAAGCGGTGCGTTGCGTTCTTGGCTCATGTGGTGGAAAAGGAGAAGAACAATAAAAAGATTCAAGATGTACCTATGGTGAAAGAATATCCTGAAGTATTTCCTGAAGATCTACCTGGGTTGCCACCTGCGCGACCGGTAGAGTTTCATATCGACTTAGTTCCTGGAGCAACTCCTGTTGCTAAATCTCCTTACAGATTAGCACCTTCAGAGATGAAGGAATTGTCAAATCAGTTACAGGAGCTACTTGATAAAGGTTTCATCAGACCGAGCTACTCACCTTGGGGAGCTCCGGTTTTGTTCATGAAAAAGAAAGACGGATCGTTCAGAATGTGCATAGACTACATGGAGCTGAACAAACTGACCATCAAGAATCGGTATCCCTTACTGAGGATTGATGATTTGTTTGACCAACTGCAAGGAGCGCAATACTTGTCGAAGATTGACTTGCGGTCTGGATATCATTAGCTTATAGTTCAAGACGAAGACATACCGAAAACGGCCTTCCGAACTAAATACGAGCATTTCAAATTCATGGTGATGCCTTTCGGATTGACAAATGCACCAGCGGTTTTCATGGATCTCATGAACCGAGTGTGCAAGCCGTACCTAGATCAGTTTGTCATTGTCTTCATTGATGACATACTGATTTATTCTAAGAGCAAAGCAGATCATGAACAACATCTCAGAAAGATCTTGGAGCTTTTGAAGAAAGAACAACTCTATGCTAAGTTCTCTAAATATGAATTTTGGCTAAGAGAAGTTCAATTTCTGGGTCACGTAGTCAACAGTGAGGGAATACACGTTGATCCTGCCAAGATCGAGGCGATAAAGAACTGGGATACTCCGAAGACACCGACGGAGATACGGTTTTTTCTGGGATTGGCGGGTAATTATAGATGGTTTATCTCAAACTTTTCTAAGATAGCTTTGCCTCTTACTAAGCTAACTCAGAAAAGTGAACCGTTTGTCTGGGAGCAGAAACAAGAAGATGCTTTTCAGACATTGAAACAGAAACTATGTAATGCTCCAATCCTATCTCTCCCAGAAGGATGCGATGACTTTGTTGTATATTGTGATGCCTCTCATCAGGGATCAGGTTGTGTACTGATGCAACGCAATAAAGTTATTGCCTATGCCTCAAGACAGTTAAAAGTTCATGAGAAGAATTACACTACTCATGATCTTGAACTGGGAGCTGTAATCTTCGCACTAAAGATTTGGAGACATTACTTATACGGCACCAAGTGTACCATATTTACTGATCACAAGAGTCTGCAGCACATCTTTAATCAAAAGGAGCTCAACATGCGACAACGCCGTTGGGTTGAACTTCTGAATGACTATGACTGTGTGATCAAGTACCATCCGGGAAAGACGAACGTTGTAGTGGATGCCTTGAGCCGGAAGGAACGGGTCAAACCCCTACGAGTTAGAGCAATGGGTATAACCGTGCAGACCAGTTTAAGTGACAAGATTATTCAGGCACAACAAGAAGCACTTAACCGAGGTAATCTGAAGAAAGAACTTGATTGTGGAGCGGAGAAACAGTTCGACACAAAGCCTGATGGAGTTATTTACTACCGGGAACGTATGTGGATCCCGGCTGTAGATGAATTGAGAAAACTTATCTTCGATGAGGCACACAAGACTAAATACTCTGTTCATCCAGGCGCTGATAAAATGTACCAAGACTTGTGTGGATTTTATTGGTGGCTTGGAATGAAGAAAGACATAGCCAAATATGTCGGTCAATGTCTAACGTGTGCGAAGGTAAAGGCGGAACACCAGAGACCATCTGGTTTACTGGAACAGCCTGAGATTCCGCTCTGGAAGTGGCAACAAATAGCTATGGATTTCATTACCAAGCTACCCCGCTCTCCCAGTGGTCATGATACAATTTGGGTGATCATTGACCGATTGACAAAATCTGCTCATTTCTTGCCAATGCGTGAGATTTTCACGATGGATAAACTGGCACGATTGTACATCAACGAGATTGTGGTACGCCACGGTGTGCCATTGTCTATAATTTCTGATCGAGACAGCAAATTTACATCAAGGTTATGGCAATCACTGCAGAAATCTCTAGGGACACAGTTAAATCTGAGTACAGCTTGCCACCCACAAACGGATGGTCAAAGCAAACGTACTATTCAAACCCTAGAGGACATGTTAAGAACCTGTGTATTGGAGTTCGGTGGGAATTGGGATTCCCATTTACCACTGATTGAGTTCTCCTACAATAACAGTTACCACAGCAGTATCGGATGTGCACCATTCAAGGCTCTTTATGGCCGGAAATGTCGATCACCGATCTGTTGGACTGAAATTGGAGACAATCGAATAACTGGGCCAGAGCTTATTCAGGAAACCACTGACAAGATTGCTCTAATTCAAAGAAGACTACAAGCAACAAGTAGCAGACAAAAGAGCTACGCCGACAAACGGCGCAAGCCGTTGGAATTTCAAGTGGGAGACCGGGTAATGTTGAAGGAATCCCCATGGAAAGGCGTGGTAAGTTTTGGAAAGAAAGGCAAATTAGCACCATGATACGTGGGACCGTTCGAGATTATCGAACGTATTGGTCCTGTGGTGTATAGACTGAGATTACCGGATGAACTCAGTGGTGTGCATGACGTGTTTCACGTCTCAAACTTAAAGAAATGCCGTGCTGACGAGAAGCTCGTCATTCCAATCGAAGAAATTCAAGTTGATGAACAGTTACACTTTGTCGAGGAACCTTTGGAGATTATGGATCGCAAGGTTAAACAACTTAGCCGAAGTCGTGTTCCGATTGTAAAGGTTCGATGGAATTCCAGACGCGGACCCGAGTTTACTTGGGAACGTGAAGATCACATGAAGTCAAGGTATCCCCAACTGTTTGAAGAGGAAGCTGTACCCGATAACAACTCTTAAATTTCGGGACGGAATTTCTCTAACAAGGGGAGATTGTAACATCAGTGCCGAAACCGTCACCGGAACAGTGATCTCAACAGTGCCATGAACAGTAAACAGGTACGAACCACACATATTTCATATTATTTCATATTCATATCAATAGTCAAAGTCATTTCGTGTTATCAAACAACTAGTTCATAAACAGTTAACAGAAACAAAGTTTAGAACAGTGGTTCTTGAGTCAGATAATTATCTGTCAACATAGAACCATCTTGTGATTATTTGTTAGGATTTTATTATGTATAATCGTATGTGAGGCTTTATAGAACAAAACACACGAATGTTGTTATGTGAATGCTAAATTGACGGATTATTCGTATAGCTGACGATCTGTACGAATAAATCTGACAGTTTAACGTTATGAATGATATCCGATAATTGGAAAACAAGATTGAAAAGTATAGTTATCGTCGTGTTGGTCCGAATGACGATTAAAACGAATACGCGCGATGATCGTACATTTCGATTTAAACAGTAAATGAATATTTTAAAATTTAAAATAAATAAAAGATGATAGTTAATTTACTAGGAATAACCACTTAGAATAATTGAATATATTCTATTTTTATGAACCGTATCGTTTGATCGCGAAAACTTTGTGAAATGACATTTTACGCGAGACAGAACTACCGGGTGTTCTAAACTAACTAATGTGGCATTAATTACCCAAACCACCTCCACCCAACCCTCCCTTTCTCTGTATTTTCGTTCAAGACTCCCTCTCTCTCTAAAAAGTGTATTCTCCACCTTTTCTCTAGAGGATCTCACTCATTTCTAGTCGGAATCGAGCATAGTGGGTGTCATTACGATCCTCTCGCTACGTAGATCACAGAAGTACGGTTTATTCAAGCTTCCATCCACGAAATTTGAGGTAAATAACCACTTTATTTTCGGTTTTGAGTAGGCCACGAAACCCTTTTTCGTTTGATGCTTTAATCGGTCTAAGTACTCACAAAACACATAGATATATACATATGAACAACATGGACATATTGGAAACTGAGTTGTAGCAGGTTAGGGATTTGGAAGAAGTTGACAACACAGGTTCGTGACTCCAACCAGTCGACCGAACCTTCTCAGGCGGCTAAGGACCAGCCGAACCTTCTTCTAGGTTGGCCGAATCAGGGACGAACCCTGGGCACCGAACCCTGCCTTGCATGCAACGAACCCTTAACCCCTGCCACGAACCTGAGACCTCCTGCAACGAACCTGTGGCACTTGCTAATCAATCAGGCCCAAACCTATTACCTAGCGAAACATGTATATCTAGCCGAACCATTAAGGCCACCAAACCTTAGATTTTGCAAACGAACCTAGGATGGTGCGAACCCTTGGAAGGGAATGGGCGAACCTTATGCAGCTGACACTAGGATGAGCCGAACCATGGTGTATGCGAACCCTAATTGGCACGAACATGTGAATAAGCCGAACCGTCCCTCAGCCGAATCTTTAGAACCACGAATCTTCAGCGTACACATCATTGATGGTCGAACCTCCTATAGTTTTGGCGAACCTTTCTCTTCGGACCGAACCTTGAGGGTTCGTTGGATTCCAAGTGTTAGCCGAAGCTTACAACTCTAGAACTGAACCGAACCTGTGGAATTAGATAATAGGTTCGCTGCCTGGGGGGGGATGTCCAACATAATCGAACTCAAAACCCTTAGTATCAAGGTGTAACATCTGTGCCGGAATCGTTACCGGAACCGTAAACTGTACAGTAATTAGTACAGTAACTTGGTTGCAAACTAGGAGAAATACTTAGAAGCTATTAACATTCGATGCTAAACATAAACTATTACACGATGTTTCTGAAATCCTGATTTAAACCTTATGGTTAAACAGTCAGAAATACATCGGACAATCATAATCAGATGCAAACATGTTTGATTTTATATTATTAGGTTTAAACATATGTGAGGATAAGCAGAACAAAACATTAACAGTTGTTGTTACAGAATGCTAAACCGACGAACGTTTCGTATAGGTGACGATCTGTACGAATAGATTTGAAAGATTAAAGTTCCGAAACAATGACTGAAAAGTAGAAAACAAAATCAGAAAGTAAAACGTACGATCGTGTTCGTACAGTTAGCACTCTGTACGAAAACGCGCGTAAGTGACGTTTTCTGACGAAACGAAAACGAAAACGATTCGAACGAAAATAAATTCAAGGAAATATAATATTACCTGTTTTACAATTTTGAAACTCATCATAAATAAATTAAAACGAAACTATTTTTAATTAAGGCGCGTAGAGCAAAATACGCGAAAGATGTAATGGAACTCGTATTTTGCTCGTTACGATCCGGAAACGCAACGAATACGAAAACCGAGCAACCAAAACGAACCCGAATACCCTCGGGATATATAAACGTGAAAGAACACATCTCTTTCATTTTTCAAGTTCCTCTCTCTCTCTCTAACTCTCTCTCCCGAATTTCCTCTCTCTAGAATAATCGTTCCTCAAATCGCGATAACTCGCTCGTTTCTTGACGGATCTGGACGTTCTTGGTGTCCACACGAAGCTCTCAACTTCCTCTATCACGAAGTACAAACGATCTGAAGCTTTGCCCAGCCAAAACCCAGGTAATGACCATTAAAGATTCGAGATTTTAGGGTTTTTCTCATAGTTAGTTTCACCATCTTTATTCGGTTATATATGTGTATATATACTCACGAATCTGTCACGTTCGAGCAATCCTTGGATCGTTTAACAACCTTTCACAAACATTCCTAGAACAAACGACGAGTGTTGGAGCTGGTGAAGAAGAACCAAACAGGTTCGTGGGACTGCAGGCTGTAGCCGAACCTTTAGGATCAATTGGCCGAACCTTGCGCCACCTACCACCGAACCCTTGCAGGGCGAACCAGCAACGAACCTTTGGTGCAGGAGACCCACGAACCCATGTGAAACCTTTGGCCGAACCCTTGCTTTAAGGGCCGAACCCTGTTGACCCAACTGGCAAACGGCGAACCTTCTGCATGGGGTCAAGAGGCGACGAACCCACGAGAGGAATGAACCTCACTCGCATCATCAGCGAACCTTTGGTTCGCCAACCGCCTGCCCCGAAATCCTGAGAGACGAACCTAGCTACTACCGAACATTTGTAAGATCGGCCAAACCCTTCACCTTATGAGACGAACCCCTCATGCACAAGCATCATGGCCGAACCTAACCTAAAAGGTTCGCTGGAAAGGAACTTGGCCTCACCCCTTCGACCAATTCGCCTTTTTACAGCCCAAACACTTCGGCCCACATATGTTTTAATTGGGCCATAGTTGTTGATCTAAACTAAGGCCCAACCCATTTGGCCCAACTCCGTTTCATGCGGCCCAAAACACTTGGATTTATTCGGCCCAATTTATTTTTCGGTCCACATAGGTTGAGTTGAAACAAACGTTTGAAACTAACTCAATTTATAACATGCATGTAAAATTCTACGATTTATAAACCTAAGTTAAAATTATGACTTAGGACGGTTTATAAGGATTTGAGATTCAAGAATAAATTAAAGCTAAATACACAACATAAAGACAGGTGATACAAATAATTAATAACAAATAGAACCGGGGCCGAATAAAGACTGAGACTCAAAGTGTTAGCCAACTTTAGGGCTAACACTAACATCTATACACACATGAATCATTTCGACTTATACTTATAAGATGCAAACAACATGAAATCAATACAGGATCGTGAATATAACAACAAACACAACAAAGAGCGCGTGCATTCTTGCTTAGAACTTAGTCAACCACTTCAAACACCAGGTGAGTTCATTTGTCCCCTTTCAGACTTATTTGTTTTTACTTCGGGACTGAGAAGCATGTTAAATATTTTCATAAACCATTGAAATGTTATTTAATGCTTTAAACACAAACATGATACTTATGTTGAAGCTTATGCTTGGAACCTTTTATACTTTGAGAAACAATGGACTTGAAACTTATACTTTAAACTTGTAGCGTGAAATCATATGATGGATGCTTATGAGACTTGAATGCATGATATTGAAATGCTTGGGTGAGAAACCAAAGACTAAGGCTATAGTGTAAATAGCAAATGCTATTTACTTTATACTTGTGTACATTATACCAACACTTTGTGATTGAATTGGAAACTAGTACACTTGAGAAGCTATAGACTTGAAACTTATACTTTAAACGAGAAGTTTAAACTAAATACTTGAGGCTTACAACATAGATTTGAAGCCTAAACATTATGCTAAACCCTCATGATATAAACTTGATACTTAAACTTGGAGCTAAATACTTATGTTATAAACTATGTACTTAAACTATACGATTGATGTTTAACTTATAAACTCTATGTTTAACTATATACAAAATCTTAAGGCTTTGAAAATACTTAAACTCAACAATAATGCTTTATACACTTATTTCAGAAATTTAATGTTCTACACTTTTAGTAAAGTATTAAATTACTTTACACTTATAATGAATTGTTTAAACTTAACTTGAAACATATATGCTTAGAAATACTTATATGCGTGAGATGCTTGAAATACTTGGATGCTTAATACACTTGAAATACTTGAAAACATGTGAATACTTGACACACTTGAGATACTTGAAAACACGTGAATACTTGTTATACTTAGAATACTTGAAACACGTGAACGCTTGATACATATGGGATACTTAAATACTTGAATGCATGATATACTTGGAATACATGAACACTTGGAATGCTTGATACATTTGGATGCTTGAACACTTGAATGCTTGAAACATGAGATGCTTAAACAAAAGACTGATTGACCGCCGCGTTATGACCTATGTGTCAACCCCTACTAGTCATCAGTGAAACTATGTGAATGCTTTAGACTTGTATGCATAAACTTTTGGACATTGTAAGACAGACTGTTGGCCGCCGCGTGTTGACCTGCGTGTCAACCCCTACTAGTCATCAGTGTTCTTCTTTGTGAGAGTCATGTAAGACAGACTGATTGGCCACCGCGTGTTGACCTGTGTGTCAACCCCTACTAGTCATTCAGTGTTCTTCTTGATTCATCCATGGTGATGACAAGTGACTAGACTGATTGAGTTCTTCTAGTTGACTTTGTGTTAACTTGAAGGTTTCTCTATCAAAACATGTCACGAGTCATAAATAGGATCATTATGGATGGATGCTGAACTCCTTAGGGTATTCAGCTGTCCATAATGGTGCCTATTAAACTTGATACTTATTCGTTGTGGAATCAATAGTGTGGAGTGAAACGCTTAATTATCATTAATAACAATTTGTTAAGCAGCCCGGTATGTGGTGGGACGGTGGCTGGGGCTAGTCCCCTACATATGCCCTATATATAAGCATACTTGGTTGGATAGCATAGGTGGTTGTTAGTGAGGTTAAGGTTGTCATTTCGGGGGAAACAAAGTAAACATTGGTAGGGAAACAAAGTAAACAATGACAGGGAAACAAACGTTAAGAATCATATATCATGAGATCAAAATAGTGGTATGAAATGCTTAATTATCATTAACAACAATATGTTAAGCAGTCCGGTATGTGGTGGGACGGTGGCTGGGGCTTGTCCCCTACATATGCCCTATATATAAGCATACATGGTTGAATAGCATAGGTGGTTGTTAGTGAGGTTTAGGTTGTCATTCAGGGAATCAAGGTAAACAATTACAGGGTAATCAATTCAAAGAATCAAACACTTGAAATCAAACATTTGGAATCACACATTTGGAATCAAACATTTTGGGAAAACAAACAAGTAGGATAAGACGCTTAATTATCGTCAGGAACAATATATCATGTGGATTGGTATATGGTGGGACGGTGGCTAGGGCTTGTCCCCTACATATGCCCTATATATAAGCATACTTGGTTGGATAGCATAGGTGGTTGTTAGTGAGGTTAAGGTTGTCATTTCGGGGGAAACAAAGTAAACATTGGTAGGGAAACAAAGTAAACATTGACAGGGAAACAAACGTTAAGAATCATATATCATGAGATCAAAATAGTGGTATGAAATGCTTAATTATCATTAACAACAATATGTTAAGCAGTCCGGTATGTGGTGGGACGGTGGCTGGGGCTTGTCCCCTACATATGCCCTATATATAAGCATACATGGTTGAATAGCATAGGTGGTTGTTAGTGAGGTTAAGGTGGTCATTCAGGGAATCAAGGTAAACAATTACAGGGTAATCAATTCAAAGAATCAAATACTTGAAATCAAACATTTGGAATCACACATTTGGAATCAAACATTTTGGGAAAACAAACAAGTAGGATGAGACGCTTAATTATCGTCTGGAACAATATATCATGTGGATTGGTATATGGTGGGACGGTTGCTGGGGCTTGTCCCTTACATATGCCCTATATATAAGCATACTGAAACAGATGGTATAGGTGGTTAATGGTGAGTTTAAGGTTTTCATTCAAAGGATTTTACAAACTATTTTTACACAAAAACTACATGAACTCACCAACCATTGTGTTGACTTTGTTTTATTTCATGCTTTCTCAGGTGACGCACAGGATTAAGCTAAGATTCAGGATTGCATACTAGGATGACCAGACATAGATCCTAGTTGACTTTTGAAAAAGCACATCTTTTGAGATCAATACGAATCTCTTTTTGATATCTTGTACAAATACAAGATAGATATATTTGATTCTTTTGGATAGGTTTACGTAGTTAAATTATCAAACCTTGATATTTGTGATTTAACTTTGTAATCCTAGTTAATGTTTTATGGTGCTTAATTATTCTTAACATTGATGCTATGTAAACAATCTGATCATCTTGATTATTACTCACGATATCACGCCCCAGGAATCTTCCGCCCGACGCGGACTTCGAGCCAACCCCGCCGGCTCAGGGTGTGACAGATTGGTATCAGAGCTCAAGGTTATAGAGAATAATAGGTCACATTCTTAAAGGGTTTGACCTACACTATAACTTAGGGACCCTCATGTAGAGAACATAAGACTTAAGTTGGCATTGTGTCTTCTGCATTCGATCACTGCACTAACCAATATCTTTGGTTATGATCAGAATGCCGCCTAGAAGACAACCGACCCCGGTGCATACTTCACAGACCTCAGCACCTCACTCTTCAACACCATCACCGCCTGATTCACCGCCGCCTCCTCCTCCTCCACTAAATCCTCCTCCAAACCCGACTGCAACTATAGCTTTGGATCCTACTACTGTTGCCTTGGCAACATTACTTAGCAGTCAACTGACTAACCAGATGAAGGATATCATTCCAGAGATGATTAACAAGATTCAAAGCTACGGTAACAACTCTGGTCATACTGCAGGAGAAACTAGTGGAAACATCGGCGCTAAATCATACTGTTCGTACAAATAATTCGTAGGATGCAAACCGCCAAGCTTTAGCGGTGTTGAAGGAGCCGTTGGACTGATCCAATGGTTAGAAAAGATGGAGGCTACATTAGACCTAAGCAGTTGTCCGGAGAGACATAAGGTCCGCTATGCTGCTAGATCTTTCAGTAAGCGTGCCCTAACTTGGTGGAACTCACAGATAAACACTCGAGGAAAGGATGAAGCATTAGCCATGCCTTGGGCAGAATTCAAAACCCTCCTGAGGAATGAATTCTGTCCTAAGCACGAACTACAGAACTTGGAAGTTGAACTCTCAAATCATGTGATGAAAGGAGCTGATCACATGGCATACATTACTCGCTATCATGAATTGGTAGCCTTGGTGCCTGAGATGGTGCCAACACCGGAAAAGCGAATTGACTGATATGTAGGATGATTACCATCCTGCATTCAGGGCGTTGTACTTGCTGCAAACCCTGCAACTTTAGAATCTGCTATCTCCTTGTCAGCTAAACTTACTGATGTGATGGTGAAGTCAAGAGAATTGAAAGATGATTCGAACAAGACTAAGGAGAAACAACCAAAGAAGAAACAAAAGGCCGTCCAACAATACGCGATGCCCACACCACTCAATCAAGTTGCTGCAGTATCTACTAAAGCTGCACGCAAACCTTACACTGCTGTACATCCTCAATGTGCACAATGTCAGTTTCATCATGCTGCCAATATGTCGTGTAGGCAGTGTACCAACTGTGGCCGAAAAGGCCATATGGCTCAACACTGTCGAACTTCACCGACACCGGCTGTGAACAATGCTACTATGGCAAAACCACCACCACAAAACCTTGGCAACTACAACAACAACAATCGTGGATGCTACAACTGTGGAGAACTAGGTCATTTCTCCAGGAACTGCCCAAAGAGGGCACAACCGGGAGATCAAGTACCAAGGGGAAGAGCTTTCATGATAGGAGCTCCTGCTGCACACCAAAACCTGGAAACGGGTACTGGTATGTGACACCTCTTTAACTCATAAGATTTCATTCTATTTTGATACTAGTATGAATAAGAAACTTATCTTATTCCTATTAAGTGTAACCACACACTCATTCCATGTGAACTTAGGAACTCTTTTATTGTGTAGAAACAATGAAAGAATCCTTAGTTAATGCATAGAACATACACAGGAAACCACCACTAACACAAAGGTTGTGTAACAATTGATGCTCATTGCATCAGTTAGTTTTGAACAATAAAGTGTTACAATCATACAGAGACTTAGCAAGCCGTAACAGTAAGACAACTATGAGCAATAAGATTAGCAGAACTGTGAGGACATACATAAGGATCCCAAACGCGACCCAGAATTTATTTGGGAGCGTAGGGACATCACTTCAAACAAAGGTTTTCCATTTGTTACAAGGAAAGTTGTACCCGATAATAACTTTTAAATTTCGGGACGAAATTTCTTTAACAAGGGGAGACTGTAACATCTGTGCCAGAATCGTTACCGGAACAGTAAACTGTACAGTAATTAGTACAGTAACTCAGTTGCAAACTAGGAGAAATACTTAGAAGCTATTAACATTCGATGCTAAACATAAACTATTACACGATGTTTCTGAAATCCTGATTTAAACCTTATGGTTAAACAGTCAGAAACACATCGGACAATCATAATCAGATGCAAACATGTATGATTTTAGATTATTAGGTTTAAACATATGTGAGGATAAGCAGAACAAAACATTAACAGTTGTTGTTACAGAATGCTAAACCGACGAACGGTTCGTATAGGTGACGATCTGTACGAATAGATTTGAAAGTTTAAAGTTCTGAAACGATCGTGTTCGTACAGTTAGCGCTCTGTACGAAAACGCGCGTAAGAGACGTTTTCTGACGAAACGAAAACGAAAACGATTCGAACGAAAATAAATTCAAGGAAATATAATATTTCCTGTTTTACAATTTTGAAACTCATCATAAATAAATTAAAACGAAACTATTTTTAACTAAGGCGCGTAGAGCAAAATACGCGAAAGATGTAATAGAACGCGTATTTTGCTCGTTACGATCCGGAAACGCAACGAAAACGAAAACCGAGCAACCAAAACGAACCCGAATACCCTCAGGATATATAAACGTGAAAGAACACATCTCTTTCATTTTTCAAGTTCCTCTCTCTCTCTAACTCTCTCTCCCGAATTTCCTCTCTCTCTAGAATAATCGTTCTTCAAATCGCGATCACTCGCTCGTTTCTTGACGGATCTGGACGTTCTTGGTGTCCACACGAAGCTCTCAACGTCCTCTATCAAGAAGTACAAACGATCTGAAGCTTTGCCCAGCCAAAACCCAGGTAATGACCATTAAAGATTCGAGATTTTACGGTTTTTATCATAGTTAGTTTCACCATCTTTATTCGGTTATATATGTGTATATATACTCACGAATCTGTCACCTACGAGCAATCCTTGGATCGTTTAACAACCTTTCACAAACATTCCTAGAACAAACGACGAGTGTTGGAGCTGGTGAAGAAGAACCAAACAGGTTCGTGGGACTGCACGCTGTAGCCGAACCTTTAGGATCAATTGGCCGAACATTCCTTGTGCCACCTACCACCGAACCCTTGCAGGGCGAACCAGTAACGAACCTTTGGTGCAGGAGACCCATGAACCCATGTGAAACCTTTGGCTGAACCCTGGCTTTAAGGGTCGAACCCTGTTGACCCAACTGGAAACCTGCGAACCTTCTGCATGGGGTCAAGAGGCGACGAACCCACGATAGGAACGAACCTCACTTGCATCATCAGCGAACCTTTGGTTCGCCAACCGCCAGCCCCGAAATCCTGAGAGACGAACCTAGCTACTACCGAACATTTGTAAGATTGGCCGAACCATTCACCTTATGAGACGAACCCCTCATGCACAAGCATCATGGCCGAACCTAACCTAAAAGGTTCGCTGGAAAGGAACTCGGCCTCATCCCTTCGACCAATTGGCCTTTTTACAGCCCAAACACTTCGCCCCACATATGTTTGAATTGGGCCATAGTTGTTGATCTAAACTAAGGCCCAACCCATTTGGCCCAACTCCGTTTCATGCGGCCCAAAGCACTTGGATTTATTCGGCCCAATTTATTTTTCGGTCCACATAGGTTGAGTTGAAACAAACGTTTGAAAGTAACTCAATTTATAACATGCATGTAAAATTCTACGATTTATAAACCTAAGTTAAAATTATGACTTAGGACGGTTTATAAGGATTTGAGATTCAAGAATAAATTAAAGCTAAATACACAACATAAAGACAGGTGATACAAATAATTAATAACAAATAGAACCGGGGCCGAATAAAGACTGAGACTCAAAGTGTTAGCCAAATTTAGGGCTAACACTAACATCTATACACACATGAATCCTTTCGACTTATACTTATAAGATGCAAACAACATGAAATCAATACAGGATCGTGAATATAACAACAAACACAACAAAGAGCGTGTGTATTCTTGCTTAGAACTTAGTCAACCACTTCAAACACCAGGTGAGTTCATTTGTCCCTTTTCAGACTTATTTTTTTTTACTTCGGGACTGAGAAGCATGTTAAACATTTTCATAAACCATTGAAATGTTATTTAATGCTTTAAACACAAACATGATACTTATGTTGAAGCTTATGCTTGGAACCTTTTATACTTTGAGAAACAATGGACTTGAAACTTATACTTTAAACTTGTAGCGTGAAATCATATGATGGATGCTTATGAGACTTGAATGCATGATATTGAAATGCTTGGGTGAGAAACCAAAGACTAAGGCTATAGTGTAAATAGCAAATGCTATTTACTTTATACTTGTGTACATTATACCAACACTTTGTGATTGAATTGGAAACTAGTACACTTGAGAAGCTATAGACTTGATACTTATACTTTAAACGAGAAGTTTAAACTAAATACTTGAGGCTTACAACATATATTTGAAGCCTAAACATTATGCTAAACCCTTATGATATAAACTTGATACTTAAACTTGGAGCTCAATACTTATGTTATAAACTATGTACTTAAACTATACGATTGATGTTTAACTTATAAACTCTATGTTTAACTATATACAAAATCTTAAGGCTTTGAAAATACTTAAACTCAACAATAATGCTTTATACACTTATTTCAGAAATTTAATGTTCTACACTTTTAGTAAAGTATTAAATTACTTTACACTTACAATGAATTGTTTAAACTTAACTTGAAACATATATGCTTAGAAATACTTATATGCGTGAGATGCTTGAAATACTTGGATGCTTAATACACTTGAAATACTTGAAAACATGTGAATACTTGACACACTTGAGATACTTGAAAACACGTGAATACTTGTTATACTTAGAATACTTGAAACACGTGAACGCTTGATACATATGGGATACTTAAATACTTGAATGCATGATATACTTGGAATACATGAACACTTGGAATGCTTGATACATTTGGATGCTTGAACACTTGAATGCTTGAAACATGAGATGCTTAAACAAAAGACTGATTGACCGCCGCGTTATGACCTATGTGTCAACCCCTACTAGTCATCAGTGAAACTATGTGAATGCTTTAGACTTGTATGCATAAACTTTTGGACATTGTAAGACAGACTGTTGGCCGCCGCGTGTTGACCTGCGTGTCAACCCCTACTAGTCATCAGTGTTCTTCTTTGTCAGAGTCATGTAAGACAGACTGATTGGCCACCGCGTGTTGACCTGTGTGTCAACCCCTACTAGTCATTCAGTTTTCTTCCTGATTCATCCATGGTGATGACAAGTGACTAGACTGATTGATGCTGAACTCCTTAGGGTATTCAGCTGTCCATAATGGTGCCTATTAAACTTGATACTTATTCGTTGTGGAATCAATAGTGTGGAGTGAAACGCTTAATTATCATTAATAACAATATGTTAAGCAGTCCGGTATGTGGTGGGACGGTGGCTGAGGCTTGTCCCTTACATATGTACTATATATAAGCATACATGGTTGAATAATATAGGTGGTTGTTAGTGAGGTTAAGGTTGTCATTCAGGGAATCAAGGTAAACAATTACAGGGTAATCTAATTCAAAGAATCAAACACTTGAAATCAAACATTTGGAATCACACATTTGGAATCAAACATTTTGGGAAAACAAACAAGTAGGATGAGATGCTTAATTATCGTCAGGAACAATATATCATGTGGATTGGTATATGGTGGGACGGTGGCTAGGGCTTGTCCCCTACATATGCCCTATATATAAGCATACTGAAACAGATGGTATAGGTGGTTAATGGTGAGGTTAAGGTTGTCATTCAAAGGATTTTACAAACTATTTTTACACAAAAACTACCTGAACTCACCAACCATTGTGTTGACTTTGTTTTATTTCATGCTTTCTCAGGTGACGCATAGGATTAAGCTAAGATTCAGGATTGCATACTAGGATGACCAGACATAGATCATAGTTGACTTTTGAAGAAGCACATCTTTTGAGATCAATACGAATCTCTTTTTGATATCTTGTACAAATACAAGATAGATATATTTGATTCTTTTGGATAGGTTTACGTAGTTAAATTATCAAACCTTGATATTTGTGATTTAACTTTGTAATCCTAGTTAATGTTTTATTGCGCTTAATTATTCTTAACATTGATGCTATGTAAACAATCTGATCATCTTGATTATCACCCACGATATCACGCCCCGGGAACCTTCCGCCCGACGCGGACTTCGATCCAACCCCGCCGGCTCGGGGTATGACAGGTTGGTATCAAAGCTCAAGGTTATAGAGAATAATAGGTCACATTCTTAAACAGTTTGACCTAGACTATAACTTAGGGACCCTCATGTAGAGAACATAAGACTTAAGTTGGCATTGTGTCTTCTGCATTCGATCACTACACTAACCAATATCTTTGGTTATGATCAGAATGCCGCCTAGAAGACAACCGACCCCGGTGCATACTTCATAGACCTCAGCACCTCACTCTTCAACACCATCACCGCCTGATTCACCGCCGCCTCCTCCTCCTCCACTAAATCCTCCTCCAAACCCGACTGCAACTATAGCTTTGGATCCTACTACTGTTGCCTTGGCAACATTACTGAGCAGTCAACTGACTAACCAGATGAAGGATATCATTCCAGAGATGATTAACAAGATTCAAAGCTACGGTAACAACTCTGGTCATACTGCAGGAGAAACTAGTGGAAACATCGGCGCTAAATCAGACTGTTCGTACAAATAATTCGTAGGATGCAAACCGCCAAGCTTTAGCGGTGTTGAAGGAGCCGTTGGACTGATCCAATGGTTTGAAAAGATGGAGGCTACATTAGACCTAAGCAGTTGTCCGAAGAGACATAAGGTCCGCTATGCTGCTGGATCTTTCAGTAAGCGTGCCCTAACTTGGTGGAACTCACAGATAAACACTCGAGGAAGGGATGAAGCATTAGCCATGCCTTGGGCAGAATTCAAAACCCTCCTGAGGAATGAATTATGTCCTAAGCACGAACTACAGAACTTGGAAGTTGAACTCTCAAATCATGTGATGAAAGGAGCTGATCACATGGCATACACTACTCGCTATCATGAATTGGTAGCCTTGGTGCCTGAGATGGTGCCAACACTGGAAAAGCGAATTGACCGATATGTAGGATGATTACCATCCTGCATTCAGGGCGTTGTACTTGCTGCAAACCCTACAACTTTAGAATCTGCTATCTCCTTGTCAGCTAAACTTACTGATGTGATGGTGAAGTCCAGAGAATTGAAATATGATTCGAACAAGACTAAGGAGAAACAACCAAAGAAGAAACAAAAGGCCGTCCAACAATACGCGATGCCCACACCACTCAATCAACTAAGCAGTTGTCCGGAGAGACATAAGGTCCGCTATGCTGCTGGATATTTCAGTAAGCGTGCCCTAACTTGGTGGAACTCACAGATAAACACTCGAGGAAGGGATGAAGCATTAGCCATGCCTTGGGCAGAATTCAAAACCCTCCTGAGGAATGAATTCTGTCCTAAGCACGAACTACAGAACTTGGAAGTTGAACTCTCAAATCATGTGATGAAAGGAGCTGATCACATGGCATACACTACTCGCTATCATGAATTGGTAGCCTTGGTGTCTGAGATGGTGCCAACACTGGAAAAGCGAATTGACCGATATGTAGGAGGATTACCATCCTGCATTAAGGGCGTTGTACTTGCTGCAAACCCTACAACTTTAGAATCTGCTATCTCCTTGTCAGCTAAACTTACTGATGTGATGGTGAAGTCCGGAGAATTGAAAGATGATTCGAACAAGACTAAGGAGAAACAACCAAAGAAGAAACAAAAGGCCGTCCAACAATACGCGATGCCCACACCACTCAATCAAGTTGTTGCAGTATCTACTAAAGCTGCACGCAAACCTTACACTGGTGTACATCCTCAATGTGCACAATGTCAGTTTCATCATGCTGCCAATATGCCGTGTAGGCAGTGTACCAACTGTGGCCGAAAAGGCCATATGGGTCAACACTGTCGAACTTCACCGACACCGGCTGTGAACAATGCTACTATGGCAAAACCACCACCACAAAACCTTGGCAACTACAACAACAACAATCGTGGATGCTACAACTGTGGAGAACTAGGTCATTTCTCCACGAACTGCCCAAAGAGGGCACAACCGGGAGATCAAGTACCAAGGGGAAGAGCATTCATGATAGGAGCTCTTGTTGCACACCAAAACCCGGAAACGGGTACTAGTATGTGACACCTCTTTAACTCATAAGATTTCATTCTATTTTGATACTAGTATGAATAAGAAACTTATCTTATTCCTATTAAGTGTAACCACACACTCATTCCATGAGAACTTAGGAACTCTTTTATTGTGTAGAAACAATGAAAGAATCCTTAGTTAATGCATAGAACATACACAGGAAACCACCACTAACACAAAGGTTGTGTAACAAGTGATGCTCATTGCATCAGTTAGTTTTGAACAATAAAGTGTTACAATCAGACAGAGACTTAGCAAGCCATAACAGTAAGACAACTATGAGCAATAAGATTAGCAGAACTGTGAGGACATACACAAGGATCCCAAACGCGACCCAGAGTTTATTTGGGAGAGTAGGGACATCACTTCAAACAAAGGTTTTCCATTTGTTACAAGGAAAGTTGTACCCGATAATAACACTTTTAAATTTCGGGACGAAATTTCTTTAACAAGGGGAGACTGTAACATCTGTGCCGGAATCGTTACCGGAACAGTAAACTGTACAGTAATTAGTACAGTAACTCAGTTGCAAACTAGGAGAAATACTTAGAAGCTATTAACATTCGATGCTAAACATAAACTATTACACGATGTTTCTGAAAACCTGATTTAAACCTTATGGTTAAACAGTCAGAAACACATCGGACAATCATAATCAGATGCAAACATGTTTGATTTTATGTTATTAGGTTTAAACATATGTGAGGATAAGCAGAACAAAACATTAACAGTTGTTGTTACAGAATGCTAAACCGACGAACCGTTCGTATAGGTGACGAACTGTACGAATAGATTTGAAAGTTTAATGTTCTGAAACGATGACTGAAAAGTAGAAAACAAAATCAGAAAGTAAAACGTACGATCGTGTTCGTACAGTTAGCGCTCTGTACGAAAACGCGCGTAAGTGACGTTTTCTGACGAAACGAAAACGAAAACTATTCGAACGAAAATAAATTCAAGGAAATATAATATTTCCTGTTTTACAATTTTGAAACTCATAATAAATAAATTAAAACGAAACTATTTTTAATTAAGGCGCGTAGAGCAAAATACGCGAAAGATGTAATGGAACGCGTATTTTGCTCGTTACGATCCGGAAACGCAACGAAAACGAAAACCGAGCAACCAAAACGAACCCGAATACCCTCGGGATATATGAACGTGAAAGAACACATCTCTTTCATTTTTCAAGTTCCTCTCTCTCTCTAACTCTCTCTCCCGAATTTCCTCTCTCTCTAGAATAATCGTTCTTCAAATCGCGATAACTCGCTCGTTTCTTGACGGATGTGGACGTTCTTGGTGTCCACACGAAGCTCTCAACGTCCTCTATCTAGAAGTACAAACAATCTGAAGCTTTGCCCAGCCAAAACCCAGGTAATGACCATTAAAGATTCGAGATTTTACGGTTTTTATCATAGTTAGTTTCATCATCTTTATTCGGTTATATATGTGTATATATACTCACGAATCTGTCACCTTGGAGCAATCCTTGGATCGTTTAACAACCTTTCACAAACATTCCTAGAACAAACGACGAGTGTTGGAGCTGGTGAAGAAGAACCAAACAGGTTCGTGGGACTGCAGGCTGTAGCCGAACCTTTAGGATCAATTGGCCGAACCTTCCTTGCGCCACCTACCACCTAACCCTTGCAGGGCGAACCAGCAACGAACCTTTGGTGCAGGAGACCCACGAACCCAAGTGAAACCTTTGGCCGAACCCTTGCTTTAAGGGCCGAACCCTGTTGACCCAACTGGCAACCGGCGAACCTTCTGCATGGGGTCAAGAGGCGACGAACCCACGAGAGGAACGAACCTCACTTGCATCATCAGCGAACCTTTGGTTCGCCAACCGCCAGCCCCGAAATCCTGAGAGACGAACCTAGCTACTACCGAACATTTGTAAGATCGGCCGAACCATTCACCTTATGAGACGAACCCCTCATGCACAAGCATCATGGCCGAACCTAACCTAAAAGGTTCGCTGGAAAGGAACTCGGCCTCACCCCTTCGACCAATTGGCCTTTTTAAAGCCCAAACACTTCGGCCCACATATGTTTTAATTGGGCCATAGTTGTTGATCTAAACTAAGGCCCAACCCATTTGGCCCAACTCTGTTTCATGCGGCCCAAAACACTTGGATTTATTCGGCCCAATTTATTTTTCGGTCCACATAGGTTGAGTTGAAACAAACGTTTGAAACTAACTCAATTTATAACATGCATGTAAAATTCTACGATTTATAAACCTAAGTTAAAATTATGACTTAGGACGGTTTATAAGGATTTGAGATTCAAGAATAAATTAAAGCTAAATACACAACATAAAGAGAGGTGATACAAATAATTAATAACAGATAGAACCGGGGCCGAATAAAGACTGAGACTCAAAGTGTTAGCCAAATTTAGGGCTAACACTAACATCTATACACACATGAATCATTTCGACTTATACTTATAAGATGCAAACAACATGAAATCAATACAGGATCGTGAATATAACAACAAACACAACAAAGAGCGCATGCATTCTTGCTTAGAACTTAGTCAACCACTTCAAACACCAGGTGAGTTCATTTGTCCCTTTTCAAACTTATTTGTTTTTACTTCGGGACTGAGAAGCATGTTAAACATTTTCATAAACCATTGAAATGTTATTTAATGCTTTAAACACAAACATGATACTTATGTTGAAGCTTATGCTTGGAACCTTTTATACTTTGAGAAACAATGGACTTGAAACTTATACTTTAAACTTGTAGCGTGAAATCATATGATGGATGCTTATGAGACTTGAATGCATGATATTGAAATGCTTGGGTGAGAAACCAAAGACTAAGGCTATAGTGTAAATAGCAAATGCTATTTACTTTATACTTGTGTACATTATACCAACACTTTGTGATTGAATTGGAAACTAGTACACTTGAGAAGCTATAGACTTGAAACTTATACTTTAAACGAGAAGTTTAAACTAAATACTTGAGGCTTACAACATAGATTTGAAGCCTAAACATTATGCTAAACCCTCATGATATAAACTTGATACTTAAACTTGGAGCTAAATACTTATGTTATAAACTATGTACTTAAACTATACGATTGATGTTTAACTTATAAACTCTATGTTTAACTATATACAAAATCTTAAGGCTTTGAAAATACTTAAACTCAACAATAATGCTTTATACACTTATTTCAGAAATTTAATGTTCTACACTTTTAGTAAAGTATTAAATTACTTTACACTTACAATGAATTGTTTAAACTTAACTTGAAACATATATGCTTAAAAATACTTATATGCGTGAGATGCTTGAAATACTTGGATGCTTAATACACTTGAAATACTTGAAAACATGTGAATACTTGACACACTTGAGATACTTGAAAACACGTGAATACTTATTGTACTTAGAATACCTGAAACACGTGAACGCTTGATACATATGGGATACTTAAATACTTGAATGCATGATATACTTGGAATACATGAACACTTGGAATGCTTGATACATTTGGATGCTTGAACACTTGAATGCTTGAAACATGAGATGCTTAAACAAAAGACTGATTGGCCGCCGCGTGTTGACCTATGTGTCAACCCCTACTCGTCATCAGTGAAACTATGTGAATGCTTTAGACTTGTATGCATAAACTTTTGGACATTGTAAGACAGACTGTTGGCCGCCGCGTGTTGACCTGTGTGTCAACCCCTACTAGTCATCAGTGTTCTTCTTTGTCAGAGTCATGTAAGACAGACTGATTGGCCGCCGCGTGTTGACCTGTGTGTCAACCCATACTAGTCATTCTGTGTTCTTCTTGATTCATCCATGGTGATGACAAGTGACTAGACTGATTGAGTTCTTCTAGTTGACTTTGTGTTAACTTGAAGGTTTCTCTATCAAAACATGTCACGAGTCATAAATAGGATCATTATGGATGGATGCTGAACTCCTTAGGGTATTCAGCTGTCCATAATGGTTCCAATTAAACTTGATACTTATTCGTTGTGGAATCAATAGTGTGGAGTGAAACGCTTAATTATCATTAATAACAAAATGTTAATCAGCCCGATATGTGGTGGGACGGTGGCTGGGGCTTGTCCCCTACATATGCCCTATATATAAGCATACTTGGTTGGATAGCATAGGTGGTTGTTAGTGAGGTTAAGGTTGTCATTTCGGGGGAAACAAAGTAAACATTGGTAGGGAAACAATGTAAACATTGACAGGGAAACAAACGTTAAGAATCATATGTCATGAGATCAGAATAGTGGGATGAAATGCTTAATTATCATTAACAACAATATGTTAAGCAGTCCGGTATGTGGTGGGACGGTGGCTGGGGCTTGTCCCATACATATGCCCTACATATAAGCGTACATGGTTGAATAGCATAGGTGGTTGTTAGTGAGGTTAAGGTTGTCATTCAGGGAATCAAGGTAAACAATTACAGGGTAATCTAATTCAAAGAATCAAACACTTGAAATCAAACATTTGGAATCACACATTTGGAATCAAACATTTTGGGAAAACAAACAAGTAGGATGAGACGCTTAATTATCGTCAGGAACAATATATCATGTGGATTGGTATATGGTGGGACGGTGGCTAGGGCTTGTCCCCTACATATGCCCTATATATAGGCATACTGAAACAGATGGTATAGGTGGTTAATGGTGAGGTTAAGGTTGTCATTCAAAGGATTTTACAAACTATTTTTACACAAAAACTACCTGAACTCACCAACCATTGTGTTGACTTTGTTTTATTTCATGCTTTCTCAGGTGACGCACAGGATTAAGCTAAGATTCAGGATTGCATACTAGGATGACCAGACATAGATCATAGTTGACTTTTGAAGAAGCACATCTTTTGAGATCAATACGAATCTCTTTTTGATATCTTGTACAAATACAAGATAGATATATTTGATTCTTTTGGATAGGTTTACGTAGTTAAATTATCAAACCTTGATATTTGTGATTTAACTTTGTAATCCTAGTTAATGTTTTATTGTGCTTAATTATTCTTAACATTGATGCTATGTAAACAATCTGATCATCTTGATTATCACCCACGATATCACGCCCCGGGAACCTTCCGCCCGACGGGGACTTCGATCCAACCCCGCCGGCTCGGGGTGTGACACACGGTGCATGGGGCGTGTATACATGTACATGCAAGGTCTAAACTGTGGGTGTGCACATGGGAATGATTAAGAGGGATAAATTTCATGCAAACATCTTTTAAACCAAACTAAGCCATTTTTGTCAAACCACAAAGAATTCTAAGGTTGGGTATTGGTTTAGTCATTACTATTAACATAAGAAAAATATTAATATGGATGGTCAATCTAAACGAATTGATTAGCAAAACATATTATTCAATGATGTTAAGTTATGATCAATTGATGATCAAGGACCCTTAATGGGCCGGGATGGGCCCAAGTGGGTAATATAAGCCCATCACATGATAAATGGTGATTTAATTCAAGTCAGGTCATGATAATTAACGAAGAATGTTTTATAAATTTTGTAGATTAAATTGAATGATTTTTCTAAAATCTTGTTTAATTGGAGATGGAATTGAATTTAGTTATAAATGTTTAGTTAAAAGTCTTTGCCTATTTTGTTGGGAAATTGTTGTAAAGTAGACAATATCAATTGTCAGGAATTGAACAGAAAACAAAGGAAACTCTGCCCAAATTTCTTAAAATTTAAAAGTAAGTTATTATAATTAAACATGGGGTTTGGGGTCATAAAAGGGTAACTAAGTTAGATTAGATCATTGAGACACTTAGTAAATTAGGACACTTAGTTACACAGACCGAGACCAAGCCTTAGATACGACTACTAATACGCGTACTTATAGTATTCAAACTCTTATAAAACAACTCAGGAACTGAAGATACTTAGCTTACAAACAAGAGTGCGCATTCTGTGATAGAACATTAGACATCAACACAGGTGAGTTCATCGCCCCTTTTCTAAACATTTTGTTTTCAAACGCCGGGCTGAGAAGCATGCGTAAACTGTTTGTTTCAATTGTTTACTTAAATGCTTTTATTTAACATATGTTTTATATGTAAATTGTTAACCTAGAATCATGTCTAGGTGAATTTTATGCAGGTTTTACAAAATTCATCTACTTATAATTTAAGTGGATAATTGGGATAAACTAAACATTTCAACAAATCAAACGAAACATTTTGACGAAACAAGTGTGTCATTTCAACAAATCAAACAAAACATTTTGACGAATCAAGTGGGTGATTTCAACGAATCAAACAAAACATTTTGACGAATCAAGTGGGTGATTTCAACGAATCAAACAACACATTTTGACAAATCAAGTGTGTGAGTTCAACGAATCAAACGAAACTATTTTGACAAAACAAGTGGGGAAGTTCAACGAATCAAACGAAACTATCTTTGCAAAGTTAATATTCGATGTTCAACGAATCAAGTGTTTGATGAACAACGAACCAAGAGTACATTTGATCAACGAATCTAGTATTCCATGATCAACGAATCAAGTACATCTTGCGAAAAAATTAGACGAATGAATAAATCATTTTTAGGGGAAAGTCTGGGAAATATCAAAGATAACATATGCCAACGAAACAAAACGAATCAAGAACGAAACAAAAACCTTACATTTCAAGAAGTCCTAGCTAGACCGTTTGATTTGTAGGTCATATGTTTGATGATCTTTACAGAATTCCCTAACTACTAAGTACCTAGATTGACAGACTAGTCTACTCGAGTTGACCAAGGCCCAATCATTAGGACTTATATTTTATTAAATGTTTATTTATTTACTTAATTAAGCATTTATAACTGTTTCTACAATTGCTGTGGTTGATCATAGTGTGTGATGAACTTATGAAATCAATATGGATTTCAAATGATTGTAATTACAGGGACAAAGAACAGAAGGATTTTTGGGTTAAATGAGAAGGGTAAAAATGCTTAACTATCATTAACAACAGTGTCATATACGGATTAGTATGTGGTGGGACGGTGGCTGGGCGTGCGGTAAGTTCGACCCTACATATGCCCTATATATAAGCATACCGATCCGGATATTACATGTGGAGTTAATGAGGTTAAGGTCTTTACCGGAAGAGGTTTACAAATCATTTTCTAACTTTAAACTATATGAACTCACCAACCATGTGTTGATTTTATTTTTGCATGACTTCTCAGGTGACGAACAGGTCAACTAGGAAGCGTATGCTTTTGGATTAGGACTTCAGATAGAAGACTTAGTATTTTTGGACCTGCATATTTTTGGAAACATCATCATACCATTATTTTGTATATCTTGTGCAGTTACAAGATAGTTATTTTATGATGTTTATGATAGATTTACATTGTTAAATTATGAACGATTCGGATGTAATTTAACTTTGTAATTCTATTCTATTTAGCATTTCTCATTTATATCATGTGCAATGTAAACAATCTGATCACTTTGATTATCACTCACGATATCGCGCCCCGGGAACCTTCCGCCCGACGGGGACTTCGATCCAACCCCGCCGGCTCGGGGTGTGACAGAAAGCGATTCATAATCCTCGATGGAGGACCAGTCTAGCTTTCCTGGGATTCTTAACGAGATTATTTTACCTATAGGCCAAAGCATTATTACATCTTACAACCAAATTCTAACAAGCCAAAGGTACCCAATTGAGATACCATTCCTTGTGATTTTATTCTAATTCAAAAGATTTTAATGATTTACATTAAAAATATCGTATCCTTGACATTATACTAAAGGTTGATGATGGTGATTCATCACTATAACTTAAAAGATATGATGTAATTCTCCTTTGTTTGACAACACTTATGATTTAAGAAGCCAATAACATCACACTTAGGATTTGTGATGGTGATACACCACGATATCTAAAAGGTTATGGTTTTATCATTTTTGCCTGATATTACATATTGTTCAGTAAGTCAATAATATCATACTTGAGAATTTTGATGGTGATGCATCACAACACTTCAAAGGTTATGGTATTGTTTCTATTTGTTTATTAATATGTATGATTCAAGAAAACAATAATATCATACTTGAAATTTGCGATGGTTATACAACACAATATCTCAAAAGTTATCGTATTACAATTCTTTGTTCATTTAAGTACGAGTCATAATTCAATAAATATGTAGTATACCCAAAGATTAGTGAAGTTGATTCATTACTACATCTATTATGGTTGTATAATATGCTTTACAATCTTTATATTCATGATCAAACATTCAATGATATAGTAGTAAACTTTGAATGGAAAACATTGAGACTTATTCAAATTTCAATTTAGAATTCAAAACATATAGATCAACATCAAATCAATTATTCAGCTGCTAGTGTGTACTTATGGTTTAGGTTAGTATTGGTAGGTGATTGGTATGTTTTCAAAGCACTATTGGTGTAGTGGGTTGGCTACAGTATACCCTATATATAAACACCAATTGTACATTGGGAGTAGAACCAAAAGCTTGACCAAGTAGGTTATAATTTCAGCAAAGTGGTTATTCAAATCAAATATTACTTATATATCCCAAGGTTTGAGGTTTATTCTTATACACACACACACACACAAAATCAAATTAAAGGGAATGATATTGTAGCTATGATTAGTGATTTGTCACTGCATATAAAAAGTTGTAATGTCACATATTTTATTTATGAGGTCTGTATTACAATTCCATGACTCACTATGATATTATACTTAAGATTTAGTGATAAACAATACCACATTGAAGTACTATAATATCACACAACTTAGGTATTTCATACAATCTAATATTGTTCATAATCCAACTGCACATGTTTGGTCATCATACTCAAAAATGTAGGATACCACAAGTGCAAATTATTCAAATCACTATATCGTTCATTACTACTTCAAATGCACCTCCAGTGACCTCGACATGTTGCGAATGTGGTGACTTAGGTTATTTCGTCTACGCTTGCCCACATTGAATTAACTGGAATAGTATGCTCATCAATTTCATGACACTTGCGTTCAACCTTCACACAAATCAAGATCAAACAAACAACAACATAATGAACAATATGTTGTTTTTACCAATTTAAAACTTAATGGCTCTGCTTTGAGCTAGGTCATATAAACCACTCATTATAAAATCCATCAATAAAATCAAAATGATTCAGTGAGTCTTAGTAACACATTAAAATCAACATGACTTTCCAATTTGACTTTTATTGAAGCAATTGGGAAGTATAATCGTCTCTGCCTTACTAAACTTCAAGAACTTGCAACACAGTTAATCAAAATCCATAAATCCTCCATAATCAAAATTTGTCATCACTCATCTTTACCTTACTACAATAATCGAAAATATCAAAAAATATAAATAATAATTAATCCAAAAGATCCAAAATCACCAAAGTAACTTAATGGGAAAGCTATCATGTACTGATAATGTGGTGGGTTAGTGTTTGGGTTCGCCTTACATATACTGTATATATAAACATTGACAATATAATGATAGAATACTCAAGCAAGAAATTAGAAGAAATCAATAATTAAACACAATTTTAATTTTATCAACAAAGGATGTTTAGCAACATATAATCTAAGAGGACTATGTTTAAGAAACGTATAAGCATAGTAATTTAATTAAAGTAGGGGAGGGTCGATATTCATGTTTTCTTTTGTTTTTTTTCTTAGGTATATCAGAATCGAACAAAAGCATTCTAGTGAAACATTGATCTAAGGGAACAATCTCAATATTGATTCCAAACATATATAAATTTCCTAAACTTTTATGTTTAGAATTCATCAGTTTCACATTTTATTAAGTAGTTGGGGAAAAAAATAAAAAATAAAATTTTCGAGATCATCTTCAATTGTTAAGAAATTCAAATCCATCTTAAGTTCAATTCTGATCACAAGAACATTTTAAAATATAACTTGTTTCAATACCCAAACATTGTATATTTATAAATCTCTATGTTTTATTGGAAATGTACATTAGTGATTCAATGCACTTCAAAAATTACATTAGTGAGATTACTTAAAATATAACTCCAAAACCCTTGCTATTGAGGTATACGTTGATGATTCAACGCACTTCGTAGGAAAATTCATGGAAATAACATAATTAAGAAAACTAGGAATTACTACAAATTTCTTAATAAATTATACTTAAGTGATTGAAAACATATTGTAGAGAAATAAATAGAAATCTTAACAAACAAATCAAGTTAAAATCAACTATAAAAATTAACTATTTTGAAATCAATTTACCTTAAATAAATTTCTAGACGAAATTTCTTAAAGTAGGGGAGATTATGACATTTAGTGTTTTTCTGTAATATAATCAAGTTAAAATTCTAATAAACAAAAGTTCAAAGTAAAGTTCACTTTTGGATTTAAATTTGAAATATAAATTAAAATATGTATGACTAAACATATAAAAGCTTCAAAAAATAAAACATATATAGACTTAAATTTTTATACATAATACTTGTTACATACGTACATTATGAAGTATCTAAATGAATATTTGTATCAAAAATAGTCATAAAATTATATATATATATATATATATACACACACACACTAGCCGGAAACCCGCGCGATGCGGCGGCGGCGACTCATTTTCATATCACAAGTTGTAACACCCTATATTTAAAAAGTATTTACAAACACCAAAAATTTAAATCATAAATTTTTAAAAAAATTTGGCATGACTCACCCTAAAAACGTAATTTCCTAATGAATTGTATATCTATTCAAATTCGTTTTTAAAGATAATTATCTACAATTGAAAGAACGCACATAAATCCCTTGTTTTAAGTAGAGTCAAACCATAGCATTGTTTGAAAACTCATTTCACCTATAAGCTTTCGCATATCTGCTTATTTCATTTGCAACCATTTCAAAATACAAAATATCTTAAAGTTAACCATTTCAAAATACAAAATATCTTAATTTTGAAACCCATTTTGAATAGTTAATACAAAATATCTTAAACTAAAACATTGATCAAATAGTTAATAATGAGAAGATACATTTTGAAAACTCTTTTGCATATGAATCAAATAAGTTGGTAAAAACACTTACCATTTTGGAACCATGTAACATAAACAAATTTAATAGAATTTATAGGTCGGAGCTTGAAATGGTTGTAGATCGCACTAATCTTAAACACGCAACAACCTATGATGATAAAAAGAGCAAGAATTACGGTTAATAAATGTCAAAATTAAAAACATGAAAATAGGTAATATAATCAAGTATTGTGAAGTAATTTGCAAATAAAGGTTGAGCCTTTTAGGTAAGACAATGTGTTCTTACCAAGGGACCAAATATCTGATTTATAACCATAAGAAATGTTGGCAAGGAGTTTAGGACACATGTAATTAAGGGTGCCAATAACCTATAGATTCAATAACCAAAATTAGAGTTTGAAACAAATGCGTTTAGTTCTGGTTCAAAATAGTTGGGTCGTATCTGCTGACCCATCAACATTTTATGTCCAATTTAAATAAATAGGTTAAAAGGGTTGTATGCATTAACAAGACTGTTGGTAACATCAAACAGTTTGACCTATTTTAATTTATGGTAATCATAACCTTTGACTTCAGTACCTCTATCTCAAAATTGCATAGCCTGTCCTAAATCGATCACCCACACCATGTTGATCTCTCAACTCCTAACAAAATATCCAAACTAAGACCTGACCTGCTACTCTCCGCCCTTAAGACCATCTTCATGTTGATCCACCACTTAGAACACACCCCTAAATTCATAGCCTGTCGTGAATATCTACCAGAGGTTTGAGCCACACCCAGGCTTCATAGGCTTCAGTTTAGAGCTCCATCAGGTCTGCAAATGACTACTGAGCAGACGCCCTGTTTTATTTTTAACCCAAATACAATTTAGGCAATCATATTGATCAGAGATAATGTGTACATACAAACCCACTTGATGAAAGTGTAGGCAATAATTTTGAAAAACTTTCAAGGAAAACCAATAATTATTGCACCAAGTTAAAATTATAGCTATACTTCAAATTTATATTTCAAGATCATTAATGCATTTATGAGAGTGAACATCTTCATAACCTTTTAACAATTTCTCCAACTTGCAACAAACGTTTTCTTCCTGCACAACAAATTATGTTCTTGTAACCAACAAATCTTGAACTCACTACTTGCAGATTATCTTCAAATTATAACAACTTATACGAAAAAGAATCCGAAATTCACAGGGCCTCAATGAAGGAATTGAGGTGGTTCGTAAATTAACCGTAATTCTCCATGAACGTATCTCAAATCAGTATCAAAAAAATAAGAAAACGGGTCTAATAACCATAGCCATAAGAAATAAAGAAGAGATTTGATCTTCTGTATAGTTAAACTTTTGTTTATCATTTGCATCAAAATTTATTTCTTATACAACAACCTGTAGATAAAAGAGTTGAATGTGAACATAAGACATACAAATTTTACCAATACCCTGCTCCAGACTTAGATTAGTTTTTGCACTCCATCAATCACCTCACTCAACTCCCCAACACAAATCATAATTAAAATTTACATATACACAAACATAAATACCGATTTAAAACATAAAAAAATGCACAAACGAACACTTTGAGACTACATTTAACAACAAATAAAAGAATAATTTACATGGAGCGGCAAGAACATAACTATTCAAAGGTTTGAGCAAAAACATAACCAGTAAGCTGAAATCAAACAACCAGTAAACTTACATATTTAAAACATACATATAACAAATTTGGTTAAGAAAGTAGGCATCGTATGAGAGGCATGATGTCTGCAATTCAAATTGAGGAGCTTCCAAATATGAAATTAGGTTAAGAAATAGGTTTAAACCGTCGCTTTTGTGATCGAGGAGCAGTGGTGTTAAGAATTTATGTCTGCAATTTCAAATGCAAGGGATATTTAATTTAAAGAAGATATCAGAGAATTCAAATTTTGAAGATGGAGCCAAGAATTGACGAATACCTTATACTTCATCTGTGATTCAGAAGCGAAAACTCCAAGAATTGATGCCTCTCTCTTTCATATCCCTGCTTATCATCCTCGTTCAGATGCAATGAAGCCATTGATTTTGATGCCGAGTATGGAAACCAGGAGCAGGGGGTGAAAACCCTAGAGGAAGTCCCTTTCTGCTTTGGTGAGGGGAGCGGTAGGAATCGAACCAGATGAGGGGTGAATGAACCAAGCCATGCATGAATAGTTGTACATGAAGCTTCCACACTTGTATATTTCTTAATTTTAAGACACTTCACTTTCTCTCTCCAATCTCCATTATAATAGTATTAGTAGTAAACCCGCGCGATGCGGCGGCATCAACGACAATATACAACGTGATGTTCATTTGTTAGTTTATCAAGATTCTCATGATATTGATTATGCTCTCGTTAGTTTTTCCTGCGTAACATCAGTGATTAGTTTTACAAATCTTAATTACCCACACACAGAGAGGCTTTCGACTCAAGGATGAGATTGTGAGATCTCCGATGGAAACATAAACAGCTATGACACATAACTAACTATTGTTCAATAAATGCACATGCTTGCTCAATGGTTGTTGCAATAATAGAGGGATGCCTCCTTATATAGTTGTGCAGGTGTCTAGTAGCCTGCATTAGCATATATTAGTTTCTTTCTTTTGTGCGATTTCGGAGAAGAGTTCATTGTTTCTAATAAGTATGCAATTTAAAGTATGTAATTTTTAGACTTCAAAACTAATATCGTGATTTCAAATTATAACGGTTAAATAATAACTTCCAAAATACAAATCCAAACACCCCCGTTATTAGCATAATCACCTTGAAAAGTCCAGCCTGAACCAATGCATTGAAAACAACAGATGTGATACCATTAGCACCCGGATTAGGACTCCCTATGCCACTAACCAAAGAAAACATCACTCCTGAACCTAAAGCAGTTACCGTACTGTAGTCATACATTAATAACATCAAGAAAAGATTTATGTTACGTCAAAAAAAAGGTTAAAACTTTACATGAAAAAATAATTTTATAAAGATTTACCTCGTCTTGATATCTTCCTTGTCTTTTAACCTCTTCATGACACATGATATGCCTGCATCAACACCGGTCATAACCAAAAAATTACAGACCTGCACTAAGGACCCACCAGCAAGAGCCTGCAATATAACACTTTACACTAATTGGGTTAAAAAACCATATTTGAAAGAGCTCATTTCATTTCAATTTCATAATTTCAAAGCAAAAGTAATCTTGCATAGTTTAATTATTAGTTCTTAAACAGGATTAAACAATCTGCAACATATTTTTGTCAAACATGTCACTTTAATCTACTTCTTTGAACAATGTCAATTCTGACACACCCAATTTTACACTACCAATATACAAATAGATCAAGCTTCTTCATCATATTCCCAAAATTCAGGTGCAATTAACTAAGGTACATCCTCAGGTGATGTTGACATGAAAGAATCTAAACTTTTTGCATCATTGAAGATTTAGTCCCAACGTAATTCATGCATAAAATGTTTATAAAATTTAAAATTGTGTTGCAGCCATAAGCTCCGAGCTTAGAGGTAAATGGCAAGGCAAAGGGAAATGATATTAAAGTTGTGCGATGGAGAAACTAAAACACCTTGTGGCAGCAGGAAAAAAGTATTCTCATTATATAAACTGTATTCGTTGATTAATTGATAAAATATCATTAGCACACATCCTTAAAAGTTATCAAAGATTTTTTTATTTTTGACTAAGCTGTGTTTTATTATGATGCTAAAAGATCTATGCAATGAGAGGGAGTAATAAGTTTGAAACTTACAGTATCAGACAATCTTCAATCAGTTCCCATACATCAGTTATGCACTTATGCTTATTGAACTGATGCTAGTATCCTGATGCAATCAAGGAAAGTCTCTCTGTTAGAAATTTAAGAATCTTAATAGTTTAGAAAAACTAAAATATGACCAACTCTCTTTCGTATACCAAGCTGATTTTCTTTGGGCATTAAAGTATAAGATGCAATGATTTTGGATCTTGAGCGTGAGATGTAGTTAAGCAACAACTTATGAATAACCAATTAACTTTCCTGCAAATAAAAAGTTTTTAGAACCAATTGTCTCACCAAATTAGGAATTTGATCAATGATTAATTTAAACAAACCAAAATGTAGATCATTGGAGAGGAAGAAAATATACATGATTAATGGTAGTAAGAGTAATAACATGATTATTATCTTGTCGTCTCACACGAAAGTTCTCTGTCTCCCTTAAATTCTTTTGAGTACATTTACACACATCCTTTTGGATCTATAAAGCAAGTACCACTTTGATCTACAGACCAGCTAGTGACCATATCTATTTCACAGTTTTGACAAAATCATTATCCCAATCGATCGACTATAGATGCATAATAACCAGTCACGAATCCACTTCAGTGAAGCGTTAATCCTAGCATACACCAGCCATATCAAGATTAATTAATTTTACTGGAATTGTGTAAATTTAATGACTTAAAACACTGTTTGCAAGTGACTCATAAGCAGATTCATTGTAACCCAAAAATCACAGATTGCAAAGGGGGAATAACATGGAATTAACCAAAAACTCTAATCCAGGTGATAAAAGATCAAGAGAACCAGTATATACTAAAAAGGGGTGAAAAATTAATGGAAATTAAAGAATTCAATCTGCTTCAAAGCTCCACATGATTATTATCCAAAGATTATACATAATCAATTCATGTTTATGTCATATAAAATCCAAATCCTAAATGATACAAATTGACAAGATTATCAGGTGTATCAAATACAATTTATTATGCAAAATTCAACATTATAAACTTAAACCTTAAAACGATAATCTGAATGTTAACCCTAAGATTCGAGTAAGAGATTCAACAAAAATAACCTAAATAAAACTACCTATGCAACTGAAAAAAAATCTAACCAACTCCATAAGCTGATACTACTCTCAAAACCCTAAAAATCATACCTGTGAGACAGGATAGTGCATCACCTCATGGAAGCGTCATTGTAACCCCCAAGCAGGTGTCCCCTTGTTTGTTAAATCACTTAGTATCGCCTTACTTGCATCGTTGTAACCTATGGCCATGAAGTGTAAAGATCGATAATCATGAGAGAAGGTAGATTCAAAGGGTACCGAGATCAGCAAAGATAACTTCAATAGAGAATTGTACCTGTGAAGCAAACTTAGCTGATTAACTAAATTGAAACAACCAGAACAAAACTCAACTATTAATTGATTTGTCATTAGCTAACGTGATTAGGGTTTTTGTTTGTCCCTGTTCACATTGAGTTTGAGAAAAAGAGAGCAAGAGAGGATCAAAATGGTGATTCTCCATTGAATTTGAGAGAGAGAAAGAGAGAAGGAATGTGTGACAATCCGACTTTTCACACTAACCTTGTTAACGGGAGTTGGTGTTATCACAGGCCCAACAAGGCCAACCAAGGCCCAATAAGACCAATGAAGGTCCAACAGGCCCAACAAGGCCAATCAAGGCCCAATAATACCAATGAAGGCCCAACAAAATCAAGGAAGGCCCGGTAAGACTTAATGGAGCCTATGAAGGCCCAACAAAGTCTAGTAGGCCTAATAAGATTAAATTAGGCCCAAGGGAAACAATGAAGGCCCAATTAGATCAAACAAGGTTAAAGTAGGCCCATTAAGGCCCAAGGTAAACAAAGTAGGCCCATGGAAGGCCAAGGCAGGCCCAGGAAGGCCCAGTGAGGCCCAATTGTAATTAAGAGGCCCAATTGGATAAATCAAGCTTGAAACCAGTTCAATTGTGCCATTTAGTAATAATTAGGAATTTTAAAGTAGTTTTGTAAATCAAAACAATATGTTATGGATTCAGAAAAATTCTTAGGAGTTGAGATTAAGCCAAAAATCAGATTTTAAAGTGTTAATTTCAAGGATTAGTCTATAAGTTGTAATAATAGTTGATTTTGACTTCTAAAAGTCAAAATTCGATTATGTAAATTGGGGAAAATTGAAATTCAAGTTGTTTAAGTAGTAATGACCAAATTAATCAAGCTTAGACGTGACATTGATGATCATTATCATCACCCAACTGTTACTAGTCGATTTATTGTCTGAATTAACTTCAATGGAAGTTTTAAAAAACGAAACCGTCGCTATATCATTAGAGCTCTTATAATTCGACAATATCATCACAAATTGAAGTTCTCAGAACATCAATCGGCACCCTCAGGAACTATTTCACAAGCCAATTCGATACTAGAAGCCACGTGAAGAAGAACTCGATCAAGGAACGGCCGAACTCAAGCTTAGATTCGATCTTCATCAATTCTACATCCATACTGGTAAACATTCATTCCTAGACAATCTAAAAACTCCGACTAAAGGAATCCCTAACTCAATTTCATCCTACAAACTCGAATTGCACGAAATTGAGTTCTAGGGTTCATCATCTTTAATGATTTGGGGGTATCTGTTTAGATGAATTTGAAACATAAATTAAACTTTACAGAGAGTTTCGTGACTCTCTGTATATGGATAAACCTCATTCAATTTCTGAAAACCATAACCGATTCTATGAAAACGGTTTTTAGGGTTCTTAACATAAAGCATTTGGGGGTTTCGATCCTAGAGTAGTTAAAAATCGAATTGAATTGCTCAGACAGTTTCGGTTTGATGTATACATGGAAAAACATCAGTTAATTTCAACTAAAGATATCGGATTGTATAACTTTAAGTTCTAGGGTTCTTGTTTAATATCGAATTGGGGATTTCTTGTTTACTTGGACTGATAACCGAATTAATCTATATAGGTAGTTTCGGAATATTGAAGTTAATCTAAATCTTAAGTTAATTCGATGTGATAGTCGTGAATTATAAGATTTTGTGTTAAAAGTTAGTTCGGTTCAAAACCGAACCTATTTTGGATCAATTGGAACTCATTGATTAAGGTGTGATCGAATTAAAATCATCTAAGGATTCGATTAAGTGATTATAACAGAAACCCTAAGATTTTGGACTCGATCGGGTTCGAATTGAGGACCAATTTGGAGTTGTTAGCTTCGGCTATAGAAGAAAAGGGGAAACCAGCTCATATGGGTTTAAAACATTTAATCCCGGATGGTTATTGCGAAACCCTAGCGGGCTGAGATGGTGGGTGTGGTGTGTTTGGTGTTGAGGGTCGCGGGTTCGAGTCCCGGCCCAACCATTTTTGAGTTTTTAAAAATCATTTTAGTATTTTAGGCATAACTTTCGCATACGAACTCCGATTAAGTCCGTTCAAGTTGCGTTGGAACCGTAACGAGAATGCGAACGTATTAGAATAATAAAATTCATATTTTAATCCGAACACGAAATCGCGTATAATTACGTTTAATTAAATAAAATCAAATGTGATTTTATTTAAACGATTTCAAAAGCACGCGTACTTCCGTATGCCAAATTATCACACTTTAACATACGTATGTTGATACGTATGTGATTTTAAGCACAAAACGATTATTCGAATAACAATAGGTTATTGTTTAAATCACAGATTCTTCGTAGAGGATTTCTACGCAAGTTCACACGTGTTTGATCATTCTACTATTATCAAAGGTGCGTACACGGCCCCTTTCTTATTTTAAACTGTTTCGGGGGAGAAAACATGTGCAACAAACTGTTTTAAGATACATATCACTTGCATGAGTTATCTGTTTACATTATGTGACAACATATCAACTTGAAAGTCCTTACACACCTCGAACCGTTTAGTTTGCTGTAATGCAAAGCGTGGTAGTTGGAAATAGATCTATTAGGTTTGACAAACCTCACCTGGTAGATGGGATCTACGCAGGTGTTTGACTGACCAAACACACATTTACTATTGTTGTGATAGACAATAGTGGCAAGGCGAAAACATGCTATAGCATGGCAACTAGTCAGCTTCGGTGTCGAACACGTATGTAAATAGTTATATGACTAGCTATCATGACTGTGCAATTGTGATTATGTTATCTACAACTTGTTATTCAAACTGATGTTTTGAACACTATGATTACTTAAAACCTGTGTTATGCACCAACCTTTGTGTTGACTTAATTTGCATGTTTTCTCAGGACGCTAAGGCGCGCGTAACAGCTGGCATGGACTAGGAAGATAGAGTCTCATGCATTTCTTTTACTTTGATTATTTAAATCTGAATATTTAAGTACTTTGAATTGTAATGTTTGATTTACAACTGTTTATGGTTTTTAAACGCTTCCGCACTTTTTGTAAACTCTGATTATTATGTTTGTTTTAAAGACCAATGTATGTTTTTGAAATTCATATAGAGGTCTTCGCTATGTCTAATGATCTGAGATCCTGGTTTGTCATGCTCCCAAACGGTATGATTCCGTTAGTTGAAATTGGGGGTGTGACAGATTGGTATCAGAGCCATTGGTTATAGCGAACTAGGTTTGCATTTGTAGGCCTAGACTATGACTGTTAGACATTAGACACACATGTTTACACATACTGCTTAGAAATTACATATGACATTATGTAATTGATTTGCTTACGTATTCCATGGCACTGCACTTACATATGATATTATGTAACAGGCATGGCTTCATCATCAGTTCCTTATGTTATCATTGATGATTCCGAGGACGAGGAGCCGATGGTTCCGGCACCACCATCATCACCACCACCACCCATTCCATCACCTCCACCATATGAGATGGAGGACTCCGATCCAGAGGAGGATCCGGAGGAAGACCCGGAGGAGGATCCGGAGGAGGATCCAGACGAGGATCCTGATGAGGATCCAGAGGAGGATCCAGATGAGGATCCAGTTGAGGACCCGGATGAGGATCCGGTGGAGGCACCATGGGTGAATACCCAGGGACTCTATGCTGCAGGACCATCTACACATCCACCACCCGTACTGGATGCTCCTGAGCCTAAGAGGCGAAGGACGGACGCGGAGGAGATCGCCAAGTTGCGCGAGGATCTGGATACAGCAGAGGACAAGCTCATACAGAGATCTCAGGAGTTATGGGATGCCATTGAGAGGCAAGATGAACTTGCCCATCTAGTTCATGACATGCGGGATGAGATGATCAACATGATTGGTCGTCTAGAAGAGTCAGAGAACCGAGAGGAGATCTTGGCAGGCAGAATTGAAGCTTTAGAGGATCTAGTAGTAGTTGAGAATGAGGAACAGGACGAGGATGAGGAGGAGGAACCAGCACCAGTTGCTGAGTCCGATCCTGAATCCACTGTTGAGGACGATTGATTCTCTTTCTTTTATTTCTGTTTTGTTTAAACTTATTAGGAACGGGTTGTGTTCCTACATTAGTAGTTTGAAATTTTGTATTTCATTTCAAAAGTATTGTACTCAAAGAAAGTTTCTATTTATGGAAGAATTATTGTTTGTTTCCAACAACTGTGTTGATTATATTACATGTTGTGTTTGTTGTTTTACTTACACATGTTACATTGGATTTTGACTTCGTGCTAACACTTCTTATAAATAAGAAACTAATGGCTGAGGGAAACGTACATATGACTATTGCTGAGCTCAACGAGCTAATTAACAACAGAGTCACAGAGGCTATTGCACAGTATGCTCAGACACACAACACGGGACCACAGGGTCCAGCTGGGGGATTGGTTAATCCACAAGTTTGCACATTCAAGATGTTCTTGGACTGCAAACCTCACAACTTCAAAGGGTCGGAGGGGGCTATAGGACTTCTCCGATGGATTGAAAAAGCCGAGTCTGTGTTTGAAATGTGCAACTGCCCGGATGACAGTAAAGTGAAATTTGCTACTGGAACGTTGGAGGGTCCAGCACTGACTTGGTGGAACTCCAATGTTCAGACTCTGGGGTTGGGAGAAGCAAATGCGTTGACCTGGAACAACTTCAAAACTTTGCTACAAGAGGAGTATTGTCCTCGTAGTGAAATGCAGAAGTTGGAAGAAGAGTATTGGCACCTAAAGATGGAGGGGTCAAATATTGAGGAGTACACGACCAGATCGCATGAACTGGCCAGACTGCTACCACACATGGCTACTCCAGCCAGTAAGTGGATCGAAAGGTACATTGGAGGATTAGTGCCTCAGATTCAAGGGTTGGTGACTTCAGCAAACCCCACCACTATCCAACAAGCTGTTCGTCTAGCACATCAGCTTACTGACCAGGCAGTGTTGCAAGGGACCCTGCCTAAGCGAACATCTGCTACCAAGGTAGGAGATCACAAGAGAAAGTGGGATAACAACTTCAAGGGTAACAACCAACAGCAGAACAGGAAGCAGGACTCAAACAAGTCCTATCATAATTCCAACAGTGGCCAACAATCATCATCATCGGGGGGCTATATTGGTAAGCACCCCAAGTGCAACAGGTGTGGTTACCATCATGCGGGTAACCAATGTGACAGAGCTAAGTGCCAGAGGTGTGGCAAGATTGGGCATGCGGCTAAAGACTGTCGCGGAGAGCTGCAGAACAACAATAACAACCAGAATAACAATCAAAACAACGCGCAGAAAGGTTGTTTTGAGTGCGGTAAGATGGGCCATTTCAAGAAAGATTGCCCACAACTTAAGAAAGGCGGGGACAACAATGGTAATGGTAATGGAAGTGGCAACGGTAATGGCAATGGCACCAACAACAACAACAATAATAATAACAACAATAACGGTGCTAGAGGCAGGGCGTTCGTGATTGGAGGACGTCAAGCGCGGGAGGATCCTAACATTGTTACGGGTACGTTCCTCTTAAATAATCACTATGCCTCTATGTTATTTGACACTGGTGCCGACCGGAGTTTTGTATCTAGTTCACTTGCTAAGTCATTAGATGGTAGTCCCACTGCCTTAGATAGTCCCTATACTGTGGAGTTAGCGGATGGTAAGTTGATTGTAGTAGAAAACATTTATAAGGGATGTATCCTTGATTTGATGGGTCAGACATTAGAGATTGATTTGATGCCTATTGCCTTAGGCAGTTTTGATGTAGTCATTGGCATGGACTGGTTGTCCAAGAATCACGCTGAAATTGTATGCCATGAAAAGATTGTTCGCATACCTCTTCCGCAGGGAGAGACATTATATGTACAAGGCGAGAAGAGCAGTACGCCACTGCGTCTCATATCTTGTATGAAAGCACACAAATGTCTGCGGAAAGGTCATACAGCAGTTATAGCACTTATAACTGAAAAGCCGGTAGCTGAGAAGAAACTTGAAGATATACCTATAGTTTGTGAGTTTCCGGAGGTATTTCCAGAAGACTTGCCGGGATTACCGCCTGTGAGACAGGTGGAATTCCGAATCGATCTTACACCAGACGCAGCACCGATAGCTAGGGCGCCTTATCGACTTGCACCGTCAGAGATGCAAGAGTTATCCACACAATTGCAAGAGTTGTTGGATAAAGGTTTTATACGACCTAGTTTTTCACCGTGGGGAGCTCCAGTATTGTTTGTAAAGAAAAAGGACGGAACTTTCCGGATGTGTATCGATTACCGGGAATTGAACAAGGTTACTATCAAGAACCGGTATCCGTTACCCAGGATTGATGATCTGTTCGATCAGTTGCAAGGTTCGAGTTACTACTCGAAGATTGATCTCAGGTCGGGTTATCATCAACTAAGAGTTCAGGAGGAGGATATTCCGAAGACAGCATTCAGGACAAGATATGGCCATTATGAGTTCTTGGTCATGCCATTTGGGTTGACAAACGCTCCAGCTGTATTCATGGATCTCATGAATCGTGTTTGTAAACCTTATCTTGATAAGTTTGTCATTGTTTTCATTGATGACATTCTCATCTATTCAAAGTCTGAGGAGGAACACGCTGAACATCTTCGATTACTACTAAAGCTATTGAAACAGGAACAACTGTACGCTAAGTTCTCGAAATGTGATTTCTGGATGCGAGAAGTACAGTTCTTGGGTCATATAGTTAATGAAAAGGGTATACATGTGGATCCAGCGAAGATCGAAGCGATTAAGAATTGGGAACCGCCAAAGACCCCTACCGAGGTACGACAATTCCTTGGTTTGGCAGGTTATTATCGACGATTCATTGAGGGTTTCTCAAAGATCGCTCAACCACTTACAGCTCTGACGCACAAGGGAACCAATTCTGTCTTTACCGGAAGGAACGGAAGACTTTGCGGTGTATTGTGACGCATCTGGACAGGGTTTGGGATGTGTGTTGATGCAACGGGATAAAGTGATCGCTTATGCTTCCAGACAACTACGAACGCACGAAAAGAATTACACTACTCATGACTTGGAGTTAGGAGCAGTGGTTTTTGCTTTGAAGATTTGGAGGCATTACTTATATGGAACTAAGTGTACTATTTATACTGATCATAAGAGTTTGCAACATATCTTTGATCATAAGGAACTCAATATGAGACAACGACGATGGGTCGAGTTGTTGAACGATTATGAGTGTGCGATTAAGTATCACCCGGGAAAGGCTAATGTGGTAGCCGATGCTTTGAGCAGAAAAGATACAACGGGAACAAGACGGGTTCGTGCACTTATGATGACGATACATACCGACTTACCTGACAAAGTACACAGTGCTCAGATTGAGGCTTTGAAAACGGAAAACTTAGTACCGGAATCTTTACGAGGAATGGAAGAACAATTGAATGTTAAACCTGATGGAATTCGTTATTTCATTGATCGAATGTGGATACCTTTATATGGAGGTTTAAGGGAACTCGTGATGGACGAAGCGCACAAGTCCAGATATTCAGTCCATCCAGGATCAGACAAGATGTATCATGATTTGAAGGCACTGTATTGGTGGCCTCATATGAAAGCTGATATTGCTAAGTACGTTAGCAAATGTTTGACTTGTTCGAAAGTCAAAGTTGAATATCAGAAGCCATCTGGTTTACTGCAACAACCAGAGATACCGATGTGGAAATGGGAACAGATTTCGATGGATTTTATTACTAAGTTACCCCGTACACCGAGTGGTTGTGATACGATATGGGTAATTGTCGATCGATTAACGAAATCTGCACACTTCTTAGCAATCAAAGAAACTGACAAGATGGAGAAATTGACTCGCATTTACATCAAGGAGGTAGTAGCACGGCATGGCGTGCCAATCTCTATCATATCAGATCGGGATGCCCGGTTTACTTCCAACTTTTGGAAATCTCTTCATAAGTCATTGGGGACTCGCTTGGATATGAGTACCGCTTATCATCCACAGACCGATGGTCAAAGTGAACGAACGATTCAAACGCTCGAGGATATGTTACGAGCTTGTGTAATTGATTTTGGTGATAGTTGGGAGAATCATTTACCGTTAGTGGAATTCTCTTACAATAATAGTTATCATACAAGTATTCAAGCAGCACCGTTTGAAGCTTTGTATGGTCGCAAATGTCGTTCACCAGTTTGCTGGGCTGAAATTGGAGACAGTCAGTTAACAGGTCCTGAACTGGTGCACGAGACGACAGAGAAAATAATTCAAATCCGGAACCGTATGGCAGCGGCTCGGGATCGACAGAAGAGTTATGCAGACAAACATCGCAAGCCGTTGGAATTTCAAGTAGGAGACCGAGTTCTTCTAAAAGTATCACCTTGGAAAGGTGTGATACGATTCGGCAAGCGCGGGAAACTTAGTCCACGTTACGTAGGACCTTTTGAGATTCTGAAAAGGATTGGTCCGGTTGCGTACCAACTCAAACTACCGGATGAACTCAGTGGAGTTCATGATGTATTTCATGTGTCGAACTTAAAGAAATGTCTTTCTGATGAGACATTGATTGTACCGTTGGAAGAAATACAAGTAGATGAACAAATGCGATTCATTGAAGAACCGGCGGAAATCATGGACCGAGAAGTCAAACAACTAAAGCAAAGCAAGATTCCGATAGTCAAAGTCCGATGGAATTCAAGACGGGGTCCTGAATTCACATGGGAACGGGAAGACCAAATGATGAAGAAATATCCTCATCTATTCAAGACAGCTACTGCTAACACTGAGAGCGCACGTTAAATTTCGGGACGAAATTTCCTTCAACAAGGGGATGACGTGATGCTTTCACACATCAACACTGCAAATTTCAAACTGTAAGCACAAACGTTTTATTTATTCAATTGATTTTGTTACAGATATTTGTGCTACATTACATTTTATATGTTTTATGTGCTACATTTCATATGTTACATGTTATGGTAGTACATACACGATTGGTTACATACATTTTACTATGTGCGGGGTTGCATAGTACATTGGTTACATACACTTTGCTGTGTGCGGGGTTGCATAGTACAAACAGTTTCAGACACTCACTATGTGTGAGGTTACACAACACAGTATGATCAAACACAAACAGTCACAGTTAGGTAACAGTCACAGTTAGGTGAACTAACTAGTGTACACGCAAAACAGTTACATTGAACGATCACAATTGAGTTGTGATCTTGAAAGCATTAGACTTTGTGTGTAAGTACACACAAGCACACAGAATGATCAAATCACACTAGCACGTACGATTTAAACTCGTAAGTAGTTTCCTAACTACTCTTAACACTTGCTAATTTTCGGGACGAAAATTCCTTCAACAAGGGGATGATGTGACAATCCGACTTTTCACACTAACCTTGTTAACGGGAGTTGGTGTTATCACAGGCCCAACAAGGCCAACCAAGGCCCAATAAGACCAATGAAGGTCCAACAGGCCCAACAAGGCCAATCAAGGCCCAATAATACCAATGAAGGCCCAACAAAATCAAGGAAGGCCCGGTAAGACTTAATGGAGCCTATGAAGGCCCAACAAAGTCTAGTAGGCCTAATAAGATTAAATTAGGCCCAAGGGAAACAATGAAGGCCCAATTAGATCAAACAAGGTTAAAGTAGGCCCATTAAGGCCCAAGGTAAACAAAGTAGGCCCATGGAAGGCCAAGGCAGGCCCAGGAAGGCCCAGTGAGGCCCAATTGTAATTAAGAGGCCCAATTGGATAAATCAAGCTTGAAACCAGTTCAATTGTGCCATTTAGTAATAATTAGGAATTTTAAAGTAGTTTTGTAAATCAAAACAATATGTTATGGATTCAGAAAAATTCTTAGGAGTTGAGATTAAGCCAAAAATCAGATTTTAAAGTGTTAATTTCAAGGATTAGTCTATAAGTTGTAATAATAGTTGATTTTGACTTCTAAAAGTCAAAATTCGATTATGTAAATTGGGGAAAATTGAAATTCAAGTTGTTTAAGTAGTAATGACCAAATTAATCAAGCTTAGACGTGACATTGATGATCATTATCATCACCCAACTGTTACTAGTCGATTTATTGTCTGAATTAACTTCAATGGAAGTTTTAAAAAACGAAACCGTCGCTATATCATTAGAGCTCTTATAATTCGACAATATCATCACAAATTGAAGTTCTCAGAACATCAATCGGCACCCTCAGGAACTATTTCACAAGCCAATTCGATACTAGAAGCCACGTGAAGAAGAACTCGATCAAGGAACGGCCGAACTCAAGCTTAGATTCGATCTTCATCAATTCTACATCCATACTGGTAAACATTCATTCCTAGACAATCTAAAAACTCCGACTAAAGGAATCCCTAACTCAATTTCATCCTACAAACTCGAATTGCACGAAATTGAGTTCTAGGGTTCATCATCTTTAATGATTTGGGGGTATCTGTTTAGATGAATTTGAAACATAAATTAAACTTTACAGAGAGTTTCGTGACTCTCTGTATATGGATAAACCTCATTCAATTTCTGAAAACCATAACCGATTCTATGAAAACGGTTTTTAGGGTTCTTAACATAAAGCATTTTGGGGGTTTCGATCCTAGAGTAGTTAAAAATCGAATTGAATTGCTCAGACAGTTTCGGTTTGATGTATACATGGAAAAACATCAGTTAATTTCAACTAAAGATATCGGATTGTATAACTTTAAGTTCTAGGGTTCTTGTTTAATATCGAATTGGGGATTTCTTGTTTACTTGGACTGATAACCGAATTAATCTATATAGGTAGTTTCGGAATATTGAAGTTAATCTAAATCTTAAGTTAATTCGATGTGATAGTCGTGAATTATAAGATTTTGTGTTAAAAGTTAGTTCGGTTCAAAACCGAACCTATTTGGGATCAATTGGAACTCATTGATTAAGGTGTGATCGAATTAAAATCATCTAAGGATTCGATTAAGTGATTATAACAGAAACCCTAAGATTTTGGACTCGATCGGGTTCGAATTGAGGACCAATTTGGAGTTGTTAGCTTCGGCTATAGAAGAAAAGGGGAAACCAGCTCATATGGGTTTAAAACATTTAATCCCGGATGGTTATTGCGAAACCCTAGCGGGCTGAGATGGTGGGTGTGGTGTGTTTGGTGTTGAGGGTCGCGGGTTCGAGTCCCGGCCCAACCATTTTTGAGTTTTTAAAAATCATTTTAGTATTTTAGGCATAACTTTCGCATACGAACTCCGATTAAGTCCGTTCAAGTTGCGTTGGAACCGTAACGAGAATGCGAACGTATTAGAATAATAAAATTCATATTTTAATCCGAACACGAAATCGCGTATAATTACGTTTAATTAAATAAAATCAAATGTGATTTTATTTAAACGATTTCAAAAGCACGCGTACTTCCGTATGCCAAATTATCACACTTTAACATACGTATGTTGATACGTATGTGATTTTAAGCACAAAACGATTATTCGAATAACAATAGGTTATTGTTTAAATCACAGATTCTTCGTAGAGGATTTCTACGCAAGTTCACACGTGTTTGATCATTCTACTATTATCAAAGGTGCGTACACGGCCCCTTTCTTATTTTAAACTGTTTCGGGGGAGAAAACATGTGCAACAAACTGTTTTAAGATACATATCACTTGCATGAGTTATCTGTTTACATTATGTGACAACATATCAACTTGAAAGTCCTTACACACCTCGAACCGTTTAGTTTGCTGTAATGCAAAGCGTGGTAGTTGGAAATAGATCTATTAGGTTTGACAAACCTCACCTGGTAGATGGGATCTACGCAGGTGTTTGACTGACCAAACACACATTTACTATTGTTGTGATAGACAATAGTGGCAAGGCGAAAACATGCTATAGCATGGCAACTAGTCAGCTTCGGTGTCGAACACGTATGTAAATAGTTATATGACTAGCTATCATGACTGTGCAATTGTGATTATGTTATCTACAACTTGTTATTCAAACTGATGTTTTGAACACTATGATTACTTAAAACCTGTGTTATGCACCAACCTTTGTGTTGACTTAATTTGCATGTTTTCTCAGGACGCTAAGGCGCGCGTAACAGCTGGCATGGACTAGGAAGATAGAGTCTCATGCATTTCTTTTACTTTGATTATTTAAATCTGAATATTTAAGTACTTTGAATTGTAATGTTTGATTTACAACTGTTTATGGTTTTTAAACGCTTCCGCACTTTTTGTAAACTCTGATTATTATGTTTGTTTTAAAGACCAATGTATGTTTTTGAAATTCATATAGAGGTCTTCGCTATGTCTAATGATCTGAGATCCTGGTTTGTCATGCTCCCAAACGGTATGATTCCGTTAGTTGAAATTGGGGGTGTGACAGAATGGATGGAAAGAATCGTGAGTTTAGGGTTGTGCTACGAATCTGAGAGAGATGGAGAAAGAGGAGGGTTTGAATTTTAAAATGATTTTGGATTTTCGTGTGTTTACCCGTTCAGTTTTTAGATTTAGAACTCTTGCAGTATTTAGTTGTACCTTATGCAAGCAAACTTGTACATTTTTTAATTTTAAGATATATGCTTTCTCTCTCTTATATCTATTATATATAGTAAATAGATAAGATTTATAAAATTTTAGAATATAAGATTTATAGAACCTCCAATTGTATACTTTAACATAAAATGATAAATATATAAATTGGATGGACCAAAGAAATAGTTTTATAAATCAAAGTTAGTTTTAGAAAATTTAAAGTGAAAAGGGTTAAAAGAGCAAAATATAGGGACTAAAATGGTAAAAACTTTGAAACCTTCCTTCTTTCTCCTCTCCCCATCTCGTTCGAAATGGGTAACTCGTTTGAACATTGAAACTTCCAAAACGTATACATTTAACCAAATTGTTAATGCTAATACGTTTAACCTTTAATCACAAACATATGATGGCAATTACTTTCATTAAACAACCATTTTATGACTGTAAATCATAACCATATGTATTCACTCGTAACTTAACAAATTCGACTAAAATCATTACCATAATACAACTAAACCACACACATAGTATCACGACATCATTCTGAATATTATTGTAACAAAAGCCCCATCTAATTCATCTCAAAAATCCTTTACAAGATCATGTCTGAGCCGAGAACAGTTCATAACCAGATCACACACATCCGACTTCTATTCCAGGTAATCCTATGCTCAATTAGATCGTTTTTTTATGGTAGAACAATATCCCTATGATTCTAGGAGCTCACAATCATCAATTTGTTCGAATTGATACGATTCAAGACCTATGGTTTATAGAATAATGGGGTTGATTTGGTTTGATGGATATAAACAACGGATTCAATCTTCGCCAGCGAAACACCCTGGAATAGATGGTAAGACGCCATTTGTATCCGTGGGTGGCCCGGGCTTGAAACCCAACACTGCCGCTTTTTTTTTTCCAAAAACCATGTTTTTTTTAGATTTTATTTATTTAATCATTATTTTAAATTCCAAAAATTATAAAAAATTATGTAAAATCTAAAAAAAAAAATTTTAAATATTCTGTAAAAATTTCATAATTTTTTAGAATATAATTTATTTATTTTTTCTATATAAATTGCATTTTAAATATTTTTTTGGATAAAAAAATAGGAAACAGTTTTAAAATAATTTCTATAAAAATTCTTCAAGTCTTAAAATAGAGTTATAAACATCCTGTAAATTTTATAAGATTTTGAAACATTATTTTTACATAATTTATTATTTAATTCTATTAAATGAATTTTAAGTGAACAAAAATTTATAATAGGAAATAAAAATATTTTAAATTAAAAACAAAATTCTGAAATATTTTATCTAATTAAACAAAAATATTTATTTAAAGAATAATATATTTTAATTTTGTTATAAATTTAACATAAACTTTATATAAATTACAATTATTTAATATAACTATTTATGAACTTTTACAATAAATGTATTTTACTGAAAGCTTTGGGTGATGTCATTTTACATTTACAAATTATATACCTGCAATCGATTTGTATAAAAATATTTATTGAAATTATTAGATAAATATTTTCATATTGTGTGTCATATTCTTTTTACAACTACAATTGTTATTCTTTATGAAGTATTATAGAAAACTTGGATTAAGAACAAGCCTTAGAGATATACTAAGTTTATGTAATTATAAACTTAGGATGAAGACATATCTTCTTCTCATAAAAAAAAATCAATCAAGGATACTATTGGAAAATCCAAGTTAGTACAAGTGAGTTTTCTTATACTCCCTTTTTACATTTTTGTAAATTTTTGGAATGCTACACATATCTTATCAAACATGTTATTCTTGAGTCAGAAACTAAATCAGTGATGCAATACTTTAGTTTATGATATAATTAGATTTGAATGCTATTAGTTTCCTACTTGTTTGTATATCTATGTGTTATTATTATGGGGATTATCATATATAATACATTAGTACTAGTAGCTTTTGATTAACATGACTTATGTCATCGTTTATATTGAAGGTGAAATTACCAAAAAAATTTGGTATTACTAGTAGCCTTTATTTAGTGACTTTGTGTCATTATGTTAGCAAAGGTGAAATTACCAAAATCATATCATCAAACATTGTGGAATACATATATATTTAGATCAATTCTTATTAGACTATTGTTGCATCTTATTTCTTTATATGTATATATATCTATATATCAAGTTGTATAAGATCTCACCCACTGTGAAAATATTTGATCAAATCATATTTTACATGTGTAACATGTTAGAAGCTTGGATGAAGATTCATTCAGGATCTTTGGACCTAGTTAAACATTAAAAAAGTTTATGTATCAATTCATGATGTAATGTATGGATTTGTTTTGTGGTTAAATTTTTTGTTTTAATGGATATTGTGTTTTGAATAAATTAAATGTTTAAATATTGAAGTTTACAAAGTAGCACCATGAGTTATGAACAATCAAACTCGCGCCCCGACGTATTCCGATATCAGTCGAGGTGTGACAATGAGTATGGGAACTGAGAAACCGGTTGTTGAACCGGCTGAGGATGAGGAAGTTATGGATGAGGAGATAGAGATGCATGCTCAAGTTGAGGTGCAACCAACAAGGCTAGTCCTAGCAACTAAAACTCAACCATAGAAGACTAGCAAGAAAAAGACAAGACTCAAAAGAAAGAAATAAAAATTCCTTTCTTTTTATTTCTTTCTTTTGACTCCTGTCTTTTTGAAAACAAATTGGCAAATTTTGAAAATACCAAAAATAAAATAAAACTTGAACTTTAGTAAGTCCTTGTTACCTTTCGTTACATTGCTTAACAAGTCAATTTCATTTTAAATCGTTAACAAACGACGAGTCAGCATGGGTTATTGAGTTGGTTATACATTTGGTCTTTAAGTTGCGTGATAAAGTTTTCCCAATTGGAGTAGTTTTCAAAACTTATGGGTTTGGATTCTTAAGATAGTGACACTTGTTTTGTCACACCCCGAGCCGGCGGGCTGGACCGACTTTCCCGTCTGGCGGAAGGTTCTCGGGGCGCGATATCGTTTGATAATCATAGTGATCAGATTGTTTATACGGCACATGATATATAATTGAGAAATACTAATACGACATTGATATTGAATTACAAAGTTAAATTACATTGTCATGTTCATAATTTAACTAAGTAAATCCATTCGAAAGAATCGTTGAGTTTACTATGTTATATTTCACAAGATTTACAAAAGTGAATCACCAAAATATGTCATCAAAAGTTATGCACGCAAAATATAGCTAGGTCCACTATATAAGTTCACTAGCTAATGCATCCTGAGCCTGGTGACTAAACATGTTCGTCACCTGAGAATAAATGCATTTAAACAAAGTCAACACTAGGTTGGTGAGTTCATAAGTTTGGTAATTGAAAACTTTGATCTGTTATCATACACAATCACAATGTCATACATGAGTCTTGTTAATGTTTGATTTATCCGTCTCGCAGAATGGCATCTCCATAGTTATATTGACAAGTACCATTTCATCCCATCAAGCATGCTTATATATAGGGCATACGAAAGGGTCGAGCCTACAACCCACCCAGTCGCCATCCCACCACATGACTAATATAATTCCACATTACTTGCGTTACAACTATAGATATCCATTCTCATCTTACGTGTGTTCAATCCGTTTGATATTCACCCATCTGTTTGTGTTCATCACCCAGTGTTGTATGTAGAATAATAATAATTGGGGGATTTAGTTATCAATCTGAAGTATTGATAAACCCTTGATGTGTGAAGGAACATAGATTATTTTAATCGGGTCCTTGTTATTATTCTATTACTTGTGGGGTTAACTGTTTATCACTTTTAATAATAAGAGTGTTAGTTAACCAATTGATATATGTTCTCTGCTTGAAATGCGTAGAGCCTAAAAGGAATCCATTGTAATGCTCACGTAATCAGATCACAATGCATCCTATTTACCTCTACCACTTTGATGTTCCCATTGACCTCAACAACACTACTACCAGTAATTATGACATGAGAGAAGATCAATTTCTCGATCTACTAGTCAATAGAATCGAAGGATGAATTACAATTATAACTACAGATTAATATCGCCATGTGTCGCTTTCCAGACCCTGACTTGAAATAGCCCTGTCACCGGTCATACGTTACCGGCCAAAAGATAAATACGATCAACATACCAGCCCTACAAGACGGGGTTTTGTCAAAACTATGGTACCACTATGCTATCGTCGGTTTAGTCACGTCAAACTAACTGGTCAGCGATTTGTGTAAGGGACTTACAATGATCAACTTGAATACGGGGCACACGATTGAAATGATATAATACAGACAGTTCAATAGTAATCAATTGTATTGTGTGTTCACCAACGTTGTTTGTTCGCAATGTTATGTGTTCTCGTTGTTGTTAACAAAGTTATATAAGATCTTGTCTTATTATATGATGTTAGTTGTTGTGTGAATGATGTTGTTATCATGAAGTTACATTATCATGATTACCATTCTCGTTGTTCTATATGGTCACCCTGTTGCCACTATATTGTTGTAAGAGCTAGTCTTACTACACTTAGTCGACTCAGGTGGTGAATGATATTTGTTCGTGTTATCTTGTAGTCTGCACTGAGTTGTAAGCTGAGTGTTATAAGAACTTGTCCTATTACACTTAGCTAACTCCGGTGATGAATGATATTATGAAGATATTTTATCTTTATATCATTCGTGTTTGTTCCTGTTGTTGTCATCATGTTCACCTATGATAATCTCACTATTTGTTCTTGTAAGAATATTTAAGTGTTATAAGATAAAATCTTACAACTGCATTATTCTATTGTGTTGATGATTTATGAAGTTACATTATCATGTTTCATCTCAGTTTTCTCTGTCAAGTTATGATCACACAAGCATGCATACAATGATAAGCGATAATAAGTCAAGCAATATTTTCTAAATCAAAGTATAAGCAATATGTTGAACTAAAACTTTTAAATAAATAAAAGATTTAGCATGTTTCTCAGCCCCAAGAGTTTAAAATTAGTTAATATTAGAAAAGGGGCGTATGAACTCACCTTGTGGTTGTTGTGGTTGACAAAGTATAGGCAAGGAATGCACGTGCTCGTTGTTGTAATTGTTGTAGTTTTCATGATCCTGTATTGATTTCACGTTGTTTGTAACTTTTAAGTATAAGTTATAAATGATTTGTGTGCATGTATGTGTTAGCCCTAAAGTCGGCTAACACTCATGTGTCTCGGTCATCATTCGGCCTTGTTTACTTGTTATGGTTTTCACTCCTTTATGTTGTATGTTTAGCTTGAATTATCACCATAATAAGTTGTGAAGAATTGAGACCCATAATAGTTTCTAAGTATAAAACTTACAATTTTAAACTAGTTAAAACTCTAATTGTTGTTCACTTAGAAAAGTTATTCTTATTTTGATTGTATTAGCATAACATCTTGACGCTTAAACGTTTAACACCCCTTTAAAATGTTTGTGGGTGTTAATTAGTTGTTCAATAATTGTTCGCCGCCTTTGTAGTAATTTTGTTTGTTAAACCCATACCATGCATGTCGTCAAGAATTTTATTCAAATGTTTATGTACCATCTAGGTCGTGTGGACCAAATCAATTGAACATGGGCCGATCCACTAATCATGGGTCGAAATAGTGAGCATGGGCCGAATGTATGTGTATGTGTCAAGTAATTGGGCTCAAATAAAATGTCTGGGCCGAATAACATAAGGGGAATGAACCATGCATTTGCTGAATGGGTGTCATCATGCGAATGAGAAAAAAGACTCCCGACCGGCTCAGATGGCTCCCTGAATGAGACCTGTCCGAATGGACTTCACATGACCGAATGAAGTTTCTCGCGAATCAGGAGGCCGATCGAATGATGAAACCATTCGGTCCCACCTTAGCCGAATGATCCTTTGGACCGAATAGCACCCATGTGGATGAATTTTGGTTAGGCTGGGGACCCATTCGACCTGGTTTTCATTCGGTTGTATTCCCTTCGGCCGCAACCCCTTCGGCAGTCCCATTCCTCATTCGGCCCTTGACCTTTCGGTCGGGCTATAGGTCGGGGTTCCTCCATGGTGTTCATTCCAAGTTCTAGCCTGTGTAAATGGTGGTCCTCTGTGGTCGTGTTTGTGGTGACTATTCTCGAAGGAGTAGGGTTAGAAGAACAAGGCTTTGGAGCCGATTTTGGTGGCTGGGTCGGCATAAGGGTGAAAACCCTAATTTTTGCCACTTTCTAGTTCAGATTACCTCCGATTTAGTGGCTGTTAGAACAGATCCTTTGTACTTTCATGTAGAGGAGCTCAACAGCTTCGCTTTGGCACCAAGAGGGAGTGATTTGGTTGAGAAACGAGTGAGTTCTTGAGGTTTGAAGGTTGAAGATTGTAGAGAGAGAGCCGAGATTAGGGTTTAGAGAAAGAGAGTGGGGGAGATAAATGGAGAAGATGAACTCTTGTAGGGTATTTATACCCCGAGGGTGTTCGGGTTCGTTTCGTTTGCTCGGTTTTCATTTTCGTTACGTTTCCGGAACTTAACACGCGTGTTTTACGGCTACACGACAACTATTTCAACGCGGAATTTAGTTTTCCTGAATTGTTTTGATGAGTTTCAAAATTGTAAAATGTAAATAATTAAATTTACCTATTTTACTGTCTCGATCGCGATTCGTCGTTAAACCATGTTATTTCGTTTTTGGATCGAAAATCACTTGTCGTTTCATTAAATTAAGGTTATAAATTAGGGTTTAGGAGTTAATTCCATAGAATATGTTATTTTTGTCTTATTTTTATTATTTAACGTTCGAGATCGTTTGTTTCCTCCGTTTCGTCAGAAAACATCACTTACGCACGTTTTCCTACAGAGCGCTAGCTGTACGAATACGATCGTACGTTTCATTTTCTGATTTGGTTTTCTGCTTATCAGTTATCGTTCGGAGCGTTAAACCCACAGATATGTTTGTGTGAATCGTCACCCATGCAAACACGCTGTCAGTTTATTATTCGTACACGATACTGAGTTATTGTTTTGCATGGAACATTCTCACAGACGGACTCAACTAACACACCTGATTGCACCTAATCACACTTGTTTCACATTGTTTGCTCATAGAATTATCGGCCATCTGATTTCTGTCATTTGTGAAGATCAGATCGCAATCGATATGTTTTCGTTATTTGTTCTCATACTGTTGCTTCACTTGAGTTGTTGTATTCACTGTATTTAAGTTTTCACTTAAACACATACAACTGTTATTTACATGATATTGCTGTATAATTATATTTCAATTCTCATTAGCATATTTACAGCTGCTAATTGTTTCCACTGGTTTGTTGTCACATACTGTTCATCACGTAATGTTCACACATAGTATAGGTGTAGGTACACACACCGTATGGATTTGCCGTACGGTCAGGTACCAGTTGTCACATGTTTGATAGTTGAAAACCGTTTATGCTCATATCGTTAACCCTATTCCACACATTTCCAGTGAGATTTTTTAAGCCTTAATAGTTTTTATTTATTCACAAATTCGTTTGTGTGTGATTTAACCTACGTGTTGCATTTCTTTAGAACTTGTGCATGTATACATTTTGAGACTTTGGTTAAGATTTGACACACATGTGATTAAGGAATTAGGTTCAGCCTTTTCTTAGCATTTTCTATTCCTTTTGTTTTAAACCATTATATTCCATTTAGACACCATGTTGAGCCTAAACCTTTTTATTTGATTGACCCATTTTTATTTTAGATATCCGGTTAGTTAGACAGTTATGTGTTTATGTTGGTTGCTTCTAGTTGAAAAAAACAAAAGAAATCGAAAAAAAAGAAAAAAATGCAGTAACGTGTGAATATAAGGTCAGAAAGACCAAGTGTTGATAGTTTTTATCGTTTAAAGTCTTGGTTGTGTAATAAAGTCAATTACTGGACTTTCCTTTTGTCTTTTAGCCATTTTAAAACCCTACATTACCTACCCTTTGCTTATGCTTACCTTTTAAAGTCCTTTTGATCTGTGTTAGTATTGATATAATGTGGAGATTTAATTATAGCACAAGCTTCTGTTAGCATTGCCTCAGTATTAGGTTATTGACAGTTCATTTAATAAAATGCATATATTTTACCAAGTAATGAGTGTTCATTGTGAAGGATGTTAGCGTAGATGGATTGATACTTGACAAATAGGTGAATCTTGATTAGGAAATCCCATGTTTATAATAATTGCTTCATTCTGTCCGATTGGGTTGTAAATCTATCGACCGTCGTAAGTCTTGTGATTGATTGTGTAATTAATTCGTAAACTTATGCTCGGTTTTGTCAGATGTGAACCGTTTTTGAATTAGGTTTTGTTTTGCGGTGTTTTAAGTTTGAGTAGGGACAGGCAAAGTTTGAGTGTGGGGATGTTTGATGTGTCGTTATTTATACATCGTTTTAGTATTTAATTTATAGTATTTTATCTTATTTCATTAGATTTTCATTTAATTTTTAGGTAATTTAAATTATTTTTATTTATTTTTAATTTTAATGTCACTTTAGTAGGTTTCGTCTAATAATCGTTCGTAATTGCGAAGAAACCGAAGCCTGAAATAATTTTGATGAATTTGGAAGCTAAAAATATAATTTTCAGAAGTTCCGGGGTTAAAAAGTGGCATTTTAGGAAGTTTCAGGGCTTAAAAATTGGATTTCTGATGTTCAGGGGTTTTTTTTTATAATTCTGGTAAAGTCTAGACGCCTGGGACACGTGGCAACCCATTAGCCTAAGTATAAGAAGAATTAGCAACCCACTAGGCTAGTCCCAGCAAGTACAACACAACCTGAGAAGACTCTCGAGAAGAAGAAGAAGGATGCTGAAATTCACTTTTCTAAGATATCATACCCTGCGAGAGTCCTACAGAAATATGAGAAGGAATATGGGAGATTTCTTGAGTTGTTCAAGCACCTCAAATTTAATATCGAATTTGTTAAGGCACTTCAGCATATTCCTAAGTAAGCAAAGTTTCTAAAGGATTTGTTGACAAACAAGAGGAAGGTGTAGGAGTTGTCAACTCTCACCCTTAGTTAGAAATGTTATGCAGTTGTTCATAACAAGCTGCCACAGAAGAGGACTGACCCGGGTAGTTTCACTATCCCATGCACATCAAGAAGATCATCTATTAGCATTGCATTAGCAGATCTTGGTGCGAGCATAAATTCTATGCCTAATTCAATTTTTGCAACATTAAACTTAGGCGAGCCTAAAACCACCCGCATGAGCATCCAGCTGGCTGATAGATCAGTCAAGTATCCTAGAGAAATTCTGGAGAGTTTGTTAGTTAACATAGATGTGTTTGTGTTCCCTAAGAATTTTGTGATTCTAGATATGGAGGAGGGTGAGAAAGTTCCACTAATCTTAGGTCGTCCATTCTTAGCTACCGCTAAGGCATTGATTGATGTTTGTGATGGTAAGCTTACTCTTCGAGTTGCAGACGAGACAGTGACTTTCGAGATCTGTAGATCTTTGCAGCATACTAAGAGCCAAGACGGCACCTTGTACTTCATTGACATTGTCATGTCACATATGGATCGTTGCTTGAGCGAGATTAGGATAGGCGAACCTGAGATTAATGAGGATAAGGAGGTAGAGATGTTTGTTCCTTCTAGTAAGCAACATCTGGATATTTTGATTGATGAGAGACCGATCTATGAAAAAGTGTGTAAGGTTTTATACAGAGCAGAGCTAGCTGATAAGCCATCTATCTAGGCACCCCCATCCTTGAAGCTTAAAGAACTTCCATCTCATCTTGAGTATGCATTTTTGGACGAGGATTCCCGGTTACCCGTCATTACTGCTGCTGAATTGATGGAGGAGGATAAGAAGAGATTGATTGATGTGCTGAAGGCACATAAATAGGAAATTGCATGGACAAAGATGGAAATCAAGGGTATTAGCCTTCCTTTTGCACGCATATGATTTTTATGGAGGTTGAATTTAAGCCTGTCACACAAAGCCAAAGGAGGCTGAACCCGAACATGCAGAAGGTTGTTAAGAAAGAGGTGCTTAAGTTGTTAGATTCTAGTCTGATTTACCCGATCTCAGACTCTGCATGGGTCAATCATGTTCAATTTCTTCCCAAGAAAGGGGGATGACAGTGGTGACTAATGAGAGGAATGAGTTGATTCCAACGAGGACAGTCACATGTTGGAGAGTCTGCATTGACTTTAGGAAGTTGAATGATGCCACAAAGGAAGATCACTTTCCCTTACCCTTTACCTATCAGATGGTGGAGCGTTTGTCAGGGCAATAGTTCTACTGTTTCCTTGATGGATTTTCTGGTTATTTTCATATCCTTATTTCTACAGAGGTTCAAGAAAAGACCACCATGCCCTTATGGCACTTTTGCGTATCGCCGCATTCCATTTGGGTTGTGTAACGCTCCAGCCACTTTTTAGCGATGTATGATGGCAATTTTCCATGATATGACTGAGGACTCCATAGAGGTGTTCGTGGATTATTTTTCTGTGTTTGGGAGTCCCTTTGATCGTTTCCTGAGGAACTCGGATAGTGTAACATCAGTGCCGGAACCGTCACCGGAACAGTGATCTTTACAGTACATGAACAGTAAATCAGGTACATATTTCAGTTATCAATTGTATATCATTCCCATTACATGTTATCAAAGCACATTTCAGATTCAGTTCAGAAAACAAAGTTCAGAAATGGGGTTCTTGAGTCAGATAATTATTTGACAATACAGAACCATCATATGATTATTTGTTTAGGATTTATTATGTATAAACGTAAGCGAGACTTTAAAGAACAAAACACACGAATATCGTTACGTGAATGCTAAATTGACGGGTTATTCGTATAGGTGACGATCTGTACGAATATATATGAAAGTCTAACGTTCTGAATGATATTCTATAATTAGAAAACAAGATTGAAAAGTATAGTTATCGTCGTGTTCGTACGAGTGACGATTCGAACGAATACGCGCGACGACCGTACGTTTCGATTTAAACAGTAAATTGATATTTTAAATTTAAAATAAATATAAGATATTAGTTAATTTATTAGGAATCACAACCTGGAATAATTAAATGATTTCTAATTTTAAAACCGTGTCTTTTCGTCGCGAAAACTACGCGAACCGGCATTTTACGCGAAACCGAACGAGACCAAACGATCGGGTATTTATCCCACATTTAATGTGGGCATTAAATGCCACAACCACCACCATTTCACCCATCTTTCTCTCAATCTCGTCCTACTCCCTCTCTCTAGTTCCTCACAAGAAAACCACCTTCTCTCTAAGCTTTGGAAGCTCAAATCTAGGTGGATTCAAGTGTGCTAGGTGTCATTACGATCCTTTCATCTTGTAGATCACAGAACTACAAGAAAAACAAGAATCCAACCGTGGAATTTGAGGTAAATATCCACATTAAATTCGGTTTTGTAGGGTTTCACGAGTTCTTGTAATTATTGCTAAGATAATTAGCTTTAAACACTTAAAAAACTTGGAGATAAGCCATGGCTAGCCACTAGAAAACACTAGGAATTTATTTGTAACAGGTGAGAATTGTTGGAGAAGAAAACGAATTCAGGTTCGTTGGTAGCAAGTCGGCCGAACCCTGGTTAGCTGAGTGAATAATCGGCCGAACCTAGCAGATCTCCTAGCCGAACCTTTACCCTGCAACGAACCCTGCATCATCATGGGTACACCTGCAACGAACCTGTTACCATCTTGTGTTAGCCGAACCTAGAGAGGTGACAAACGAACCCTAGGACCCACGAGCCTTCGCATGACGAACCATTGATTGGCGAACCCTCCGTGGCCGAACTATAGGTGGTCATGAACCTAGGGTGGACTGCAGCCGAACCTTCATGGTTCGTTTACCTCTGTCACGACCGAACCTTCTCTCCTCATGGCCGAACCCTAAGGGTTCGTTACTGAGGTGATGACAGCCGAACCCTTAGGTGTTTTCTCAAAAAGGTTCGCTGCCCTAGGGGTGTTAGAACTAGGATGGTCACTACAATCCTCGGTTTTCTTGGCATATATTGTTTGTGTATATGGGCATGCACAAGTTAAAGGTTGTGTGTGTGCATGGGAATGATAGGAAATATCAAATCTGGTGTAAAAATTGGTTATTAAAGATTAGAGCATCAAAGACAAATAACAAGGGGTTTAATATCAAGTGATGAACTAGGTTATCAACATTTACATTGTGAAATGTTTTATAAATAATAATTTGCTTAGATGTGTAATTATCTATATGAGACCATTTAAGGACTTGAATCTTGATCAATTAGAAAGCATGGATATCAAATTGAAACCAAAGTTTGTTATTGGGTCTAAGTGGGCCCAATAGGGCTTAATTAAGCCCATTATACATTAGATATTATTTAAACTCAAATAATGATGTTTTTAATTAAAATGGAGGTGTTATAAATTTATAAAAGTTAATTTAATAATTTCTCAAATCTTGTTTAATTTGAAAGGTAATTTATAAAGGTCATTGGTTTCTTTTAAGTTTATTTAGTTATAAAAGTTAGTTGTCATATCATTGATTGAGATTTTGTTGTAAAATAGACAATATAATTGTCTGGATTTTAAAAGAGATACAGAGGAGACTCTGCCCAAATTTTTGTAAAATATAACAGTAAGTTGTTATAACTAACCATGGGATTTGGGGTCATAATAAGGTTAACTAAGGTAGATTAGATCTTAGATACACTTAGCACTAAGGCACTTAGTTGCACACACAACAAGACCCAACCTTAGGCACAACGACTATAACGCGTACTTATTATATTCGAATTCTTATAAAATAACTCAGGAACTGAAGAAACCTAAGCTACAACAAGAGCGCCCATTTTGTGATAGAACTTTACATAGCAACACAGGTGAGTTCATTGCCCCTTTTCTAAACATTTTTGTTTTAAAACGCGGGGCTGAGAAGCATGCGTAAACTGTTTATTTTAATGCTTTTATTTATTATATGTTTTACATATATATGTTTGTTCATACTCCTAGACTCCTGTCTAGGTAATTATTAAACATATCAAATTATCAAGTTAATTAAAGTACTCTTATGAGTAATACTTTAAATTTAACTCTAAATAAACCCATAGGCCATCAAGCTCAAATTCAAAAATCTAAATTCAAAGTGAAATAAAATGAACTAAAACAAAAGATTATATTCAAAGGAAATCTAATTCAGTGTGGGATCTGAGAACAAAGAATCATAATCAAGAATCAATTATCATTGTGAATCATGGAATTCTAAAGATCAAGATCAAGAGACTCAAGGAATCAGAAATCATAAATGTGGGTGAATCATTGAAATAATGAAATCATTACAATCTAATAAAATCATTAATATTGAGTTAAGGTGGATGTCAGTTGTATAGGGAATCAAGACCACGTGTAACACACATATAAAGTCCCCTTCAGGTATAGAAGACTCTTGTAGTCAGGCTATATGGGCAATAACATGAACCATCAAAGGAAATCATTATCAAAATCATATCAAGAGAATCAATGAGATCAAGAACCAAAGGATATCCTTAAAGTCCCCACATGTACAGAAGACCATTGGGTCAAGCTGTAAGGGCAAAACATTAAAATCCCGGTCAGTTCAGGTGTACTCCTTGTGAGTTATGCCTGGCATGGGTCACATGTGAGAGGTTACAACTTGGACAACCACCAACAACTAAGTCTAATTGATTGAGTCTAATAAGGCCCAATCATCATGTCTTAGTTGTATTTAAATGTTTTATTTAATTATTTAGTTAAATATTTAACATTTTATTCTCTATCACTGGCTTTTGGGAAATCATGTGTCGATGATGAACTCAAGAGAATCAAAGGTAAATCATGTTTTGGAAAGCATAATCTAAATCAGAGGTGTAGGGTAAAAATGCTTAATTGTCATTAACAACGTTGTCATATGTGTATTAGTATGTGGTGGTATGGAGTCTGGGCGGGCTTGTAGGCTCGACTCAGGGGTATGCCCTATATATAAGCATACCGATATGGATATTACATTGAAGTTAATGAGGTTAGGGTCTTTACCGAAAGGGATTTTCAAATCACTTTCAAATACTAAACCATATGAACTCACCAACCATGTGTTGACTTTATTTTTGCATGACTTCTCAGGTGACGAACAGGTCAACTGAAGTGTTGTTTCTTTTGGACTAGGTTACAGATAGAGGACCTAGCTTTTGGACCTGCATACTTTTGGACATCATACACAGTTATTTTGTATATCTTGTGGAGATACAAGATACAAGATTTATGATGTTATAGTAGATTTACTTTGTTAAATTATAAACTTAACTAATGTAATTTAACTTTGTAATTCTATTTTATTCTAGCAAGTTTCTCATTTATATATCATGTGCAATGTAAACAATCTGATCATTTCGATTATCGCTCACGATATCGCGCCCCGGGAACCTTCCGCCCGTCGGGGAAACCCGATCCTACCCCGCCGGCTCTGGGTGTGACAGATTGGTATCAGAGCCATGGTTATAGAGAAATATAGGTCACTTATTTAAACGGTTTGGCCTAGACTATAACCTAGGGACCCTGCATATAGAGAAATAGGACTTAGGAGTTTCTTGCATACTGTCTACTATATTTGATCATTGTACTAACCAATAACTTTATTGGTTATTATCAGAATGCCGCCGAGAAGACAGCCTCCCTTGATACAGCTACCACCACGAGACTTGGCTCCACACTCCTCTACACCGTCACCAAATGATTCACCACCACCACCTCCTCCACCTCCTCCTCCCCCTCCTCCTTTGATTACTCAACCATCTGGTTTGGGCACAACACCGACTCTGGATCCTACTACTATCGCTCTGGTGACGTTACTGAGTAGCCAGATGACAAATCAGATGAAAGAGGCAATACCGGAGATGTTCCTTCGTCTCCGCAACGAGATCAATAACACTGGCAACTCATCAGGAGAAGCTAGTGGAAATACTGGAGGATCATCACATTACTCCTACAAGTCCTTTGTAGGATGTAAACCACCCAGCTTCAGTGGGTCTAAAGGAGCCGTTGGATTAATCCAATGGATTGAGAAGATTGAGGCAACCTTGGATCTCTGCAGCTGCCCCGAACACCACAAGGTCCGTTACTCAGCTGGAACATTCAACAAACGGGCTCTGACTTGGTGGAACGGTCAGATCAATGCCCAAGGAAGAGAGGAAGCTATGGCCATGCCATGGGAAGACTTCAAGACATTGCTTCGAACAGAATTCTGCCCCAAGAATGAGTTGCAGAAGCTGGAGGTTGAGTTATCCAACCATGTGATGAAGGGGGCTGATCACATGGGGTATACAACTCGTTACCATGAGTTGGTTGCTTTGGTACCCGACATGGTACCATCTTTAGAAAAGAGGATAGACCGTTATGTAGGTGGACTCCCCGCCTGCATTCAGGGTATGGTTGTTTCAACCAACCCTACTACTGTCGAATCAGCAGTGAGATTGTCGGGAAAACTCACTGATCTAATGGTAGCCTCTGGAGTTTTAAAGAAAGAGGCTGACTCCGACAAACGCAAGGAAGAGTCTTCAAAGAAACCTCATCACCAGCAACATCCGATGAAGAAACAGAAATTCATCAAGAACTACATTGTGGCTACTCCCCTCAACCAAGTAGCTGTGGCACTACAAAATGTGCCCGAGAAACAGTATACTGGCCCACATCCATTGTGTACCAAGTGTCAGTATCATCACATTGCTAACATTCCCTGCAAACAATGCACGGGATGTGGAAGAAAGGGGCATTTGGTCCAACACTGCCGGATGACACCTAACCAAGCGGTCAACAATGCTGCTTTGGCTATGCCTCCACCAGCTAATCAGAACAACGGAGGATGCTATAACTGTGGTGAACAAGGCCACTTTGCAAAGAACTGCCCGAAGAAGGCTCAACAGGCAGTTCAAGCTCCTCGTGGACGAGCCTTTGCCATCGGAGCACCAGCTGCACGCCAGGACCCAAATGTGGTCACTGGTACGTTTCTCTTACATGACTTTTATGCATCTGTTCTATTTGATACTGGTGCGGATCAGAGTTTTATCTCTACCGATTTTGCATGCCAATTAGATTCAGTAGAGGAACAATTAAATTCCCCTTACATTATAGAAGTAGCTAACGGGAAACAGATTAAAGTTAGTACAATTTATAGGAACTGCCCATTGACACTTAATGGTCATACATTCACCATCGATTTGATACCGATAGAGTTGGGCAGTTTTGATATCATTGTTGGAATGGATTGGCTTTCCTCTAGTCGAGTGGAAGTCATTTGTTCTGAAAAGCTACTTCTAATTCCCTTGCCGAGTGATCTCGTGGTGGAAGTTAAAGGGGATCAAGCGAAACGAAGTGTCAAAATCATCTCTTGAATAAAGGCACGTAAGTGTCTACAGAAACGTTGCGTTGCATTCTTGGCTCATGTGGTGGAAAAAGAGAAGGATACGAAGAAGATTCAAGACGTACCCGTAGTGAAAGAGTATCCTGAAGTATTTCCCGAAGATCTAACAGGTTTGCCACCCGTGCGACCGGTAGAATTTCGTATTGATTTAATTCCTGGAGCAACTCCTGTTGCTAAATCTCCTTACAGGTTAGCACCTTCAGAGATGCAGGAATTGTCTAATAAGTTACAGGAGCTACTTGACAAGGGTTTCATCAGACCGAGCTACTCACCTTGGGGAGCTCCGGTCTTGTTAGTGAAAAAGAAAGACGGATCGTTCAGAATGTGCATAGACTACAGGGAGCTGAATAAACTAACCATCAAGAATCGGTATCCATTACCAAGGATTGATAATTTGTTTGACCAACTACAAGGAGCTCAATACTTCTCAAAGATTGACTTGCGGTCTGGATATCATCAGCTTAGAGTTCAAGATGAAGATATACCAAAAACGGCCTTCCGAACCAGATACGGGCATTACGAATTCCTAGTGATTCCTTTCGGATTAACGAATGCACCAGCGGTTTTCATGGACCTCATGAACCGAGTGTGCAAGCCGTACTTGGATCAGTTTGTCATTGTCTTTATTGATGACATACTGATTTATTCCAAGAAAAAAACAAAGCACGAGCAACACCTCAGAAAGATCTTGGAGCTATTGAAGGAAAAGAAACTCTATGCCAAATTATCTAAATGTGAATTCTGGCTAAGAGAAGTTCAATTTCTGGGTCATGTGGTCAACAGTGAGGGAATACACGTAGACCCTGCCAAAATCGAGGCGATAAAGAACTAGGATACTCCGAAGACACCGACGGAGATACGGTCTTTTCTGGGATTGGCAGGTTATTATAGAAGGTTCATCTTGAACTTTTCTAAGATAGCTCTGCCTCTCACTAAGTTAACTCAGAAAAGTGAACCGTTTGTCTGAGATCAAAAACAAGAAGATGCTTTCCAGATATTGAAACACAAATTGTGTGATTCTCCAATTCTATCTCTCCCAGAAGGCTGTGATGACTTTGTTGTATACTGTGATGCCTCCCATCAGGGACTAGGTTGTGTACTAATGCAACGTGACAAAGTTATTGCTTATGCTTCAAGACAATTAAAAGTTCATGAGAAGAACTACACTACTCATGATCTTGAACTGGGAGCAGTAATCTTCGCCTTGAAGATTTGGAGACATTACTTATATGGCACCAAGTGTACCATATTCACTGATCACAAAAGCTTGCAGCACATCTTTGATCAGAAGGAGCTCAACATGCGACAACGCCGTTGGGTTGAACTTCTGAATGACTATGATTGTGTGATCAAGTACCATCCGGGAAAGGCGAACGTTGTAGATGATGCCTTGAGCCGGAAGGAATGGGTCAAACCCCTACGTGTTAGAGCAATGGGGATAACCGTGTAGACCAGTTTAAGTGACAAGATTATTTAAGCACAACAAGAAGCACCTGACTGAGGTAATTTGAAGAAGGAACTTGATTGCGGAGCAGAGAAACAGTTCGACACGAAACCTGATGGAATGATCTACTACCGGGAACGTATATGGATACCGGCGGTAGATGATTTGAGAAAAATTATCTTCGATGAAGCACACAAGACTAAATACTCTGTTCATCCAGGTGCTGATAAAATGTACCAAGACCTGCGTGGATTTTATTGGTGGCCTGGAATGAAGAAAGACATAGCCGAGTACGTCGATCAGTGTCTTACGTGTGCGAAGGTAAAGGTGGAACACAAGAGACCTTCTGGTTTACTGGAACAGCCTGAGATTCCGCTCTGGAAGTGGGAACAAATAGCTATGGATTTCATTACCAAGCTACCCCGCACTTCCAGTGGTCATGATACAATTTGGGTAATCATTGATCGTTTAACAAAATCTGCTCATTTCTTACCCATGCGTGAGAACTTCACCAAGGATAAACTGGCAAGATTATACATCAACGAGATAGTGGTACGCCACGGTGTGCCATTGTCTATTATTTCAGATCAAGACAGCAGATTCACATCAAGGTTCTGGCAATATTGCAGAAATCTCTAGGGACGCAGTTAAATCTGAGTACAGCTTACCACCCACAAACGGATGGTCAAAGCAAACGTACTATTCAAACCTTGGAGGACATGTTAAGAACCTGTGTATTGGACTTCAGTGGGAACTGGGATTCCCATTTGCCACTGATCGAGTTCTCCTACATTAACAGTTATCACAGCAGTATCGGATGTGTACCATTCGAGGCTCTTTATGGCCTAAAATGTCGATCACCGATCTGTTGGACTGAAGTGGGAGATAATCGTATAACTGGGCCAGAGCTTATTCAAGAGACCACTGATAAGATTGCCTAGATTCAGAGAAGATTACAAGCGACAAGAAGCAGACAAAAGAACTACGCTGACAAACGGCGCAAGCCGTTGGAATTCCGAGTGGGAGACCGTGTTATGCTGAAGGTATCCCCACGGAAGGGTGTAGTTCACTTTGGGAATAAAGGCAAGTTAGCACCACGGTACGTAGGACCGTTCGAGATATTGAACGTATTGGTCCTGTGGCATACAGACTGAGATTACCAGATGAACTCAGTGCGGTGCATGATGTATTTCACGTCTCGAATTTAAAGAAATGCCTTGCTGACGAGTCTCTCGTCATTCCGATCGAAGAAATTCAAGTAGATGAACAGTTACATTTCATAGAAGAACCTTTGGAAATTATGGATCGCAAGGTTAAACAACTAAGGGGAAGCCGTATTCCGATTGTAAAGGTTCGATGGAACTCAAGACGCGGGCCCGAGTTTACTTGGGAACGAGAAGATCACATGAAGTCAAAGTATCCCCAACTGTTTGAAGAGGAAGCCGTACCCGATATCAACTCTTAAATTTCGGGACGAAATTTCTCTAACAAGCGGAGACTGTAACATCAGTGCCGAAACCGTCGTCGGAACAGTGATCTCTACAGTACATGAACAGTAAATCAGGTACATATTTCAGTTATCAATTGTATATCATTCCCATTACATGTTATCAAAGCACATTTCAGATTCAATTCAGAAAAAAAAGTTCAGAAATGGGGTTCTTGAGTCAGATAATTATTTGACAATACAGAACCATCATGTGATTATTTGTTTAGGATTTATTATGTATAAACGTATGCGAGACTTTAAAGAACAAAACACACGAATATCGTTACGTGAATGCTAAATTGACGGGTTATTCGTATATGTGACGATCTGTACGAATATATCTAAAATTTTAACGTTCTGAATGATATTCTATAATTAGAAAACAAGATTGAAAAGTATAGTTATCGTCGTGTTCGTACGAGTGACGATTCGAACGAATACGCGCGATGACCGTACGTTTCGATTTAAACAGTAAATTGATATTTCAAATTTAAAATAAATAGAAGATATTAGTTATTTTATTAGGAATCACAACCTGGAATAATTAAATGATTTCTAATTTTAAAACCGTGTCTTTTCGTCGCGAAAACTACGCGAACCGGCACTTTACGCGAAACCGAACGAGACCAAACGATCGGGTATTTATCCCACATTTAATGTGGGCATTAAATGCCACAACCACCACCATTTCACCCATCTTTCTCTTAATCTCGTCCTACTCCCTCTCTCTAGTTCCTAACAAGAAAACCACCTTCTCTCTAAGCTTTGGAAGCTCAAATCTTGGTGGTGTCAAGTGTGCTAGGTGTCATTACGATCCTTTCATCTTGTAGATCACAGAAGTACAAGAAAAACAAGAATCCAACCATGGAATTTGAGGTAAATATTCACTTTAAATTCGGTTTTGTAGGGTTTCACGAGTTCTTGTAATTATTGCTAAGATAATTAGCTTTAAACACTTAAAAACTTGGAGATAAGCCATGGCTAGCCACTAGAAAACACTAGGAATTTATTTGTCACAGGTGAGAATCGTTGGAGAAGAAAACGAATTCAGGTTCGTTGGTAGCAAGTCGGCCGAACCCTGGTGAGCTAAGTGAATAATCGGCCGAACCTAGCAGATCTCCTAGCCGAACCTTTACCCTGCAACGAACCCTGCATCATCATGGGTACACCTGCAAAAAACCTGTTACCATCTTGTGTTAGCCGAACCTAGAGAGGTGACAAACGAACCCTAGGACCCACGAGCCTTCGCATGACGAAGCATTGATTGGCGAACCCTCCTTGGCCGAACTATAGGTGGTCACGAACCTAGGGTGGACTGCAGCCGAACCTTCATGGTTCGTTTACCTCTATCACGACCGAACCTTTTCTCCTCATGGCCGAACCCTAAGGGTTCTTTGGTGAGGTGATGACAGCCGAACCCTTAGGTGTTTTCTCAAAAAGGTTCGCTGCCCTAGGGGTGTTAGAACTAGGATGGTCACTACAATCCTTGGTTTTCTTGAAATATAGTGTTTGTGTATATGGGCATGCACAAGTTAAAGGTTGTGTGTGTGCATGGGAATGATAGGAAATATCAAATCTGGTGTAACAATTGGTTATTAAAGATTAGAGCATCAAAGACAAATAACAAGGGGTTTAATATCAAGTGATGAACTAGGTTATCAACATTTACATTGTGAAATGTTTTATAAATAATAATTTGCTTAGATGTGTAATTATCTACATGAGACCATTTAAGGACTTGAATCTTGATCAATTAGAAAGCATGGATATCAAATTGAAACCAAAGTTTGTTATTGGGTCTAAGTGGGCCCAATAGGGCTTAATTAAGCCCATTATACATTAGATATTATTTAAACTCAAATAATGATGTTTTTAATTAAAATGGAGGTGTTATAAATTTATAAAAGTTAATTTAATAATTTTCTCAAATCTTGTTTAATTTGAAAGGTAAATAATAAAGGTCATTGGTTTCTTTTAAGTTTATTTAGTTATAAAAGTTAGTTGTCATATCATTGATTGGGATTTTGTTGTAAAATAGACAATATAATTGTCTGGATTTTAAAAGAGATACAGAGGAGACTCTGCCCAAATTTTTGTAAAATATAACAGTAAGTTGTTATAACTAACCATGGGATTTGGGGTCATAATAAGGTAACTAAGGTAGATTTGATCTTAGATTCACTTAGCACTAAGGCACTTAGTTGCACACACAACAAGACCCAACCTTAGGCACAACGACTATAACGCATACTTATTATATTCGGATTCTTATAAAATAACTCAGGAACTGAAGAAACCTAAGCTACAACAAGAGCGCGCATTTTGTGATAGAACTTTACATAGCAACACAGGTGAGTTCATTGCCCCTTTTCTAAACATTTTTGTTTTAAAACGCAGGGCTGAGAAGCATGCGTAAACTGTTTTATTTTAAACTGTTTATTTAAATGCTTTTATTTATTATATGTTTTACATATATATGTTTGTTGATACTCCTAGACTCCTGTCTAGGTAATTATTAAACAGATCATATTATCAAGTTAATTAAAGTACTCTTATTATATTCGAATTCTTATAAAATAACTCAGGAACTGAAGAAACCTAAGCTACAACAAGAGCGCGCATTTTGTGATAGAACTTTACATAGCAACACAGGTGAGTTCATTGCCCCTTTTCTTAACATTTTTGCTTTAAAACGCGGGGCTGAGAAGCATGCGTAAACTGTTTTATTTTAAACTGTTAATTTTAATGCTTTTATTTATTATATGTTTTACATATATATGTTTGTTGATACACCTAGACTCCTGTCTAGGTAATTATTAAACAGGTCAAATTATCAAGTTAATTAAAGTACTCTTATGAGTAATACTTTAAATTTAACTCTAAATAAACCCTTAGGCCATCAAGCTCAGATTCAAAAATCTAAATTCAAAGTGAAATCAAATGAACTAAAACAAAAGATCATATTCAAAGGAAATCTAATTCAGTGTGGGATCTGAGAACAAAGAATCATAATCAAGATCAAGATCAAGAGACTCAAGGAATCAGAAATCATAAATGTGTGTGAATCATTGAAATAATGAAATCATTACAATCTAATGAAATCATTAATATTGAGTTAAGGTGGATGTCAGTTGTATAGGGAATCAAGACCACGTGTAACACACATATAAAGTCCCCTTCACGTATAGAAGACTCTTGTAGTCAGACTATACGGGCAATAACATGAACTATCAAAGGAAATCATTATCAAAATCATATCAAGAGAATCAATGAGATCAAGAACCAAAGGATATCCTTAAAGTCCCCGCATGTACAGAAGACCAATGGGTCAAGCTGTAAGGGCAAAACATTAAAATCCTGGTTAGTTCCGGTGTACTCCTTGTCAGTTATGCCTGGCATGGGTCACGTGTGAGAGGTTACAACTTGGACAACCACCAACAACTAAGTCTAATTTATTGAGTCAAATAATGCCCAATCATCATGTCTTAGTTGTATTTAAATGTTTTATTTAATTATTTAGTTAAATATTTAACATTTTATTCTCTATCACTGGCTTTTGGGAAATCATGTGTCGATGATGAACTCAAGAGAATCAAAGGTAAATCAAGATTTGGGAAACATAATCTAAATCAGAGGTGTAGGGTAAAAATGCTTAATTGTCATTAACAACGGTGTCATATGTGTATTAGTATGTGGTGGGATGGCGTCTGGGCGGGCTTGTAGGCTCGACTCAGGGGTATGCCCTATATATAAGCATACCGATATGGATATTACATTGAAGTTAATGAGGTTAGGGTCTTTACCGAAAGGGATTTTTAAATAATTTTCAAATACTAAACCATATGAACTCACCAACAATGTGTTGACTTTATTTTCGCATGACTTCTCAGGTGACGAACAGGTCAACTGAAGAGTTGTTTCTTTTGGACTAGGTTACAGATAGAGGACCTAGCTTTTGGACCTGCATACTTTTGGACATCATACACAGTTATTTTGTATATCTTGTGCAGATGCAAGATTAAAGATTTATGATGTTATAGTAGATTTACTTTGTTAAATTATAAACTTAACTGATGTAATTTAACTTTGTAATTCTATTTTATTCTATCAAGTTTCTCATTTATATATCATGTGCAACGTAAACAATCTGATCATTTCGATTATCGCTCACGATATCGCGCCCCGAGAACTTTCCGCCCGTCGGGGAAACCCGATCCTACCCCGCCGGCTCGGAGTGTGACAGATAGGATGCTAGCATGTTGTGTTGAGACGAATTTGATGTTGTATTGGGAGAAATTCCATTTTATGGTAAAAGAGGGGATAGGTTTAGAGCATAAGATTTTAAGGGCTGGGATACAGGTTGATAAAGCTAAGATAGAGACCTTCAGCAAACTTCCACCACCCACCAACGTGAAATCCATTAGAAGCTTATTAGGCCACGTCGGTTTCTACCAGCGGTTATGTAACATCATTGTATTTTAGGTATGTCTTTACATATATACTTGTACTGATAGAACCTGTTACGATAATTTGATGATTATTGATTTGACTGATGATAATATTGATGGTATACATTGATGAGAATATACGATTATTAAGCATAAACCATGGGGAAGTTAGTTTGAAAAATATCTAAACTGAATTAAAGGGTTTATTGCAGTTGATTAATTTTGATATGAGTTGGTTTTGGTTTGGAATTGGTAAAGGCTAAGGTTTGCTCACTAAATATATTCAAGGACACATGGTCATGGTTTATTGAAATGGTGGTGGGACGGTGGCTGGATAGGTTGTGGCCGACTCCTACGTATGCCCTATACATAAACTTATTTTGGTCTATCATGGATGTGTCAGTGATATGATTTAGTGGGATTGAGGATTGAGAAAACTGATAATTGATAAACATATTTCACTAAAATAATGAAAATGATATTGGTAACAATTACGCGATGGTGAGGTCACGAATATAAATTAAACGTGAATGTTATTTCAGAAATGTTAACTTAATAATGTATTCGCGTGAGTGACGATTCACATGAATATAATTATTAAGAATAATATTCTGAGACGATATTCCATGAATCGTAAATTTAGTTGAAATACGATACGAACATTGAATTCGAAAAGGTGACGATCTTTACGAATTCGTACGTAAGTAACGCGTTTAAATGAGATAACCTAAAAAATAATTACGATACTTAAATTTAAGAAAAATGAATTAAAATGTTTACTAGGAATAAGCGCCTTAAAGCATTTTAATAAAATCATTTTATTAACGTTTCGTATTTAAAATATAAATTTCGTGAAAAACATAGCAATTAAAATTATTAACGTGTAAATAAATGTAACTGAATGCGTGGGATTGTTACGGAGTATAAAAGGGAGTAACATCCTTTTCTTCCTCACTTTTCCACTCCATTTTCTCTCAAGAACTGAAATCCGGTTATCTCTCTCTCTACAACTTCTCTCTAGCTTTTCTCACTCAAATCTCAACCATTTTACTTGATTCTTGTCCCAAATCGTTCGAACAATCAAGGAAATTGTAAACCCACGAAGATTTCAAGCATTTAATCGAGTTTGTAAAGTAGATCTAGTAAATTACGTTTTGGTTTTTGAATAGAAGAAAAACCGGTTGTTGCACGATCTTCATAAACGATTGTTGCAACCTTAACCCTGTAAAAGGGAATGCGTATGAATGAATAAAGATCTGGGTATAACCTGCAAAAAGTGATCGAGGATCACGGCTTGATGGGGAAGACAACCCCACCGATACTAACAATGTCGACGGTGGGGCTGCCGAACCTAAGGACTGCCGATAATACTCTATCGATCTTGACATGTTGGGCTAATCTTCATCATTGAACTTAAGGAATCCTGCTTAGTTCCTATCGATACTATGCATGAATTCCGGCATCACAAGACCATCGAGACTGACAATCTCGATGGTGAATTGTCGATATTATTCGGACAAGGCATTGTCGACATTAACAATGGCGATAGAGGGATCTTCGAACTTACCATCATCGATTTTAATAGGTTCAGTTAAGGTCCATATCGATACTAAGATGTTGTCGACATTCTAATGTCGATGATGGGACTTATCGAACTTGTTCGGCTACTAATATCCAATCGATATTATTTAGCTAATGATAAACATATTTGATGGAAATGTTGATATTATGAATTAGTTTTGTCGATCCTAGGTATTGATGCTACGAGTTGAACATGATTATTATCGATAGGGTTAGATATACATGAAATTAACTTGATGAATATGTTAACATATATCCATGCATGCAAGGATATAAGTCAAGTTACCACCTTCTTATAACACATAAACCTATACTTGTAAGTTTACATAATTGGGATTTGTTGAACACCATTATCTTTATTTCATCCAAACTTAATTAAGTTTTCAAAGCCTAAAGTATAATGGTTAAACATTGGTACAAGAAAAAGATAATATATGCATGGATTATGCATGCATGCACGAATGGATATGAGTATATGTGAGGTTACCACCTTTGCAACATATATACCCATATGTGTATGCGTAAATTAATATACTTGGACATAAGATTAAAAATCATCATGATCTATTTAAAATGAACAAGTCTTAAAATTTATGTTTTAATAATGATAACTTGTATAACATAAAGTGTTTCATTATAACTTAGCTAAATTTACATAAGTTAATGACACACTTATAAATCAAGCTTAATCATATTGCACACTAAATATTGATAGAACGTATATATTTATGAGTATGAAACACAATAAAATACAGGTTGTTGAGTCGTCATCGATTCCACTTGCGTGAGCGTGTGTTCTATGATACATTCATTTATAAGACATCAAGGTGAGTTCTCATAACCCCTTTTTTAAATCTTTTGTTTTTAAACTCAGGGGTGGAACATGTATACCAAATTACTATGATTTTGACATAACATGTGTTGAGCTGGGTTGTTATTGAGATATTATTGTGGATGTGGATGATTATAACTTATGTGAGTCATTGTTGATTGAGTTGACTTCGGTCCTCCGCGGTGCACATTAATATTACTTATGATCATTTGGGAATATAGTTTATTGAGTTGACTGAGGTCCTCCATGGGATATTATATTGAGACTATTAAGATAATTATTGGTTGTTGAGTTGATATGTTGGATGAGAGAGAATGAATGTGTTTGGTTGATAACCTGTTATTACTTGGATTATTTGACTTGATGTGTTTGTTATGGTTATACAGATTTGTATTATCCTACAGGTTCACACGTGATATTTATAAAACTATTATAAACCTTTTTGAAGAATATAAAACTTATGATTACTCACCAACTACTCCCATAGTTGACATTTGATTTACAATATGTTTCAGGAAACGAGGAGAAGTAGGTAGGGCAGGATAGCTCTACATCTTTTGGACTCATCACATAGGATCTTGGAACTTAGCAAAATTAACTGGATCAACGAAGATTAGTATTTAGTTAATTTAACTATATCTTTTGAGTAATCATTGTAATTGAATCACGACAAACATGATTTTTGGGTAAATACTTTATTTGAATTAATTGTTATGCGATGATACTTTAGTTGCAAATGAGCTTGTGAACAATCTACCCATCCCTCGAGGCATCCCGATGTTTCCACCATCGGTCGGGGTGTTACAGGTTCATTAAATATTTTTCCATGATCTCTAGGCCAATGACTCAGCTTTTGGAGAAGGATGCCTCATTTGTGTTTGCTGAGGAGTGTCTGAGGGCATTGAAGCTACTAAAGGAGAATTTAGTGAATGCCTCGATTTTGATTGCCCCCGATTCGAGTTGGCTATTTGAGAGTATGTGTGACGCGAGCAACATCGCGGTTGGGGTGCTTGTAGGACATCGAAGAGACAAGCACTTCCAACCCATTTACTATGCGAGTAAGACTTTGGACGACAAACATGAGCATTACACGACCACTGAGAAAGAGCTCCTTGCGGTGGTCTTCGCATGAAAAAAATTCATATCTTACCTCGTGCTTTCCAAGACAATCGTGTACACTGATCACGTGGGATTGAGGTACTTGTTTGCCAAGAAAGACATGAAACCGCTTTTAATTAGATGGATCCTGTTGCTTCAAGAGTTTGATATTGAGATACGGGACAAGAAGGGAGCAGAAAACGTGATCGCCGATCATTTATCGAGACTTCAGAATCCTAAGTGAGAGGAGATGTGGGATATGGCCATTAGGGATACCTTTCCTCATGAATTTTTGATGGTAGTAAAGGCCAAGCACCAGGGGCTGTCGTGCCCTGCTAACTTTGCAAACAATATGGCTGATGTTGTGTTATTGAAGGGGATGACTCACCAGCAATAAAAGAAGTTATTTGCTGAAGTGAAGCGCTACGTGTGGGACGACCCGTACTTGTTTAGGGTTGGAGCGGATCAGGTGATTCGACGTTGGGTGTCATGAGGGACCAACCAGAGGACATCATGGAGCGACACTGACGGCGAAGAAGGTTTTTGACTCTGTTTTTTTCTGGCCAATGATATATAAGGATGCGTAGATGTTCGTGAAGAGTTGTGATAGTTGCCAAAGAGTTAGCAACATTTCATCCGGGAATGAGATGCCCCAGACTTCCATTTAGGTTTGTGAGGTAATTGACTTATGGGGTATCGATTTCATGGGACCGTTCCCGATTTCTCGAGGGAACCGTTACATCCTCGTTGCTATTGACTGTGTATCTAAGTGGGTAGCAGCGCGACCTTGTCCCACGAATGATGCCAGTATTGTAGTGAGACTTTTGATGAAGTTATTCGTATGCTTCGGTACCCCCAAAGCATTAATTAGCGATAGAGGAACCTACTTTTGCAATAAGCAGATGGAGAAAGCCTTGTAACGATACAAGATGACCCATAGTGTAGCTACGGCTTATCATCCACAAACGAGTAGGTAGGTTGAAGTTAGTAATTAGGGTATAAAACGTATTTTGGAGAAGACTTTGAGTTGGAATAGGATAGATTGGACAGATAAGTTAGATGGTGCACTATGGGCTTTTCGCACTGCTTATAAGACACCGACTGGTTCCACACCATTTCGGATGATATATGGCAAAACCTGTCATCTGCTAGTTGACTTGGAGCATCGAGGATATTGGGCACTGAAGACGATGAACCTAGACATGGCTACTTCAAAAGATTTGAGGTTTCATCTGTTACACGAGTTGAAGGGGTTGCGCAATCATGCATATGAGCATTCTCGCGACTACAAATCACACCTGAAGGCGTTGCACGATAGTAAGTTATGGGGTGATATATATATTTGAAGTGTGGGATGCGGTGCTGTTATACAACTCTCGATTGAGATTGTTAATAAACCAAGCGTTATTGGGAGGCAACCCATATTTATGTACATTTTCGTCCCTTTTAAGTATTTACTTTGCATTTTTAGTTGTTTTATTTTATGTTCTATTTGTGTGCTAACCTGTTTGCCGAGCCATGCAATGACGCATGAGCAGCTGTTACAGGATCCCAGGTATGTTCATGGTTGTTACATTTTATTTGGAACTTAGCTGGTCACTATGGAGCTTACACGTTTGCATGGATTACTTGTCAGCAAAGTACCTCTTTTTCTTTCTTGTTTTAGTTTTTCCCTGTTTTTAGACACATTAGGGACAATGTGTGTTTCAAGTGTGGGGATGGGGAAATTCTTTTCTTTTTATTTCTTTCTTTTGAGTCCTAACTTTTGGGAAAAAATTGACAAATTTTGAAAATACCAAAAATAAAATAAAACTTGAACTTTGTAAGTCATGGTTACCTATCTTTACATTGCTTAACAAGTCTATTTCATTGTAAATCGTAAAGTTTTGTGCTAAAGTTAGTCATTAAGTTGGTTATACATTTAGTCTTTAAGTTGTGTGATAAAGTTTTCCCAACTGGACTTGTTTTCAAAACTTACGGGTGTGGGATTCTTAAGATAGTGAAACTTGTTTGATAGTTGAAAACAATTTATGGCCATATATTTAACCCTATTCCACACATTTCTAGTGAGATTTTTTGCGCCTTAATATTCATTATTTATTCACAAATTTGTTTGTGTGTAATTTGTCCTACCTGTTGCATTGCTTTAGAACTTGTGCATGTATACATTTTGAGACATTGGTTAAGATTTGACACAGATATGATTAAGGCATTAGGTTCACCCATTTCTTAGACTTTTCTATTCCTTTTATTTTAAACCATTATATATTCCAATTAGACACTAGGTTGAGCCTAACTAGTTTCATTTGATTAACACAGTTTTATTTCATACATCCGGTTAGTTAGAAAGCTATGTGTTTATGTTTCTTGGTAGTTCAAAAAAAATAAATGAAAAAATGAAAAAAAATGTAGTAATGTGTGAATAGAAGGTCAGAAAGTCCAAATGTTGTTAGTTTGTATTGTTTAAAGTCTTTGTTGTGTAATAAAGTCAACTACCGGATTTTCCTTTTGTCTTTTAGCCACTTTAAAACCCTACATTACCTACCCTTTGCCTAATCCTGCCTTTTAAAGTCTTTTTGATCTTTGGAAGTCTTGATATAATGTGGAGATTTGATTATAGCACAAGCTTAGGTTAGCATTCTCTCAGTATTAGGTTATTGAGAGTTCATTTAATAAAATGCATCTATTTAACCAAGTGATGTGCGTTCATTGTGATGGGTGTTGTGACATTCCGGTATTTCGGGTTAACTCCGTTAACCAAAAATTAACATGAATTGCAAGGAATTGCAAAATATCAAACTAGGAGGACTGAAATTCAATAAAATCAGTCTTAAAACAATTAAACATCAAGGATTAAACTGGTAATTAACTAAAATTTACAATTTTGACTTTTATGGCCAAAATTCATTGGTAAATCAAGAGGAAATTAGAAATTAACATTAATCCACTGTAATTAATCGAATTAAAAATTCATAATCATAACATTGATGATGATTATCAATTAACATCAGTTATTGAACCCATTAACGATTTAATTAAATCAATGGTAAACCAAAAAGTCGAAACTGCAGCTATTCACTACCAAAACCACATAATTTAACCTTAATACACCATATTGAACTTCCAGAAACCATAATAGGAACTTTTAGCAACTTTAGCACACATCAATTCTATCCAGAAGTTTCCGATAGAAGATCTTGATCGAGAGCCGGCCGAAACTCAACCTTCAAGTCGATCTACCCAAATTAAACATCAATTCGGGTAAGAATCGAATCCTACACAACCCTTAAGTCTCGACTAAGGAAATCCCTATGTTGATTTCAAGTCTAATGTCGAATTTCAAGAGTTTTCAATTAGGGTTCATCGGTATGAGCGACTTGGCGCTTTCCATCCAAAACCAAATTAAATCATATACACAGCTTCAAACTGATGTGTTAAATGAAAGCCCTATGCCAATTTCATGCAATTACATTGAATTGCATGATTTCAAATTCTAGGGTTCATCTTATCAACCGAATTGGGGCATTCTATTCAAACGAGTTTGACAATCAAATTAAAATACACAAGGGGTTTCGGAATCATCTCCTTGATGAAAACCCTACATTAATTTCATCAAACAACTATGAATTTTATGATTTCGATTGATAGAGTTTTTCAATTAAAACCATTTGGGGTTCTTGATACAAACGAGCATGAAAGTCCAATTAAATACCACAAAAAGTTTAAAAAATCTTGGTTTAATGTAAACCCTATGAAATTTCAGTTTAAAACAAACGAATTTAACAAGATTGAATGGGGGGTTTTGTCACACCCCCCGCGCTGCGTGCGGAATCCATGGCGCGTTGACGATCAATGGTTGAATCATGCACAAGTATTGAAATAAGAACAACCACAATACATTACTAACTTTCATAATGTTAGACATTTGATTAGTTACAAGCATTCTAAATATCCACCAAGAGAAAGAAAATTAACATGCCCAAAATTAATGTTTACAAAATAAACTTAGATAAGACAATTAAACAATCAGGATTAAGTGAGTTTCTAATCCATCCTACCTTTTTCTTCATCTTGTTCTATCTTCTATGGTCTCCTTAGTTGTCCATGTGATGCTCTAAACCTGATTACCTAAAACACGTGAAAAGTAACTGTCGACTACAAAAGTAGTTGGTGAGAACAATAGGTTTAACATTTGAAATCATGAATCTGTAGTTGAAAACATATGAATAAAGCATTGTATAAACAAGTCATGGATAACTGCAACACAAACTATTATCAAGTAAAAATAATGTGTGCAAACAGTCAAATGACTGTCTACTAGAAAAGCCGACATTTAATCAAGTCCTAAATTACATTTGAAGTCAGATCAGTAGTCAGCAAACGCATTCAACACGAGCTGTACTAACCAGTTTACTCAGAAGACAACTCCGTGTTGACGTAACCTGGTCAATATGACCCATGTTGGTAAAGTTAACTAGCAGCAAATTCATATTACCATAGTGTATCGGATCTGCAGTTAGGGTTTAAAACATATTTAAACACTAACCACAGCCTTGGCGTAACCAAAACGTGTCCCACTTTCCCTTGTTGTGATCACCCAGTACTAACGTTAAAGTATTAAGAATAAGAATGATTGGAGGTGTCTTGATGTGTATAAGCTTGTTCACAATGATGAACACCATGACATTTAGTTGTTGTTAAGATTGAATAAACGTTTAACTTGACTGAATACTTGATTTGAAACCATGGTTGAATTCCGTGTTTTGAAAACCAGTGATTGATTACCTTGAGTTGAAAAACTTTGATTGAATCCCATGAATGAGTACCTTGTTTGTAAACCTTTGATTGAATACTGTGATGAAAGTCCTTGTATAATAACAAGGTTTGAATCATAAAATTTATTTGAAAACACAAGTTTTTGTAAAAGAGTTTATAAATCTTATTCTTTAAAAGTGTTTAACATTTATAAAACCATTTTGTGTAGAAGAGTTGCAAAACATTTTATATAACCTTTTATAAAACCTTTTGCAAGAAAAGTGTTTAAATGTTTGTAAATACTTTAGAATGAAAGAGAAAGTCTTTGATTGTTGCAAAATATTATTGTATATTGTATTTGAAATGTTGTAGTTTTAAAGTTGTTTGGTCACGTGTTCCACCCCAAAACAGTTGTAAAACAGTAAAAGAGGGGCTAATGTTCTCACCTGAGAGCAGTAGGCTCTGATCCTGTACGAATAGCTAACAAAACAAGACCTCTAAATGCATCCTATATCATCGTAATCATACATATAATATAAGATTTATGATGTCATTGACCTTGATTTCTGTTAACATGTTAATGATCTTCCCTTTGTATAACTTGTTTTATGTTCTAAGAGTGTTGTATTAACTTGAAAAGCATGATTGAAATCGTAGAATAATGATTGATTTATGAAAATGTATGTGTCATGTTACTTATTGCACAAGTCTTGTTATGCCTCTAAGTAACATGTGATTATGAATTGATTAACCTCTTTGTTTTTGCATATATTCCTTGAAAAGACTTGTGTTTAAGCCATTATGTTCATGGAATGGTACTACCACTAAGCTAAGTTAACTTTAACTCAAATGAGAATTACGGTAGTTCCTAGAATCGGTTGAGGGTTAACTACCCTCATTGATCCCTTAGACTTGAGTGATCATATGATAATCGGTTCACTGATTTGATTTGATTTGATTTATCCTAGAGATTAAGACAATGGCATGATGGACAGGTGCTAATATCGACATCCAAGCCATGGATGTGGGTTGAACTTGACAGTATTGATCCCCAAGATCCTAAGGTAACCCATCAATATTGACAATATCGATGGTTCCTTAATACTTCGATATGTTTTGCAAATGTCCAACACCCAATTTTCTTTGTCTTTATCCCCTTAGATTTACCTAAACTAAGTTACATTGTTCAAATTTTATGATTTCAGAAGCTTGAATGTTTGTTAAAGTCATGGGAACTCGGTTGAAGCCAAAGAGGGTGCCTATCAATATTAACAATATTGATGGGTGTTTACCCTTGATTATTATCCTTCGAGACTAGCAATCTCGACAGTTCTTGGCTCCAAATCCCGTGGATGATCTAAAGCTAACCAATTATATTGATAGAATTTAGAGATGTTGGCTGATGAGGGTGGCTCAAGCTGATAAACTTCACGTGTCCGAAATAGTGCCCATCGATACTATAATATCGATGGGTCCCTAATATCGATGGCAGACAATCTCTTCGATACTATTGGGGTCGATTTTATTGGGTGTGTTTCACTTGGAAAACCTTGGAGCATCAATATCGACGATCTTTGGTCAGTTTTGGCCCGTCAAACTTAGCCATGATCGATGAAATGCTGTTCATCCAAAACCCAGCCGTAGACACTAACCCTCATCCTTGAACCCATCGATACTATGTTCCTTCGAACCACAGTCCCCTTCTCAACCTATACTCGTGCATTCCAACATCATCAAGCATTCCCAAGGAATTGGAAGCATATGGATGGTTCTTGAAGCCTCAAAATTGGTTGTTTTTCCCAAGAAGATGATGACTAGTATGAAACCATGAAAATCAGTACCTTCTCTTTAAGATTCCGGCCAAATGAGCTCGAATTTGGGCCAATCCTTTGTACTACTAGCTTCCTTTCGTCGAGGGGATCGTTTTGATATCTTGTATCCTCGATTTGGTGAAGAATCAAGGAAGTTATGGTCGAATTTGTGTTGATTTTCTAGTGTGAGGAAGCCATGGACGAATTTTTAGAGAGGGAGATGATAAGGGCTGTAATAAATGAAGAAGATAGGGTCAAATAAGGGTTTTTATACACCGAGGGTTTCTCCACATGTTCGGGGGTCTTGCTTGGTGTTGGTTTCGCGTATTTCTACGCACGCGTCGTAATCGGTACGTAACGAATATTTTGAATTGAAATTTAAGTTTCTTTGATTCTTTTTGATGAGTTTTAAAATTGTAAAATGTAAAATGTAATATTTCACTTAATTTTACTGTTCTTTCGTTATCGGACTGTTTAACGAATATAGTGACGTGTATACTCGTAATTACATACGTTTTTGGTCTTTTTATGTATTTATTGATGTTTACTCGTAACTATAAGTTCGGCATTTATATCATTACAGATCGTCACCCATAATGATACCGAGTCTCGCTTACGCATTACGATTTGTTTTAAATGATTTGTTTGTCATAATATTCGTCGTAACACTACGCACTAACACTATCCTAATACAACGAACGCAGTATATGTATAGGGCATACGTAGTGTCCAGTTACCTTCCTTATCAGCCGCCAGTCCACCATGGTTTCAATATAATACAATAGTGTCCTTGCCTAGCGTAACTGACTCTAAATAAATATATACTTGTACTTAAATAAAGAAAATCCTACAACTCACAAACATGAACACATGAATCGCATTGACATATTGAATACAATTACAAGCTTATCTATCCTTGTCTACGAATAACATGACTACTGTACAGATGTTGCAGTCTCCCATAGTTAAGGCAATTTCGTCCCCAAATTAATTAGCCAAAGATACTGTATAAAGATGAGGGTATTTGAGCTTCATCTGGTCTTCACGTTCCCATGTGAACTCTAAACCACGTTTGCCCTCCCATCGTACCTTTACGATCGGGATACGTCTACGATTGAGTTTCTTGACACTATGATCCATGGTCTCAACTGGAACATTCTATGAATTGCATGTTGTTTTGAATCTGAATGTCTTCCAGTGGAATCTGAACATCATGATTAGCCAAGCATTTCTTAAGATTCGACACATGAAATGTGTCGTGAATTGCTTAGCTCCACTTGATGTTTGAGTTTGTAGGCTACGTGACCAACCTTTCCAGGATCTCAAAAGGTACAACATACCTTGGTGCTAGTTTCCCTTTCTTCCCAAATCGGACAACGCCTTTATAGGGAGAAACCTTGAGTAAGACTCGGTCACCGACTTAAAACTCAAGTGGTTTCCGAAGCCGATTGGCATAACTCTGTTGCCGATCTCTTGCGGCCTTCAGCCTTGACTGAATGATTGTGATCTTGTCGGTTGTTTCTTGAATGTGTTCATGTCGTACGACATGTGAGTCACTAACCTCGGTCCAGCAGACTGGTGATCGGCACTTCCTACCATATAAAGCTTCAAATGGTGCACATTGAATGCTTGTATGGTAGCTATTGTTGTACGAAAACTCGATAAGTGGAGGAAATTCCCACTGAAATCGATCACACAAGAACAAAGCATGTCCTCGAATGTTTGGATAGTTCTTTCACTTTGGCCGTCGGTTTGGGGAAGATACGCCGTGCTAAGATTAACACGGGTGCTCAAAGCCTTTTGCAATGATTGCAAAAAGCGAGAAGTGAAACGACTATCATGATCGGATATGATTAACGTTGGAGTAGCGTGACACGCAATGATCTCGTTGACGTACGAAGTCGATAACTTCTCCATTTTGTAATCCTCTCGGATTGGGAGAAAATGAGTAGATTTGGTGAGTCGATCAACGATCACCCAAATCGAATCGTAACCTCGTGGAGTTCTTGGCAACTTGGTTATAAAATCCATGGAAATTTGCTCCCATTTGCATTGAGGGATTTCAGGTTGCTGTAGAAGTCCCGAGGGCTTTTGATGTTTTGCCTAGAACTTTGAACACGTTAAACATTTCCCTACGCACAAGGCTATGTCTTTCATCATTCCGGGCCACAAATAAGATGTTCTCAATTCCTGACACATCTTATCAACACGCAGATGATCTGAATATCGCAACTTATGAGCCTCATAACAGAAGAGCGTGCGCAATTCAATTAACTTTGGAATCCACATGCATCCATTGAAGTATAGAACCCCGTCAGATCGAAGTTCTAGTTTACCTTCAACTCCGCAGTCTAGCTCCGTCTTCAGCACATTGTTGACCAGCACATGTTTCTGTGCAATACGAATGAGGTCCTTCAAGTTTGGTTGGGAGTTGATCTACATTGTTCTAACACGTATCCGCTTGACTCGTTCCTTGAGTCTAAGAGCATCCACCACAACATTGGCTTTACCCGGATGGTAACGATTCTCACACTCGTAATCAATTAGAAGCTCAGCCCAGCGTCGTTGTCTCATGTTGACATCTTTCTGATTGAGAATGTGTTGCGGGCTCTTGTGGTCTGTATAGATAACACATTTAGTACCACAAGGGTAGTGCATCCAAATCTTAAGTGCAAAGACCACAACCCCTAACTCAAGGTCATGAGTAGTGTAGTTGTTCTCATGAACCTTCAGTTGTCTTGACGCATACGCAATGACCTTGTCTTGTTGCATGAGTACACAACCGAGACCAAGGTTTGAAGCATCGCAGTAGACAATGAAATAATCATTGCCTGCTAGAAGCCTAAGGATAGGGGAGTTGCATAACTTCTGTTTAAGAAGTTGAAATGCATCTACTTGTTGCTGTCCCTATACGAACGCTTGGCTTTTCTGGGTCAACGTAGTAAGCGGCAAGGCAACCTTTGAAAAATTCGCGATAAACCTTCGATAATAACCTGCCAGACCCAAAATTGAACGAATCTCTGTTGAAGTAGATGGGGTAGTCCAGTTCTTAATCGCTTCATTCTTCACCGGATCTATGTGTTTCTCATCTCTATTGCTAATGTGACCTAAGAAATGAACTTCTTTTAATCAGAATGAATACTTGGAGAATTTGGCATAAAGTTGTTCAGCTCTTAGCAGTTCTAATACTTTCCTCAAATGATCCTCATGTTCCTGTTCTGTCTTAGAATAAACTAGTATATTATCAATGAAGACAATAACAAACTGATCTAAGTACAGCCTACAGAATCGATTCATAAAATCCATGACACTGCTGGTGCATTGGTCAGCCCAAATGGCATAACTATGAACTCATAGTGTCCATAACGAGTCCTAAACCTCGTCTTTGGTATATCCTCATCGTTTACTCTCAACTGATGATACCTAGATCGTAGATCAATCTTAGAGAAACATGTTGCTCCATGTAACTGATCAAACATATCATTGATCCCAGGCAGAGGATGTCTGTTCTTGATTGTCAACTTCTTAAATTCACGATAGTCGATGCACACACGAAACAAACCGTCTTTCTTCTTGTAAAGAGAACCGGTGCTCCCCATGGTGAGTAACTCGGTCGGATGAACCCTTTGTCTGGAAGTTACTGAAGATGACTAGACAGTTCTTGCGTCTTAGATGGTGCTAATCGAAATGGTGACTTTGCCACTGGATTCGCTCCAGGGACGAGATCGATTTTAAACTCCACTTGTCGGACTGGTGGTAGTGCAGGCAAGTCTTCTAGAAACACCTCCATATAATCTCTGATAACCGGTACATCTTTCACTGTCTGATTTTCAGCCTTCTTCTCCACTACATGTGCCAGGAAAGCACAATATTTCTTCTTCAGATACTTCTACGCCTTGATACAGGTTATGATCTTCAATTTACGTCAGTGTTTCTTTCCATAAACTCGCATCGTTTCGCCTAATGGTACGGGAATTCGATGTAACTTCTTCAATCGAACGACTTCGACGTTATTTTTAGATAACCAATCCATTCCATTTAATACTTCGAAGCTTCCAAGTGTCATTGGAATGAGATCGATGGTTAACGAATGATCATTAAGAATAAGTTTACAATCCCATAAGATTGAATTAACAAGTATATTCTTACCATCAGCTACTTCTATTGTATATCGAGTAGTGAGTACTAACGGTTGTATATCAAACAATGGTGCAACGGTAGCTGAAACAAAACTTTTGTTTGCACTAGCATCAAATAGTGTTGACACATAATGATTGTTGATGAGAAATGTATATGTGATGACTGCCTACTCTTCGTGTGACTCGGTAGCTCTGATGATAAAGGCACGAGCAGGGGCAATTGCAGCTGTGTTTTTGTTGAGAGATGGACACTGATTTCTGAAGTGTCCCTCTACTCTGCAGTTATAACACGCTCTTCCACCTGTAATAGCAGGAACAGTGGTAGTTGTAGTAGAAGCAAGATGAGTAGCATGGCACGTTGCTGCCAAGTGCCCAAACCTTCCACACTTGAGACATTTCCTGCGTGAAAGAGTGGGTAGATGATGGTACTGGCACTTTGTGCACAGCGGGTACGAACCAATATATGGCTTTCTAGCCGTAGCAGGTTGTGGAACAGTAGTAATGGGAGTGGCTTGGATCGGGGCAGCTACAGTTGTGGCTGCATAATTCTTGATAATCTTTTGATTCTTCTTCTTGGGCTGGTGTTGCTCAGGCTTCTTGCCTTCATCAATTTGTGCCCTCTTACAACCTTTCCGAGTGAGTAAGCCAGCTTTGACATACTCTTTTGTAAATTGGCACTCAGATGAAGGGCCATCTCCAAAGTAGTGGGATTACTTCCCAAAACATTTCCCCTGATGACTATGGGCAATCACTCAGTGTACTTCTCTATCTTGTAGGATAAAGGAGTAACCAGATGTGTCACTAAGATACACAACTCATGAAAACGAGTTGTATATTTTGCATTTTCGCCACTGTCTTGGGCCAAACTCCACAATTCGGCCTCCATCTTTTTCAGCTCATGACGTGACCGAATTGCTCCACAAGTAGTTTCTTGAAATCTTCCCACGGTAAAGACAAAACAACCTCCCATTCTCTGGCGTTATTCTCAGAATTCCACAAGGTGAGAGCGCCTTTGTGAAAAGCTCTTGAGGCCATCTTGACCTTCAGATTCTCAGGACATCCGGTGAAGTCATGATTGTCCTCGATGCTTTCCAGCCATTGCAGTAGGCCGGTAGCTCCCTTAGTACCCACGTACTTTGGAGGCTTAGCGCCATTGAACTGCTTGAAGTTGAAGGTAGCAGTTCCGGAATTGGTGGTATTTGAGTTGTGTTTGCTAATTCACCACCACTTCCCCGAATGTTGTTGGTGATTTCAGTGACCATCCCCTGAATGACATCTCGAATATGTACAGCGATGACTCAGGCAATTTTGTTCATCTCCTGATCGTTGCCCCTTGTTGAACCCCCGCCATTATTGTTACGTCGAGGAGGCATTCTACGAAAAGAAATCCACAAGTGGGCCAGGAATGAGAATTTATACAATTGAATTTATAATATAAAGTTAGTAATATATCCATACTACTAATATTATGATTCAATTGTAATATGAGCTTGTACACATATAGGCTGTAACATCTGTGCCGGAAACGTCGCCGGAACAGTGATCTGAACAGTAAATGCACAGTAACTCAGGTACAAACTACGTGATCTATCTGTATGCTATTAACATTTCAAAGCTTGACATGAAACTATTATGCAATTGTTTCTGTAATCTGATTTAAACTTAACAATTTAACAGTCAAAAGCACGTTAGACAACGCAGAACTCACACACGGATTCTTGTTAATGTGCTATTAAGTATAAACGTATGCGAGGTTAAACAGAACGAAACCATAACGGTTATTGTTACGGAATGCTAAACCGACGAATTATTCGTAGCGGTGACGATCTGTACGAATGATTCTGAGGGTTTAACGTTCTGAAATAATGACTAAAGGTAGAGAACAAGAATCAAAATGTTAAACCATTGTCGTGTTCGTTCGAATGACGATTCGAACGAATACGCGCGATGGCGACGCGTTCTGAAGAAACGAAAACGGAAAACGATACGAACGATCATAAGATTTAGAAAATAAAATATTTTAATGTTTTACAATTTTGAAACTCATCAAAGATAAATAAAGAAACTACTTGTATTTAAAACACGTAAATTACGCGTTACGTTCCGGAAACGCAACGAATACGCGAGACGAGCAACGAAAACGAACCCGAACTCACCCGGGATATAAATACCCTAAATGAGTTCAACCTATTCATTTCTTCCACTCCCTTTCTCTCTCTACATTCAAATTTCCTGAACTTTCTCTCTCTAGAAAGTTTGATCTTCAATCATCAATATCTCATCCATTTCTTGATGAAATCGAGCCATTCTTGAGCCTAAACAAAGATCTTGATCTCCTCCACACGAAAGTACAAAGGATCTGAACCTAGAACCAGCAGATTTGAGGTAAAAACCATGATCTTGTTGCGAAATTTAGGGTTTTCTAACCCTAGGTTCGACCCACCTATTAAACCGGTTTAAGCACTTTAGATCTTGGGGAAAAAACCACACAACAACACCACAAAATGATGTAGGAACAAGTGTTAGACTAAACCGAGGTAGATCAGCTCAAACCCCATGACTGCACCATGAGAAGGTGGCTGGTCGAATGGATCTTCACATGTGGCCCGAATGGCTGCTTCAGCCCAATGGCCTTGCTCTCATTCGACCGGTCAAGGTTCACTCGGCCCTATCCCCTTCGGCCGGCTAACTTCCTTCGCCTAGCCATTCGATCGACCATGCTCAGTCGCCACATCCTTCTTTCGGTATTAGTCATTCGGTCGGCACTATCCCTTTCGCCCAGGCTTGGTTCGGCCAAGGGTCATTCGCCCCAAGCTCCATACGACCAAGTTATTCGGGTAGGCTATGTTATTCGGTCATGTGATTCGGCTAAGTCTCCATTCGCCCTTCATGCTGCCAAAACTAAGTTGAATAGAGGGTTTGATAGCAACTCACACCATGTGATTGCCTTTTTGCATGTAATCATGCAAGGTGGTTGTATGGTGCATGTGTGTGTGCATGGGAATTTTTAGGGTTCCTAACAAGAAGCCACCCTAGCTTTGTTAAGTCAATGTAGTAAACTTGTAAACTTATCATGCTAAGCATCAAGACATCAATGCTTTATGGAACAAATGCTAAACATATAGATTTCTATCACATGAATAAACAAAGATTAATGCCACCATCTCCAAGGTTTTACTAAGTCGAGCTTGAAACATGATTTGTAAATAACTTAACTAAATATTAGTGCATGTTATACTACATACAATTATATTGGATGGTTTCGTTAAACCTTCTAATCTAAATTGTATACACAAGCAATCTAAGAAGCAAGGGAAGCTAAAACAACATATTAGAGTGAGAGTTAAATTAAATCGAACTAACTTAAGTCTAATACACTAAACTATAATACTCTAAAAATAGAAAATGGTTTTAGAAAATGAAAGCAATGATAAACTTTCTTTAATTAATTAAATGATTCATAACTCAAGATTTTATTGAAATAAATTCCTTTATAAATACTTAACCAAAACTTCATGGGATCCCGGGTATCATTTGTGGGCTATGTGTTAGATTAACTAGAAGAATGTCTAGAAAACACATTAGTAATATAGGACACGTAGTTGAAAACCGAGACCGAAACCCTAGTTCGCGATTATTATAACTACTTATCGTATTCGAACCTTTTAAAACAACTCAGGTGCTGAAGATACTTAAGCTACAAACAACGAGCGCGCATTATCTGTGGTAACTTACACTTAGCAACACAGGTGAGTTCATCGTCCCTTTTCAAACTATTTTGAGTTTTTACTTCGGGACTGAGAAGCATGTTAAACCTTTTAAGCAAATGTTTAACTGTTGCAATTATGTTTTTATACTTATTCAAATTACTAATGCTAAACGCTAATGCTACGGAGTTATACTAAATGCTAATGCTGCGGATTTATGCTAGATGCTAATGCTACGGATTAATGCTAAATGCTAATGCTATGGGTTAATGCTAAATGCTAATGCTACGGATTTATGCTAGATGCTAATACTACAAATCAATGCTAAATGCTAATGCTATGGGTTAATGGTAAATGCTAATGCTACGGGTTAATGCTACACATTAATGCTACAGGTTTATGCTAGATGCTAATGTAAATGCTAAATGCTTATACGATATGCTAATGCTAACGCTAAATGTTAATGATTCTATGCTAATGCTAGTGCTATATACATACATACTAAATGCTTGAAATGCTCAGAAGGCTTTAAACTTTGTATGCTTTATATGCTTGCCATGCTAAAACAACGGTTTGGCCTCTCAGTGCTTGCCTTACCGGTTGTGAAGCTAGTACTTGTGCACAAGATACGTAAACGGCTATGCTATATGAATGCTATAAACTTGTATGCTAAAGCTATCGGCTATGGTAGAACATACTGTTTTGGTCTCTAAGTGCTTGCCATAGGGTGTTCTCCATAGTCAGGACTTGAAGGAACAGACCGTTGGTCTCTCAGTGCTTGCCATAGGTTGACCTTCATAGTCCAGACTAGAGGAACAGAACTGTTGGTCTCTCAGTGCTTGCCATACAGTGATTCCTCATTGCCCACTCATGGTTGTGATATGTGACTAGGATGATTCTGGATTTCTCTAGTTGACTTTGTGTCATCTTAGAAATCCTTTATCATAACACCGATGTTGCTAATCATAATTTGATCCGATATGGATTGATACTGGATCCCTTAGGGTGTTCAGTTGTCCATAAAGGTAACTCACAAAGCTAGACTTGCAGATGCTATTGTATGCGTGTTGAAACTTACAAACAAAATGCTAAAGCTATGATGGGAATGGGAATGGATGGTAGATAGAATGCTTAATTATTATTAACAACAGTCTCATATGCGAATTAGTATGTGGTGGGATGGCGTCTGGGCGGGTCGTAGGCTCGACTCAGGGGTATGCCCTCTATATAAGCATACCGGTTTGGATATTACAGGTGATTTTAATGAGGTTAAGGTTTTACCGAAAGAGGTTTGCCTAAGCTATTTTTAAACCTATAAACTACATGAACTCACCAACCATTGTGTTGACCTTGTTTTCTTACATGCTTTCTCAGGTGATGCACATGTTTAAGCTAAGATTTTTGGATTTCATACTAGGCTGCTCAGATAGAGGACCTAGTTGATTTTGGAAGCACATCTTTTGATATTGATATGAATCTCTTTTGATATCTTGTACAGATACAAGATAGAAACATTTGATTCTTTTGATAGGTTTACCGAGTTAAATTACTGAACATTGATATTGTAATTTAACTTTGTAATCCTAGTTTAATGCCATATTGTGATTTATTTATTCTTAACATTGATGCTATGTAAACAATCTGATCATCACGATTATCACTCACGATATCGCGCCCCGAGAACCTTCCGCCCGGCGGGGAAGTCAATCCGTCCCGCCGGCTCGGGGTGTGACATAGGCAGTTAACATTTAACTGTTAACTTGTTATGATACTTCTCATATGATGATGTACGATGTTTCATAAGTTTACTCCACCAAACCTCCACACTTTACACTTTCTCGGTATGCCGAAGATGGTTTATATTTAGGGCATACGTAGGGTCAAGCAAACTGCCAGGCTAGCCACCAGCCCCCCACCACTTCGATATACCCTGATCGTGCCCTTCCTAGCATTTGGCAACATGATTTGATTTATTCACAAGTATGTCCCATTGATAAAGAATCCCATGATCTTGATCAACTGAACTACAATTGAACTATGGTTGATTTATGATTGAATGCAGGTGTGCACATACTAACAATTGTTAAATGTAGAACTAAATCATACGTTTGCTCTACACCTGTCCTGTTAATCTATGTTAGTAAGTACTAAGTATGTAATCAATTAAGACTACGCATAAAGATTGTTCACATGATTGATTCACACACAATGGTTGTCTATCCAATGGTTGATTAACACAATGATTGTTCCACTTATGGTTGATTCATCTATGATTAATTCACACACTGATTTATTCACAAATGGTTGATTCACACAATGGTTGTACCTCAAATGGTTGTATCTCATATGGTTGACTAATGTTCAATGATTCCAGTTGTTCCTGGATCTTTACTTCAAATACCCACGCCAAATTCCCCCTGTCATACTTAAGTTAGTTTATATATAAGGCATACGTAGGGTCAAGCCCAGCTGCCAGCCCACCACCACTTCAGTATGGCAGAGCGAGGCCACCGTTTGTATTTGAAGCTAGGATCCCAACTCTTGATTAACTATGGTTGTATCATGATTGTCTCTTGAACTATGAATATGATTATGATTGTGTAAACTGTGGTTCTTGATTAACTTTAAATCAAGACCTTAGGTTTTAATATATATGTGTCCTCGGATAATTATCCTAGGTTCCCAATACCTACGGTATTGAGTAATATAATTTCATGGTGTGAACTTCAAATAATGAATACTGTTACACATATTCCTGGTTATGAAGTCCTAATGATGATGATAACATGATTAGAATTTCAGATCAAAGAGACTAAGAATACAGATCTTTGCCTTTGAAATCCTTTGAAGAATATGCATCAAGAAATTTATTTCGGATTTTAAGATTACATAATTCCGACCCCAATTTCCTTGACTTGATAACTAATCAAAGAAAAGTTCATCGCTAATATCTTCCAAGCTTAAAGTAGACTTAATGCTTACTTAAGTTTACTTAGATCCAAAGTATCCTTAAACATATAGCACTTAGTCCTACGGGGTAGCTTAGGTTATAGTCTAGGTCATTAATTATTGGGTTTTTCCTAGTTCTCTACAACCTTGGCTCTGATACCAACCTATCACACCCCCGATGTCGCATGCGGAATCCACGGCACGTTGACGATCAATGGTTGAATTATGAACAAGTATCGAAAGAAGAACAAGCACAATGCATTACTAAGTTTCATAATGTTAGACATGTGATTAGTTACCAGCATTCTAACTATCTACCAAAAGAATGACAACTAACTGACCCAAAAATACTGTTTACAACATAAGACTCAAACTAGACAAGTAAACAATTAGGATTAAGTGAGTTTCTAATCCATCATAGCTTGTTTCTTTATCTTGTTCTATTTTACTATGGTCTCCTTAGTTGTCCTTGTGATGCTTTAAACCTGATTACCTGAAACACGTGAAAAGTAACTGTCAACTATAAAAGTAGTTGGTGAGAACAATAGATGCAACATTTGAAATCATGATTGTGCAGTTGAAAACATATGAATAAAGCATTTGTATAAACAAGTCATGGATAATTGCAACACAAACTATCATCAAGTAAAAATAACATGCGCAAACAGTCAAATGACCGTGTACTTGAAAAGCCAAAATTTAATCAAGTCCCAAATTACATTTGGAGTCAGACCAGTACTCACCAAACACATTCAACACTAGCTGTACTAATGAGTTTACTCAGAAGACAACTCTGTGTTGACGTAACCCATCAATATGAACCATGCTGGCATAGTTAATTAGCAGCAAATTCATATTACCGTAAGGCATCCAATCTGCACTTAGGGTTTAAAACATATTTAAACACTAACCACAGCCTTGGCGTAACCAAAACGTGACCCGTTTTCCCTTGATGTGATCACTCAATACTAAGATTGAATAAATGTTTAACTTGACTGAATACTTGATTTGAAACCATGGTTGAATTCCTTGTTTTGAAAACCAGTGATTAAGTACCTTAAGTTGAAAACCTTTGATTTAATCCCATGAATGAGTACCTTGTTTGTAAAACTTTGATTGAATACTGTGAATAAAGTACTTGTATAATAACAAGGTTTTAAACATAACATTTATTTGAAAACACTAGTTTTAGCAAAAGAGATTATAAATCTTATTCTTTAAAAGTGTTTAACATTTATAAAACCATTTTGTGTAGAACAGTTGTAAAACATTTTATAAAACCTTTTGTAAAACCTTTTAGTAGAAAAGTGTTTAACTGTTTGTAAATACTTTACAATGAAAGAGAAAGGATTGGATAGTTGCATAAGATTATAGAATATTGTATTTGAAATGTTGTAGTTTAAAAGATGTTTGGTCACGTGTTCCATCCCAAAACAGTTGTAAAACAATAAAAGAGGGCTACTGTTCTCACCTGACAGTAGCAGACACTGTTCCTGTACGAATAGCTAACCGAGCAAGACCTCTAAATGCTTCCTATAACATTTTAATCATACATATAATATATGATTTATGATGTCATAGAGCTTGATTGATTTATTGATTTATATTAACCTGTTAATGATCTTCCCTTTGTATAACTTGTTTTATGTTCTAAGAGTTTTCTGTTAACTTGAAAAGCATGATTGAAACCCTAGAATAATTATTGATTTATGAAAATGTATGTGTCATGTTACTTATTGCTTAAGTCTTGTTATGCCTCTAAGTAACATATCACAGCCCCACCTCTCATCACCTGAGATGATGTCATTCGCCACTCTGATATGGTTGCGGAAGCATAGTGGTGATGTCTCATAGATGAGGTGTGACTTACTTGATCCGGTATCACAACACACATATTAACTTAAAATAAATACATTACAAGGGTTTCGTAATCACAATCAAACTTACAGTTTAAAAACTGGCTTTATTACACAATCTATCTTATTTAATTACAAGTGTTCCAAAAGCGCAGCCTCACCGGTGATCATTGTCTCCCTACAAAAGTTTTAAGTTTGGAAAGATCAGCACAAAGCTGGTGAGTTCGTAATGTTCAAATTAAACAATATAATATGATATGCATGTTCTCAATATGAAGAGTTCAAGATAACCATGGAATCCGTATCTAGTTCCTTTCGAACTACTCCGTTCTGTTCTACGAATATACCACCTGTCGGTAACATCTTTATGCCTCATTATCTTCATGGGTATAACAACATTAAGAAGTTCTGGAAAATAGGTAACAAACATTTACACCAAGGGGAGTTGCAAGCTCTCGGCAAATGGGTTGTTTGCCGATAGTACTGTCATTGTTTCATGTTTGGCCCCACATGGGGTCACTAGATACAGTTCAAGGAATGAGGACTTTTAAGTTCTGTGATAGAGTTCTTTTCTACAGGAAAAATCCCATGAAATCCACAAGTTCTCAACAAGTTCACATGAAATCACACAGATAACAGTGATACATATCATATGTTTGAGAAATATTCCACAGATACACCCCGATATTTGAAAAACATTAAAAAGAAAAGGGGTGATACGAAACTCACCTGAATTCACAAGGGTTGTGAAATCACACGCAGAATGATACTGGTAGCTAAATTCTGCATTAGTTTATGTTTAATAAGTTATTTCTGTTTTAACTTACTTATTAGATCTTTTTGAACGTCCAATGTCAAAGACACTACAGTGAAAGTCATCAAACCAATATAAAATGCTTAATTAGTTTATTTAATTTCATATCATACAATGTATGACAATGTAGGAACCTATACGGATTTAGGTTCCTAATACAAGGTTGATGACATGTTTGATTAATTAGAATAATCTTAGATTGACCAAATAGGTACCGTTGTAGATTATGGTATTGAAACAGTTTCTTGATGGATTTATAGCTGAGGAACGATCAATCCTTGTTATTTATTACCCAAATATCATGAAATCTCATAATGTGACATTGGAATAGGTTTAATAACCATGTTCAGCATACTAATATGACTATTATCATAAACATAAGATAATCATTCCAATTAATATGATAATGATTGTGATTAGTTTGACACACTTGGATTTAACCTTGCATTTCAAGGATTAATCAAACTAATCATATACATTGTCACAATCAAATGGTTTAAACCATTATAATCTTTGTTATAATTTCATGAAAACCGGGCATTACAACGGATCAAAACAAGGATTTACCCGTTAACACATCAAGTTCTTCGTTTATATTCATTCCTAGCCATCATCTAGGAAATAATCAACAACCCTAACTATAGCATTACGTTTAAAAACAAGATCTAATCAACCATTATCCAAGCGATTTGGTGGCTTGAAATTGAGCTTCAGATTCTCAAAATTTCTTCTTTTCATATGTAGAAGCAAGTAAGTTCGAGAGGAATTAAAAAATTTCATTCTGCATGAATTCTAATTTTTCATTATGATCTGCCAAACCAACATAAGCCAGGCGTATCGCCTAGCGTGGGTGTTTGGAACAGGGCGTAGCGCGCGAGACCAAGGAATCTCAGATATTTTTAATTCTGCGCGCATCGCCTAGCGTGGGCGTTTGGGGATAGGCGTACCGCGCGGCGTGTCTGACTTTGATATTTTTGTATTTTTCTTCGTTTTTCAATTTTGGAGAATCTGGGGCTCTGTTTCGCGCACGTTTTTCTCCCACGTTCACCATTTCTTGCATACTTTCAACCTGTAATAATCACAATCTCTAAATCAACCTGGATTTCGAGAACGACGATATGTGCTTTCATTCGATAATGAGGTAATCATCGAACGCAATTGTCACAGTCTCCTCCTGTTAAAGAAATTTCGTTCCTAAATTTTGTTAAGACTTATCTGATGACAATCATTTATGAGAGCAGATGTGGATATTTTTCTTTCATTCGAACTTCACGTTCCCATGTATACTCTGGTCCACGTTGTGACTTCCATCGAACTTTAACGATTGGAATCCGACTGTGTTTCAGTACTTTAACTTCTCGATTCACCACCTCCACTGGTTTTTCACTAAACTGAAGTTTTTCATCAATCTGAATCTCTTCAAGAGGTACGATCAATGATTCATCAGTTAGGCAATTCTTTAGATTTGATACATGAAAAACATGATGGATGTTACTAAGTTCAGGAGGTAATTTAAGTTTGTAGGCTACCGATCCAATTCGTTCTATAATTTTGAATGGTCCTACAAATCTTGGTGAGAGTTTACCTCGCTTTCCAAATCTGAAAATGCCCTTCCAAGGTGAAACTTTCAACATTACTCGGTCACTTATTTGGAATTCTAGAGTTCTACGATGATTATTAGCATAACTCTTTTGACGATCGCGAGCAGCTTTAATTCGTTATTGAATAAGGGCGGTCTTATACGTAGTTTCTTGAAAGAATTATGGGCCTATGATCTAAATTTCACCTATCTCTGACCAACAGATAGGTGATCTACACTTGCATCCATAAAGCGCTTCAAATGGAGCGCATTGAATACTAGATTGGTAGTGGTTATTGTATGAGAATTCAACAAGAGAAAGATGAATATGCCAGCTACCTCCAAAATCAATCACACAGCTTCTGAGCATGTCTTCAAGAATTTGATTCATTCGTTCGGTTTGCCCGTCTGTTTGCGGATGATAAGCTGCGCTCATGTTGATTTGTGTGCCCAAAGCATTCTGGAGAGTTTTCCAAAATCGTGACATAAATCGACTATCTCTGTTAGAGATGATAGAGATTGGTACTCCTTGTCGAGATAAAATCTCATTAACATAGAGTTTAGCCAGTTGAACCATTGAGTAATCTTCTCGGATGGGTAAGATATGCTCAGATTTAGTAAGGCGATCAACGATAACCCATATAGAGTCATGATTACGTGATGTTCTGGGTAGTTTGGTAATGAAATCCATGGAGATTTGATCCTATTTCCACATGGGAATTTCAGGTTGTTGCAGTAACCCAGAAGGTCGTTGATGTTCGGCCTTAACTTTAAGACATGTTAAACATCGATCCACATATTCAGCTATGTGTTTCTTCATTCAGGCCACCAATAAAAATCTCGAAGGTCTTTATACATTTTATCGGCACCCGGATGAATAGAATACCTAGATTTGTGCTCCTCATCCAAGATGATTGTTCTAAAGTCACCGAATAAAGGAACCTAAATTCGACTTTTAAAATACAGTATTCAATCATCTTTGATTTCTAGTTGTTTGTCTAATCCTCTTAGTTCCTCAATAGTGTAGTTTATTGCTTGTAAAGCTTGTTGCTGAGCTTCTCTAATCTGAGGAATTAGACTGGTTTGAATAGTTATCACTAATGCTTTCACACGTAAAGGTTTGACCCGTTCCTTGCGACTCAAGGCATCGGCTACGACATTCATTTTACTTGGGTGATGACGAATTTCACAGTCATAGTCCTTTAGAAGTTCTACCCATCGCCTTTGTCGCATGTTCAACATTTTCTGATCTAGAATGTGTTGAAGACTTTTGTGATCAGTGTATACACTACACTTGGTTCCATATAGATAGTGTCTCCAAATTTTGGGTGCAAACACCACTACACCAAGTTCTAGATCATGAGTGGTATAATTCTTCTTATGTATTTTCAACTGTCGAGAAGCATAGGCAATTAATTTGTCATTCCGCATTGACACACACCCTAGACCATGACGAGAAGCATCACAGTACACTTTGAAGTTATTAGTACCTTCCGGTAATGCAAAAATAGGTGTGTTGCAGAGTTTTTGTTTAATGAATCGGCGATAATAACCTGCCAATCCTAAAAATTGACGTATTTTAGTTTGGGTTCGTGTTGTCTCCCGTTGTTTCACGGCTTTAATCTTACTTGGATCCACTTGAATACCGTTCTCATTCACTACATGCCCAAGATTGAAATTCCCATAACCAAAATTCACACTTGGAGAATTTGTCATATAGTTTCTCACATGCCAAAAGTTCTAAAATTAGTTCCAAGTGTTGAGCATGTTCTTGTAGATCTCGAGAGTAAATGAGAATATCGTCAATAAATACAATCACAAACTTATCCAGATAAGGCCTACATACACGATTCATCAGATCCTTGAAAAGTGCAGGTGCATTGGTTAATCCAAACGGCATTACTAAAAATTCGTAATGTCCGTACCGAGTTCTAAAAGCAATTTTAGGAACATCATCATCATGAATTCGTAACTTATGATATCCGGATCTTAAATCAATTTTTGAGAAATAAGTAGCACCTTGTAATTGATCAAATAGATCATCGATACGTGGTAATGGATAACGATTTTTGATTTTCAATTTATTGAGTTCCCTATAGTCGATACACATCCTGAATGAATCATCCTTCTTTTTCACAAAAAGAATTGGTGCTCCTCAGGGTGAGAAACCAGGTCTGATAAAACCTTTGTCTAATAATTCCTGCAATTGACCTGAAAGCTCGTGCATCTCTGAGGGTGCTAAACGATAGGGATCTTTAGCTACAGGTGTTGCACCTGGAATCAAGTCAATACAAAATTCGACTTGTCACTGGGGTAATCTTGATATATCCTCAGGAAAAACTTAAGGAAATTTTTTGACTACTGCTATGTCTTCGATACTATGACACCCCGTAATTTCCAAGTCAGCTTTTCATTTATTTAAATGTTTATTTAAATGCCTTATGTACACGTGGCACTAGAATTAGATTAATTTAGTGTGACACATGGCACGACAGTACGAACATTGTTACACAACATGATAATCCAAGGGATTATCAGAAACTGCACACACGTGTCAAAACACATGAACGTTGGTGAACATCACAACACTTGAGCACAGAAGCACCTCACAAGTCAATTAAGGCTAGTAATTGACTATTAGAGTCCAAACGACGCTCGAACGATGTTCTACAGTCGAGAAACGGGTAAGAATGGGCCCAGAACATCAAAACAAGCTTATTGGGCTTGATAATTGGGCCAGGCGGTACGCCTGACCCGAGCCTTCAACCTCAGGCGATACGCGTGGATGGAAAATTGAGCGCCTCATCCGGTGCACCCGCGCGTAACGACGGAGCCACTCTCACCCACGCCAGGCGATACGCCTGACCCCTAGATTCGCAGATTTTCTTTTTAAACTTCCAAGATCATCATTTCACCTGTCTTAACCATTTTTACACGCCATAGCTCGGCTATTTCTCTTCCCAAACCACTGAAGCACTTAATTCTACCCTGTGGAAGCCATTAGAGGACCTTTCTTGAAGCTTTGAAGCTTGGTTTCTATCAAGAACTTGAAGGAGAAGGATATTGTAGCTTGAAGATCACCATCACTACCTCGAGGCTACTCGAACCTGCTGTCCAGGAGTCTCTAGAGCTGCTCCACCACCCTCTTGACGATCTAAAGCTTGTGAGGTATCCTCTACATGCTTACACACACTCTTTTCACTCCTACACTCTCATGCAAGTGATAAATCACACATGCAAGCTCACTAGACTCACATGCACGAACTTCTCTAAGTTTGAATCTGGGTTTGTTAGTTTTAACATGATTCTTGATGATCTATGATGTTTCTATGATGATTTGCAATGATCCAAGTTGTTGTACATATGTATCTATGCTTAAAATGATGTTTTGTGACATTATATTGCAATGCATGTATGATCCATGATGGTAGGAATGATCTTGGATATGTTGATATGCTTATTGATGATATTAGAAAGATTACTCATGGTGGGATTTGGTTAAAATGGTTAAAAGGTTGGTTTTTAGTAATCTTTCTATTAATAGAAACTTTATATTGACAAAATGGTGTTATGAATGATATAGTGGACATGCATGTAGATGGAATTGCTATTAGGACGATAATATGATGATTTGTGTATTTAAAATGTGATTTTGATGTGATTATAGTCATTTTCAACATGGTTACTATATTTAGTAACTTTTCGGGTCAAGATGTTGTTAGATGATGTTTCGGACCATGTTTGTATGTTTAAATGATGCTAGATGACTTAAGATGATGATTTGTGATATGAAAATTGGTTTAGATATGTTAAGATGGTCATTTTATACAAAAACCACAAAGTTACTATTTATGGTAACTTTATTTTTACAAAAACCAACTTATGAATATGTTGTATGATTTGAGCATGCTAAATGGCTTAATATGCTATAACATGATGATTAGATGCTAAGTTAGATGGTTTCCGATGTCACGTATGCTATAAATGACTTATGTGAACCCGTATGATGATGTGCTATGTGTTAACATGATCACGTAGGACAAATGAGCATGCTAGGACTTTAAAACTGTTATGCTTTGTGAACTTTCCAAAAATGGAAACTTACTATAAATAGTAAGTTGTCCATAGATGCGACTTGCATGTTTTGCACACGACAAACACTTACACGATTCACAAACCGTCACACAGTTCACCAACGGTCGTTGACTTGACACGGTCAACTTTGGTCAACTCTAGTCAAACACGGTCAATGTGGACCAACACAGTCAAACACGGTCAATGTGGACCAACACGAGCAAACACGGTCATTGTGGACCCACACGGACAAACATGAACAACCAAGGGTTGTTGGCACAAACACGAGCACTAACACGAACACTAGCACGGTCACATACACGAACTCACGTACGGTGTACGATATAGGCTGCTGGTGACCGACTACACTACTTGACACTTCAGGAGCTTACGCTTACACTTGACTACTTCACTAAGGTGAGTTTACGACCCCTCTTTACTCTTTTTCAAACGCTTTTAAATAGGGGGAGAATACTAGTTGCATCGAGTCAAACATTATTGCTATTACAAACATTTTATTGTGTATGCTGGTTTATTGGACAAACATTAAGTGTTGAACTCGTATTAAGCCCTCACAAAGTCTTACCGTTAATGTACGAACAACGTGGTAGATTTGAATGGATCCATTAGGGAATGACTAACCCCACGGGGCACAATGTTGACTGGATGTCATAACCCGTGCAAACTCTGACCTAACTTGCTATGCATACGAGGCATAGCGGAGGCAAGGACAAACAAGTCTAGTTCGGTAGTGACGCACTGACACTTTGGGCCTAGGGCTCGGTACTAACATTTGATAAACAGCATGACACACTTTTATTACTATATGTACATCAAAACCTGTGAACTCACCAACCATTGTGTTGACACTTTTTCTAACTTGTATTCTCAGGTAATTAGCAAGGCTAGCATGAGGGCAGGAATGCACATCTTAAGTACGAGCATTAGGGACTTACATGCATTCTGTCATTATTTTTCAAAAACAATTTGACTTTCATTCTGTTTAAGACAATGTTGTATTAAACTTATAATTTTTCCGCTGCATGTTATGACTTATTGATTTCCGCTGCTATGAATTACTTTTCCGCTGCAAACTATTTTATTGAGTGTATGTGTCAAACATGAGATTTGTAAACGCATATAGAGGTGTTTTATATGACATTGAGCTGTGATTCTGGCCACGTCACACCCACGTGGATTGACACCACGAGTGGGAATTTGGGGGTGTGACAGACTGGTATCAAAGCCTTGGTTATAGAGAACTAGGTTTGCATGTAGTAAACTTAGACTATAGCCATTGCTCAACTTTAGACTCTACACATAGAACCTTGCACATTGATGATATTATTGCTTATATTGAATTATCTTTCACTAACTTGAGACTTACAGGGATGGCCAACAACGAAGACACCAACAGGAGCTCGGGCAGACGCTCGGCGACTGATGACTTGACTGAGAGCCGCCGACGAGTCCACGACATAGTGGCTCAAGTGGACGCTGAAATGGACTAGCGAGCTAGGGACGCAGCACGAGCCCGACACTGGGGATGGCTACCCACGATGATACAGGAGTGGATTACCGGGGAGAGGGTACCTCCATACCGTTTCCCTGGCGATACCACTCCAGGCTGTCGATTAGCACCACTCGGGGTACCACTAGAGCAGGCCTTTGCGGCCCACGTTGCTTGCACTCGGCGAGAGATTTGGAGGAGTGGCGAGCTGTCCGATGAGGTTCGAGTTCTTCGCGAGAAGAACGATCGCCTGGAAAGGCGAAACGATCGACTGGAGGAGCGAAACGATCGACTGGAGGAGCAAAACGATCGACTGGAGGAGCAGGTAGAGACCCTACGTCTCCAGGTATCCCAGTTGATGAGTCAGCATGGGCAGATGGTGGACATCATGCAGGAGCATGATGGACATATTACGGAGAACCGAGTCGCCAACGAGGAGACTCAGGCGATGGTACAGGCTAGCGACGCCATGCTCAATGCATGGGCTGCACAGTTCGTTGAGGAGCCACCACAGGATGATGGCCCTCAATTCGAGGCAGATGACCTCGAAGAGGAGGATCCCAACGAGGATCCTGAGGAGGACGATGATGACGGAGACGCTGCTAGTGACATTTCACATGTCTCCATGGACTCGGATTAGTGGACTACTTTATCTTGTATTTTTATTATTTTGGCCTAGACGAGCGGGATGTCTCGAAGAACTCGTATTGTATTTCCTTTTGAAATTATTGTACTTCAAAAATCTGGTGTTAATGAGAATTATGCTTTGTTATTATCTATTGTATCATTATGACTGTTGCTAACACAACTTCTGACATGACATCTGACTTGACTTTTAACATGACATTTGCTAACTCTCTAACTCATGCTAACTAACATTCTAACCTTTCCATATAGAAACATGTCCGAAAGAGGATCCAGCGCTCTCAAACTCAAACGCAAGGCCGAAAGGGCGAGAATCGACATGATGGTCGAACGCAAGTTCAACAAAGTGCTCGCGGAGTACGAGGCGAACCGACATGCCAGCGAGACTAGCGGCACCAACAATGGTATTAACTCCTGCCGAACGTGACTAACATAGTATAGGCAACGCAGACACTAACACGTTACATTAAACTCCGATTGCACAGGATCTCATGGGGGCGTAGGAAAGGGATGCTCGTTCAAAGCTTTTCTGAGCTGCCACCCACATAAGTTCCAAGGTACCGAGGGAGCAGTGGGACTGCTTCGCTGGATCAAGAAGCTGGAGTCAGTTTTCTCTATGTCTGAGTGCTCGGAGGAAAACCGAGTGAAATATGCTACGGGAACTCTGGAGGGACCGGCCCTCACATGGTGGAACACCCATGTCCAGACTCTCGGACTGGAAACCACCAACTCTATTCCCTGGGAGAATTTCACAAGGATGCTCCATGAGGAGTATTGCCCTCGTGACGAAATCCGGAAGCTCGAAGAGGAATTTTGGGTACACAAGATGGTGGGATCGGAAATCGAGAAGTATTGTACTCGATTTCACGAACTGTGCAAGCTATGCCCGGTAATGGTAACGCCGGAGTATAAGAAGATCGAGCAGTTCATAAGTGGACTGCCGGAACAGATTCAAAGAACGGTAACTGCTTCCGACCACACAACCATCCAACCACTGACTTGCTTGGCTCACAAACTGACTGACCAAGCGGTAGCACAAGGCAAGCTACCCAAACGAGGCGAGCATGTAAAGCCGCAAGAGAGCCAGAAGAGGAAGTGGGAACCCAGTCAGCACCAATCTCATCAATCTCAACAACAACAATGATCTGCACCTGCCAGAGCTTTCACTGCCACCCAACCCGATGACAAGGGGAAGGGTGTGTATCAGGGAAAATACCCACTGTGTAACCGATGCTCTTATCACCACTTCGGGCAATGCGAGCGATACCGTTGCCTGAAGTGCGGCCGACATGGCCACATGGCCAAAGATTGCAGATCAAAGTTTCCTGTCAACAACAACAACCCCAACCACAACCAGAACCACAACAACAACAATCAAAACACTCCCAGAGGGTGTTATGAATGTGGCAAGCCGGGGCACATGAGGAAGGATTTCCCTCAGCTGAAGAAGGCCGGAGGAGGAGCGGCCAAGGGTCGAGCTTTTGTGATTGGCTCGGGGGAAGCCAAGGATGACCCGAACATCGTGACCGGTACGTTTCTTTTAAATAATGTCTATGCTAGCATATTATTTTATACCGGTGCCGATAGGAGCTTTATATCTAGTGAGTTTAGTAAATTGCTAGACATTACCCCAACACCACTAGACTATAAATATATTGTAGAGTTAGCCGACGGCAAGCTGATTGAAACACAACACGTCTTTCGAGGATGCGTCATGGTGTTGGCGGATCACGAACTCGAAATTGACTTGATGCCGGTGACTCTCGGAAGCTTTGATGTAGTCGTTGGAATGGATTGGTTATCCGCTAACCAAGCCGAGATTGTATGCAACGAGAAGATCGTACGAGTGACGTTGCAGAACGGTGAACATATCTCGATTCAGGGGGAAAGACGGGGAGAACCACTGAACATCATGTCATGCATGAAGGTGAACAAGTATCTACAAAAGGGATAAACTGCTATACTAGCCCTTATCGCAGAGCAACCGAAGAAAGAAAGGAAGATTGAGGACATCGCCGTAGTCCACGATTTTCCCGAAGTGTTTCCCGAGGATCTACCTGGACTACCTCCGAAACGACAAGTCGAGTTTCAGATAGACCTCACACCAGGAGCAGCACCGATTGCTAAAGCTCCATACCGACTAGCACCGACTGAGATGCAAGAACTATCTAACCAGTTGCAGGAACTGTTAGACAAGGGATTTATCAGACCGAGCTTCTCACCTTGGAGAGCACCGGTCTTGTTTGTGAAGAAGAAAGACGGATCATTCCGTATGTGTATCGACTACAGAGAACTGAACAAGGTGACGATCAAGAATCGATATCCATTATCGCGAATAGATGATCTGTTTGACCAGTTGCAAGGGTCAAGCTACTATTCGAAGATCGATTTAAGATCGGGTTACCATCCACTAAGGATACAGGAAAATGATATTCCTAAGACTGCCTTCAGAACCCGATATGGACACTATGAATTCTTGGTTATGCCCTTCGGACAAACCAACGCACCCGCAGTATTCATGGACCTCATGAATAGAGTGTGCAAACCTTATCTCGATAAATTCGTAGTAGTGTTCATTGACGACATTCTGATTTATTCAAAGAATCGAGAAGAACATGCTGAACATCTAAGGCTAGTCTTGGAATTATTGATGGAAGAACAACTGTACGCGAAGTTTTCAAAGTGCGACTTTTGGATTCGCGAAGTCCAATTTCTTGGACACGTGGTTAATGAGCAAGGGATACACGTGGACCCAGCCAAGATTGAAGGCATCAAGAACTGGGAAGCACCCAAAACTCCGACTAAGGTGCGACAATTCCTAGGTCTTGCCGGGTATTACCGGAGATTCATTGAAGGGTTTTCAAAGATTGCTCAATCACTGACATCCTTGACCCATAAAGACAAGAAGTTTGACTGGGGAGACAAACAGGAAACTGCTTTCAATTTGTTGAAGCAGAAACTATGTACTGCACCTATCCTATCCTCAAAACAAGGACTTTGTTGCGTGCTTATGCAAAGCGAGAAGGTGATAGCATACGCTTCACGACAACTGAAGGTGCATGAGAAAAACTACACGACTCATGACCTTGAGTTGGGAGCCGTAGTATTTGCCTTAAAGATCTGGCGACACTACTTGTATGGCACAAAATGCACTATCTTTACCGATCATAAAAGCCTACAACACATCTTCGACCAGAGGCTAAACATGAGGCAACGAAGATGGGTCGAATTCATCGGCGATTATGATTGCGCTATCAAGTACCATCCCGGCAAAGCAAACGTAGTGGCTGACACGTTGAGTCGGAAGGAAACAACCAAACGCGTACGTGCCCTACAACTCACGATTCATTCTGAACTACAGATCAGATCCGGATCGCACAACAGGAAGCTCTGAAAACTGAAATCCTCACTCATGAAGCCGTGCGTGGCATGGATACGCAAATAAAAGCAAAAGATGACGGAGCTTACTACTTAATGGATCGAATTTGGATTCCACACTACGGGGACTAAGAGAAGTAGTGATGGACGAAGCGCACAAGAGTCGGTATTCCGTACATCCGGGCTCTGACAAGATGTATCACGACCTGAAGACAACCTACTGGTGGCCGAACATGAAAGCCGAAATAGCAACTTACATGAGTAAGTGTCTAACGTGCTCAAAGGTCAAGGTTGAGTACCAAAAGCCATCAGGGTTACTTCAACAACCAGAACTACCAATATGGAAATGGGAGCAGATTTCCATGGACTTCATAACTAAACTGCCTAGGACGGCAAGTGGTTGCGATACCACCTGGGTTATCGTAGACCGACTAACAAAGTCTGCACATTTTCTACCCATTAAGGAAACCGACAAACTAGACAAACTCACTCGGATTTACCTGAAGGAAGTGGTCACTCGACATGGAGTGCCAATCTCAATCATATCTGACCGCGACAGTCGATTCACGCCCACTTCTGGAAGTCTTTGCATAAGGCTTTGGGTACGAGATTGGATATGAGTACCGCTTACCACCCACAGACTGATGGGCAGAGTGAACGCACCATACAGACACTAGAAGACATGTTTCGGGCATGTGTTATTGACTTTGGAAATAGTTGGGAGACTCACCTACCGTTAGTTGAGTTTTCATATAACAACAGCTACCACACTAGCATCCAAGCTGCACCATTCGAGGCACTTTACGGACGAAAGTGTCGATCACCCATCTGCTGGGCGGAAGTTGGAGACAACCAACTGACCGGTCCAGAACTGGTGCACGAAACAACTGAAAAGATCGTGCAAATACGCAAACGAATGGCAGCAGCTCAAGACAGACAGAAAGGCTATGCTGATAAACGACGCAAACCGTTAGAGTTCCCGGGGGGATAGAGTGCTACTCAAGGTCTCGCCCTGGAAGGGAGTCATACGGTTAGGCAAACGAGGCAAGTTAAACCCTCGTTACATTGGACCTTTCGAGATTACTAAACGAATAGGCCCTGTGGCCTACGAGTTAAACCTGCCAGACGAGCTGAGCAGCGTGCACAAAGTGTTTCACATCTCGAATCTCAAAAAGTGCCTGTCTGATGAGACACTTGTTATTCCTCTCGAGGAAATTCAGATCGACGAACAATTAAACTTCGTTGAAGAACCGGTTGAAATTATGGACCGGGAAACCAAGAAGCTCAAACTCAGCAAAATACCAATAGTAAAGGTGCGATGGAATTCGCGATGAGGACCGGAATTCACATGGGAACGCGAAGACCAGATGAAACAAAAGTACCCACACCTGTTCACGGAACAAACAAACACTGACAACACAAGTTGAATTTCGGGACGAAATTCTTTCTAACATGGGGAGGATGTGACACCCCGTAATTTCCAGGTCAGCTTTTCATTTATTTAAATGTTTATTTAAATGCCTTATGTACACGTGGCACGAGAATTAGATTAATTTAGTGTGACACGTGGCACGACAGTACGAACATTGTTACACAACATGATAATCCAAGGGATTATCAGAAACTGCACACATGTGTCAAAACACACGAACGTTGGTGAACATCACAACACTTGAGCACAGAAGCACCTCAGAAGTCAATTATGGCTAGTAATTGACTATTAGAGTCCAAACGACGCTCGAACGATGTTCTACCGTCGAGAAACGGGCAAGAATAGGCCCAGAACATCAAAACAAGCTTATTGGGCTTGATAATTGGGCCAGGCGGTACGCCTGACCCGAGCCTTCAACCTCAGGCGATACGCGCGGATGGAAAATTGAGCGCCTCATCCGGTGCACCCGCGCGTAACGACGGAGCCACTCTCACCCACGCCAGGCGATACGCCTGACCCCTAGATTCGCAGATTTTCTTTTTAAACTTCCAAGATCATCATTTCACCTATCTTAACCATTTTTACACGCCATAGCTCGGCTATTTCTCTTCCCAAACCAATGAAGCACTTAATTCTACCCTATGGAAGCCATTAGAGGACCTATCTTGAAGCTTTGAAGCTTGGTTTCTATCAAGAACTTGAAGGAGAAGGATATTGTAGCTTAAAGATCACCATCACTACCTCGAGGCTACTCGAACCTGTTGTCCAGGAGTCTCCAGAGCTGCTCCAGGACCCTCTTGACGATCTAAATCTTGTGAGGTATCCTCTACATTCATACACACACTCTTTTCACTCCTACACTCTCATGCAAGTGATAAATCACACATGCAAGCTCACTAGACTCACATGCACGAACTTCTCTAAGTTTGAATCTGGGTTTGTTAGTTTTAACATGATTCTTGATGATCTATGATGTTGCTATGATGATTTTCAATGATCCAAGTTGTTGTACATATGTATCTATGCTTAAATGATGTTTTGTGACATTATATTGCCATGCATGTATGATCCATGATGGTAGGAATGATCGTGGATATGTTGATACGCTTATTGATGATATTAGAAAGATTACTCATGGTGGGATTTGGTTAAAATGGTTAAAAGGTTGGTTTTTAGTAATCTTTCTATGAATATAAACTTTATATTGAAAAAATGGTGTTATGAATGATATAGTGGACATGCATGTAGATGGAATTGCTATTAGGACGATAATATGATGATTTGTGTATTTAAAATGTGATTTTGATGTGATTATAGTCATTTTCAACATGGTTACTATATTTAGTAACTTTTCGGGTCAAGATGTTGTTAGATGATGTTTCGGACCATGTTTGTATGTTTAAATGACGCTAGATGACTTAAGATGATGATTTGTGATATGAAAATTGGTTTAGATATGTTAGGATGGTCATTTTATACAAAAACCACAAAGTTACTATTTATGGTAACTTTATTTTTACAAAAACCAACTTATGAATATGTTGTATGATTTGAGCATGCTATAAATGGAAACTTTCCATTTTAGGAAACTTTTATGTGCAAACATGATGTAAACGACTTATGTGAACCCGTATGATGATGTGCTATGTGTTAACATGATCACGTAGGACAAATGAGCATGCTAGGACTTTAAAACTGTTATGCTTTGTGAACTTTCCAAAAATGGAAACTTACTATAAATAGTAAGTTGTCCATAGTTGCGTGTTTTGCACACGAAAAACACTTACACGATTCACAAACCGTCACACGGTTCACCAATGGGTCGTTGACTTGACACGGTCAACTTTGGTCAACTCTAGTCAAACACGGTCAATGTGGACCAACACAGTCAAACACGGTCAATGTGGACCAACACGAGCAAACACGGTCATTGTGGACCGACACGGACAAACATGAACAACCAAGGGTTGTTGGCACAAACACGAGCACTAACACGAACACTAGCACGGTCACATACACGAACTCACGTACGGTGTACGATATAGGCTGTTGGTGACCGACTACACTACTTGACACTTCAGGAGCTTACGCTTACACTTGACTACTTCACTAAGGTGAGTTTACGGCCCCTCTTTACTCTTTTTCAAACGCTTTTAAATAGGGGGAGAATACTAGTTGCATCGAGTCAAACATTATTGCTATTACAAACATTTTATTGTGTATGCTAGTTTATTGGACAAACATTAAGTGTTGAACTCGTATTAAGCCCTCACAAAGTCTTACCGTTAATGTACGAACAACGTGGTAGATTTGAATGGATCCATTAGGGAATGACTAACCCCACGGGGCACAATGTTGACTGGATATCATAATCCATGCAAACTCTGACCTAACTTGCTATGCATACGAGGCATTGCGGAGGCAAGGACAAACAAGTCTAGTTCGGTAATGACGCACTGACACTTTGGGCCTAGGGCTCGGTACTAACATTTGATAAACAACATGACACACTTTTATTACTATATGTACATCAAAACCTGTGAACTCACCAACCATTGTGTTGACACTTTTTCTAACTTGTATTCTCAGGTAACTAGCAAGGCTAGCATCATGGCAGGAATGCACATCTTAAGGACGAGCATTAGGGACTTACATGCATTCTGTCATTACTTTTCAAAAACAATTTGACTTTCATTCTGTTTAAGACAATGTTGTATTAAACTTATAATTTTTCCGCTGCATGTTATGACTTATTGATTTCCGCTGCTATGAATTACTTTTCCGCTGCAAACTATTTTATTGAGTGTGTGTGTCAAACATGAGATTCGTAAACGCATATAGAGGTGTTCTATATGACCTTGAGATGTGATTCTGGCCACGTCACACCCACGTGGACTGTAGGACCGATTAGGAGTTCAGAAACAATCCGAATCCAATGTAAATCGACCCGACAGCCTCTGGAATAGTGCGGAATCCTATTCCAGGGTTTTGCAATCGAAACCAACAGCAACCGTGGTGATCCGAAGGCGTAGGAAGGACTTGTAAGCAAGAATCGAACACCACGGGTTGAGAATCGAACTTGGACGATCAATGGCCGCTCTAATCTCCTAGGGTTTGACTCTGGGATCTCAGGGAAGAAGGAGGGCTCTCAGAAAATTAGTGTTGAAATGATTAGAACTAGTATTTATAGGCTGTAGTCATTCGGCCGAATGAGTGGCCGAAGCAGCTCATTCGGCGAATGACCTTGCTCGAATGGGCTGTCAATCGAATGAGTCATTCGGCGAATGACTCATTCTTTCGCCAGCCATTCGCTAGGTCGTTCATTCGGCGAATGACTTCATTCTAGAGTCATTCGCCCGAATGTGCATTCTTCATACTCAACAATTAATTTAATCAAATCAACTACTCATATAATCAATAATAAACATTAAGAATGATATATAAAGACAACTTCCATTAATAACTTGAACTTTACAGGATTAGAGTTACAAAACAGAACTAGGGACATAACATGTATCAACAAACTCCCCCTTGGACCTAGTTCAACTCTTGGAAGTGTCTTTCTTGAAATACTTTTCTGATATAGCTTTCCAGTCTGCACCAGCGTGGATCTTGAAAATGCTGCAGAGACGGATCACTCTCATAAATTGCAAAGCTTGCACCATGTCTGGAACGTCGAAGAAAATATGGTGCCTGAACAAAGCTTGAACATCCTTGTGAGATAAGTTAGTCAGCCACATAGGATCAAAAATCCTAACAGTCTCCCACTGTTTATCTTTGCACAAAACTATCACAACCTCACCAGTGCGCCCATCATAATACCACCATCGGAAGCCATCCATAGAGTCTTGTCGCATCTTCCGTAAAGGAATCTTCTTCAGAACTCTAGGGGGAAGCCACTTCAGGATAACTTTATGCTTGCGGGTATCTCCATCAATTTCTGGCAAGTAATAACGTTCTGGCTGCTGGGGCTGAAAGTTCACCCATCTCTTTCTGTACTCGTACTGAATTTGCCTAGAAAATCAGGCAGACATTCCTGAGTCTTCACTGTACAGTAACTTCAGACGTGCTAGTTGATTGACTTCAAAGCCCGGCAACGTCTTGAAGACATGAGGGTGCTTGAAGTAATCAATACCCTTTTCTCGTTTCACAGCATAGCAACCGAGGTCGTGAAAGTATGCCCAGCTCAAGATGTGACCTCTAGCTTTGTAGCCTTTGGTCCTGTAAACTTTCTTGTGTGTAGCTGGCATCTTCTCAGTGCTTTGTTTCTTCAATGCCACCCAGTAGGTCTCCCATTCTTCTTTTCTCTTCTTTTGATCATCGGCTTCAGATTTGCTGGCTTCGACTTGCTCTTCCAGATACCTGACCAAAAGATCCTCTATTTCTTGATCAAATGGTTCAGTAAATGTAGGCAGCTCATCCTCAGCCGATGTGTACTTGGGATATTCCTCTTCAGTGATATACTCCAAAATCACTTCATCAATATCATCACAATTTTCTGGCTCTGGCTCATCGACAAAAGGAACAGAGGTATCGTCAGTGATCACCTCATCAGGATTTAACCTGAACAATTCAGCAATCTGTTCCTTGGTCAAGCAATGAATAATCTCTCCCTCCTCCTTGTCATAGCTGACTGAGTGCTGTATGATGCCTTGAGCGTCAAGAATCATAGTAAGTGTTTCATCCAGTTGACGTCTCACAGGCACAGCTTCGACTTCCTCAGTAGCTTCTGGTTCGGCTGTCTTTGAGGGAGACGAAGGAGGAGGAGTCTTTGACTTCTTGTCATTGGCCTTCTTGGACCGGATCTCAGAAGACGGAGGGGCTTGATCATCATCGTCATCATCTTCATCAGTACCGGATGATTCTGAAGACCCACTCCCAGATCCGTCCTTATCATCATCGCTATCAGATTCCTCATAATCCACCTTCTCCTCATCAGATTCATCATCCTCTCCTTCATCTTCTTCATCTTCCTTGGATTTCTCCGAATCTGAATCATCGGATTGGGTTTCAGTGCCTTCAAGCCTGGGAGTGCCCTCCTTGGAACCCTCAACAAGTTCAGCAAGGCGAGCATTCTCAGCTTCCAATAACAAAATCCTCTCGTTGAAACCAGTGGCAGTCATAGCCAACTAGTTATGCTCATCGATATATTTCAGCAGTTGCTCCTCTTGTTGAGCAGAACGAGCCCTAAGATCAGCTTGTTGATCAGCTGCCTGCAGCAACAAAGCATCCTGATCATTTATTCTTTGAGAGAGCTGAGCAATCTTGTTCTCCTGCTCCATGTTCTTCTCCATCAGCCTCAGAACCATACTGTTCAGTGTGCTCAGCTGATCCACAACTGAAACAGTAGGTATGAACATATCAGCTCTGGATGTAGAGGGGCCAGCAGAAGCAGCAACATACACTGGCTCATGAGTAATAGGAATGGTCAGCGGGGCAATAGTAGAATGTGAAAGAACAGCCCTTGACCGTGTCAGTGAAGAAACTGAAACAGCTGCTACTGATGTAACAGTAGATGTAGCAGCTGTAGTCATTTCTGACCTCCTTTGAAAAGAAAACCTGGACCTCTTTCCCCTTCCAGCTCGGGAGGATGTAGGCTGAGAAGTGGCAGCAGAAATAGCCACTGAAACAGAAGCAGAAGACCGAGGTGGAGGAGACAAATCAAACTCAGGAATGAACAGTGGATCAGTAATCTCCTCCATCTCCTCTTCGGTTCTCTTCCTCTTCCTCACAACCATCTTACCACCAACCATGACCTTCTCATAACCTTCCTCCATGAAATCATCAGAATCAGTACTTTCTTCATCACCTTCTCCAGCCACACCATCATCATCACCAGAGTCCTCTGGCTCATCATCACCTCCAGTAACATGAGGAACTGTAGTATCAAAAGAGGCAGAAGTAGCAACTGTGGTGGTAGACAAGTAATCCAAATTTAAGAGAGAGTCAACATCTATGTCTTCTTCTTGAGCTGTAGACACACCAGCATCACCACCAGCAACAGCACCACCAACATCAACCATGCTCATATCAGCAGCAGTGGTTATGACACCTGTACCCACACTCATCACAACAGAACTCACAGCTGCAGTGCTCACAATCACTGAGCTCTCACCACCTCCTGCACCACTAACACCTGCATCATCATCATCTCCTCCATCACTGTCACCTCCATCAACTGGTACAACAATGTCTTCAACATCTGAATCAGAATCATCGTGCCTCCATTTGCGACCAGCAGGAGCTCTGTAATCTGGTCGAGAGAGATGACCAAATAAGGATCGGGAAGCTGGCTTCCTCTCTTTCCCCCTGTATGACAAGACTCTGTTCAGAGTGGTGTCATTCATGTGCTCCAGACGAACAATATCACCATTGATCTTTGGCAGATCAGGAACTTGAGCATCAATAATCTGCTGCAGAAACCGAGGGTACATCAAAAACTTCTTGTCTCCCTTCAAGACCACGTTCTCCTTCATGTGTATAAAAATCATCTCCGAGAAGTTGAACGGCTTGTTCAGCACTAAAGCAGCAAAAGCACACTGTATAGTCTCTCGCATGTCATCGAATCCACCTCTCCTTGATCCGAGACAGTGAACTAGAACATGTGCGAGATATTTGAATTGCGGAGACATGAAAGCTTTGTTGAGGATTCCCGCTCCAATATCACCCTCATACTTGCATCTCAGAAAACATCCACGAACCAAGAAACGATCAAGCAGAGATGGCTGATCGGGAGTGTCCTGAAATCCACACACTCTCCTAATGTGCTCAGCCAATACGACAACATCGTGCCCTTGCACCTTCCCTCTGATAACTGTAGGCTCTGCCTCACAGTCTATGTCTGCTGAAGACTAGAAATCTTGCTGGTGAGAGTGGTAAGGCACATATACAGTAGATATCGCTGTAAAAATCCTCGAACGCCGTAGAAAAGTAATTATCTCTGAGTAGTGTTTGGCGTTCGATGTGTTGAGATCCAAATGAGCACAGATGTTATGCTTGGGGACTGACTTGTAACCTGCCATACTGAATAATAGAAGAAATAAACATGTTAGTGCAATTCAGTTGAACAGAAAACAGAAATCAGAAAAACAAAATCAGCTTAAACAATTTGGTCGAATGAGATTCATTCTGCCGAATGAAACCTTTGGTCGAATGACCCATTCGCCGAATGGAAGTCATTTGTCGAATAGACATCATTTGCCGAATGAGCCATAAGCTAAGATAGTCATTCGTCGAATGAGCCATTCGCCGAATGAGGTTCATTTGCCTGATGAGTCATTCGCCGAATGACGACATTCGACAGTCAGATTGAATTCAAAAATCCCCTTTTTCAAAATCTTCAAATCAGCCCACAAAATTTACACAAACATGCTCAGAATCGACCAATTAAGCTATTTAAAACAGGTCTTAGATGGTTTCAAGTCCATTTTGATCATCTATTGAACAGGCGATTAACAAAACCCTAGAAACTAAAAATCTGATCTGTTCTCGATGATTCCACGGTTGGAAATCGTTGATAATCATTCTCCAAGTACCTGAGATGAAGAAGAACGTGATAATCAGAAGCAGGGTTAATGACAGTCACAGGAAATTGATCGAAAGTGAGAACACTGATATTCGCCGAATGGAAAACCCTCTGATGTGGCGAAAGAAAATTTTGTCGAATGACTTTCATTCGGCCGAAGGACTCTTATATGGTCACATTCATTCGCCGAAAGAGCTAGACGAAAGGTCGGTTGAAACTCAGTCTCATTCGCCGAATGAGTTTTTCGAATAAGGTCATTCGACAACACTCATTCGCCGAATAAGAATGTCGAATGAGACATTCGACACCCCTCATTCGTCGAATGATAAAAACTTTGTTTGATTGATTCGGTCGAATGACACATTCGCAGAATGAGGTCATTCGGCCGAATGAATGAATTTTACCTCTCATTCGGACGAATGAGAGATGTTAACACCCAAAACTCAAATTTTTCAATATATGGCATTTTGAACAACAAACTTTTGACAATTTATGAAGATATGTCTGAGTGATTCAGGATTCAGATATGACAGACATCCGAATCTACAAATGATCATTTAAAATAAAATTTAAAATAGAAATTTTTTTGTATTTTTCTGAAACAACAAATACGACTATACAAGTAGTAACTAAAGACAATTAACCACATGTTTTTGTGAGAAGTCCATTAATAAAATAACACATATCTCTAATCACATCACGTTGTCTTCGATGAATCCTTTACTTCAAACACAATTTTATTATGATACGATTACTGATATGTTTGTCCAAAAATTAAACCGAACAATACACAACTACTAAACAAACTTTATGATCACTCATATTTTCTGATTGAGTTCCCCATTTCATTTCACCATTAAAGATCAAAGTCAGTTCAAAACTCATTTCTGCATATCTTAAAACCAGTCATCATGAATTCAATAAGATTCAAACATTATTATCTTTTTGTATTTTTCTTGTTCTATCCAAATGGATGGCTTCAGCTAGGTCCGTCCCAGCAATATGGCACATGTATGGAATCGAACTTAATTTGTTTAAGTATTTCTCAAGCTTAATACCAGCTTGCATTAGGTTTTCTTCAAGCTTAATACCAGCTTGTTTTTGATTTTCATCAAGCTTAATACCAGCTTGTTTTTTATTTTCATTTGAATGAAACCTCATTTGATTCCATGATGACAGGTGTATACATGATTTGAGTCAAAAACCGTTTCTCACTCAAGTGGTTTTATAAAATGAGTCCCACAGATCAAACTTTCTAAGTTATCACAAGTTGTTTATTCATTCTGTATAGTCAGCCTATCAGTACATCCCATCATAATTCTCTTGTGATTTTAGTTCATACATTCACTTATGTTTCTATGACATGATAGATTAATGTATTACTTTATAAAACAAGACCATCTCAATTTTTAATTTTTCTATTGTTTTTGGTTTTTCAAATTTTCTATTGTTTTTGGTTTTTCAAATAACAGAATATCTCCCCCTAAAAACCTAAAAAAATAGAAAAACTTTTTGAGTTTTTGATGAAGAAAATAAACTATACAAGAAAAAATTTAAGAACTGGACTAAAATAAACAAAGCAAAGACTAGAAAAGAAAAATGATGATCATTTGTTAGACTCAGATGAGGATTGAACTTCATCCTTTTGGAAAACACCATTAGCCGATAACAGATATAAAAATCTTGGTTTGTCAAATGCTTTTGTAAAAAGATCGGCTTTTTGGTGATCGGTGTGAATTTTCACTACATCGATTAATTTCTTTTCAAAACAATCACGTATGAAGTGATATTTAATGTCGATGTGTTTGGTTTTGGAGTGCTGAACAGGATTTTTAGTGACAGCTATGGCAGCAGTATTATCAACATATATAGGAGTGTTAGAAAAATGTAACCCATAGTCCCTGAGTTGCTGTTGTATCCAGATGATTTGAGAACAGCAACTAGCAGCAGCAATGTATTCAGCTTCACATGTTGAAGTAGACACCGACGTCTGCTTCTTGCACTGCCAGGTGACTAATCGGTTTCCAAAGAACTGACATCCTGCAGATGTTGATTTGAAATCTCTCTTGCATCCACCATAATCTGAATCACTATATGCAGTAAGCTCAAAGTTATCATCATTAGGGTACCATAAGCCAAGATCCGGTGTACCCTTCAGATAACGCATAATCCTCTTGACAGCAATGAGATGGGAGACTCTTGGTTTTGATTGATACCGTGCACACAAGCATGTGGCGAACATGATGTCTGGCCGAGAAGCAGTAAGATACATAAGAGACCCAATCATTCCTCGGTACAAAGTAGCATCAATTAACTCCCCCTTTTCATCTGGTGTAATCCCGTGATTGACAGCCAGTGGGGTACCAGCAGGTTTTGCATCAGACATACTGAACCGGCTCAGTATATCCCCAACATATTTGGTTTGATGAATGAAGATTCCTGCCTCAGACTGATCTACTTGTAATCCCAGAAAAAATTTCATCTCTCCCATTGAGCTCATTTCGAACTTCTCTTTCATAACCTTTTCAAAGTCTCTGCACAGATCATCATTTGTTGAACCGAAGATGATGTCGTCCACATATACTTGTACCAAGAGTAAGTCACCATCCTTTTCACGAATGAATAATGTGCAGTCAATGACACCTCTTCTGAACCCGTTGTTCAGAAGGTGAGTAGAAAGTGTCTCATACCACGCTCGCGGAGCTTGGTGTAATCCATACAAGGCCTTGTCTAGCTTGTAGACTTGGTCTCTATGTAAGGGATCTTCAAACCCGGGAGGTTGACTGACATATACAGTTTCACTGATCACACCATGAAGGAATGCACTCTTGACATCCATTTGATAAACCTTAAACTTCTTAAAGGATGCATAAGCCAAGAAGATACGAATGGCTTCGAGTCGAGCAACCGGAGCAAACACCTCATTGTAGTCCAACCCTTCTATCTGTCTGAATCCCTGAACCACCAGACGTGCCTTGTTTCGCACTATGATCCCGTGATCATCTTTCTTGCAACGAAGAACCCATCGAGTGCCAATGACTTTTGCACCTTTGGGTCTGTCAACCAATTGCCAGACACCTAACTTTTTGAACTGCAAAAGTTCTTCTTGCATAGCATCAACCCATGATTCTTCCTTGAGAGCTTCAGTGACAGTACGCGGTTCAACTTGGGAGATAAAGCAGGAATGAGCACAAAAGCTTACATCTGCAAAGTCAAGAATGTCAGCAAGACCTCCTGAAGACAGCTGATTTCTCGTCTTAACTCCATCCAAAGGACTTCCAATTATGTTCTCTTGAGGATGGATGCGATTAATTCTTCCAACAGGATGAGCTGGAACCTCAACCTGAGGATCTAAGTTGTTCAGATTCAAATCCTCAAGATTAGGTACAAGATTGTCAACAGCTGGTTCAGGATCAGCTGGATGAAAAGGATTATCATCTGTGTCTGAGCTGTCATCATTTATCTGTGTGATTGGAACGGATGCAGAGGAAGGTTGCAAAGGTTCATCAGGTGCATTCTGTACATCATACAACATCTGAACTGCAACATCTTCATCTGAATACATGGGAGACATATTGAAAGAGTCAAAAAGACCAGAATAATCAAACATCCAGTCTGGGCCTTTTCCTGGTGGGGGCATAGAATATTTATGAACATCAATATGGTACCACTCTTCCACATTATGAGTTGATGTGTTGTAAACTCTTTTGTTTGGAGTGCTGTACCCAAGAAAATACCCTTCTTCCACCTTTTCATTGAACTTTCCCTGCTCATGTTTCTTAAGCATAGTGCACGGTGCACCAAATGGTTCTAGATACTTAAGATTTGGCTTTCTGTTATGGAGCAGTTCAAAACAAGTCTTCCCATGTCTTTTCACAATAAGAACCCGGTTCAGGGTATAGCACGCATTTGCTACAGCTTCATTCCAGAACTGAACCGGTAAAGTGGAATCAGCAAGCATGGTCCTAGCAGCCTCAATCAATGTCCTATTTTTGCGTTCAGCAACACCATTCATTTGTGGAACGTATGGAGCACTAAATTGTTGCACAATGCCTCTAGCATTACAAAAATTCTCCATGTTGTGATTTTTGAATTCCGTTCCATTATCAGTTCGAAACTGACGAATCTTGAGCTGATAAAGTGATTCAAGTTTGGTAACCAAAACTTGAATGCAATCAAAAGTTTCAGATTTCTCCTTCATAAAGAAAACCCAAGAGTATCTGGAATACTCATCAGTGATGACAAGACAGTATTGATCTCCAGCTATACTCTTCTGATTCACAGGACCAAATAAATCCATGTGGAGAAGCTCAAGAGGAACATTGATTGAATGAAATTTTTGTAGCTTGTGAGACTGCTTAGACTGCTTTCCCTTCTTGCAAGATACACAGATATCAGACAGCTTAAAATTCTTCAAGCTAACTCCCTCAACCAGACTATTATGAACCAAATGATTCATCTTGTGTAAACTCAAATGACCCATCCTCTTATGCCAAAGGATTGAATCTTTCTCAGTTGCCTTTGTCATAAAACATGAAGCTGTAGAGGATGTTGTTGAAGCTGTGGCCATGTTGAGAACATACAAATCTTGCTTTCTGGGGGCAGACATCAAAATCCAGAAATCTTAACACCTTGCTTTAGAATGTAGCATTTGGAATCATCAAATAGCACTTTGTACTCTTTGTCACAGATTTGTGAAACTGAGAGAAGATTGTTTTCCAACTGCTTAACATATCTGACGTTATCAAATGAAACTTGCCCATTTGTCAGAATTCCCTCTCCAGTAATGAATCCGCCTTTGTCACCGGCAAAAGCTACATATCCACCTCGAACTGCATTCACATTGGTGAGCAAAGAAATATCACCAGTCATGTGTCTGGAAGCCCCACTATCAACGATCCAATTGCTGTTAACTCCAGCTTTTGGGGCAACCTGCACAATAAAGAGTCAATCAGTTCACTTTGGGAACCCAAGCCTTTACAGTCTTGGGTTGACCCATAGAGTCTCAGATCCATACATCAATCCATTGTCCATCAGGATGAGATTTATCTGAAATAGGTGGAACAGAATCCTCAGATGATTTAATTTTCCAAATTGCATTTTTATCAAAAGATGTTTTCAGATAAATGGATGATGATTTTGCTTGGTTAACTTTAAGCACACTTGGAACATCCAAGTTCTCTAATTTCCCTTTACCCTTGTCTAAAAATTTAATCTGACTTTGTTGTTTAAGTTTTGTTTGAACAAGCCTTGTTACAGATTTTACAGGATTAGTTAAAATTGGATTCAGTTGTCTGAATGACACGACCTTTGGCTTGATCAAATGAGGGCAGAATCTAACAATGTGCCCGGGTTCACAACACTCAAAACAAACTTTTTCACCTTTTTTATGTAAATGTTTTAAATCAGAGAAAGACTGTTTATGTGATTTAAAAACATTTGTTTTTAGCTTGTCTTGATTAAAACCCAACCCTTTTGTCCTTTTGTTACCAACAAAAGCAGACTTGGTAACACATTTTGCTTCAAACTCTTGAGAAGCTTTTACAAAGCGTAATTCTTTGTAAATCTTTGAATTTGAGATTGGGTCACCTTTCATGACAGCAGGAACTAGATTCTGAGTAGTAACATACTTAGATGAATCATCTGATTCATTCTCAGAATCTGAGACCCAATCCTCAACAAGTCCATCCACACGAGATTCCTCAGACTTTGAGGAATCCTCATTAGTAAATAGTCCAGTTGGATCTATTACTAATAGAGTAGTGACTTGAAAATCCTTAACATCTTTGTCATTTGGTGTATTGACAAAGGTGTTGAGGATAGGTGGAGGACAATTTTTATAGTTACCTTTTCCCTTTCCCTGTTGATCAGTACCCCTACTGATCATGTGCTCAAAAAAATAAGATGAGCTCTCATAGCTCTTGAGCTTCTATCCTAAGGTCTCATAGTCACACTCGACTATAGCTAACTTCTTTTTAATCTCATTGATATTATTGAGATAAGAAGTGATAGCATCTTGCTTATTCAGCACTGCAATCTCAGCCTCATGTAATTGTCTATTTAAAAGATCAATTTTAGCTTGAAAATCTTTTTCATTAGATTTTAAAACTTTGTTAGCCTCAATGCATAGGTCAAGATCATTCATCAAATTACTATTATGTGTCTGATAAACAAGGACCTTACTTCTAAGATCAACACAATGAAAACACTCTGAATGTGAGGATGAACAGTCAGTGTATACCTGCTTGGACTCTGATGAAGCAGAAGAATTAACCATCAAGGCAAATTGAGTAGTAGAGTCATCCAGTTCTGCATCAGAATCCTGAGTGTCTGAATCTGTCATGCTGTCAGACTCTAAGCATGATGCTTTAGTATCCTTTATCTCTGTTTCTTCCAAAGTGCTTTCCTCACTGTGATCTACAACCTGTTGAATCTTAGCAACACAAGCTTTGTCTTGTTCTCCTTGATCTGTATTGAATCTGAAATCCCAGTTCACCCCTTCATCTTGTTGTACCATTAAAACTTTGCTTGCAGAAGTAGAAGATCCAGCCTGAGTAGGAGAATCAATGGGAACCAATCTCCTTTCTGGATTTGCAGTAGAAGACTTCTGATGCTGAAATGGGTTCTTGTTTCCTGCTTTCTTCGGTTTCTTGCACTGTCTAGCAAAATGACCTTTCTCTCCACAGTTGTAGCATGTCACCGATGCCATATCAAATCCAAACTTAGACTCCTTGTTTAAATTTATGTCTTTGCCAGTTCTCTTTACGAACTCCTTAGCTCTCCTCACAGCACTTGCCAAAGCCCACATAATGTCAATCCTTTCCATGTCATCCGGATCTATCTGAGAATAGTCATCATTGGTCAAATAAGGATTGCCAATTTGACCAGTCACTAAACCATCATATGAGCTGACAAGAGTAGATAAAAGACCCATGTGTTCCTTAGCAATCTCCACAGTAACCTTATCAAAGTTGTCTGTTTTCAGAATTGCAGCAGGTTGATGATGATCCTTTTGAGAGCTGGTTGAAGCAGATGACTTACTAAAATGAATCTGAGCAGAAGATGGAGCTTCAGATGTCTGAGTAACAAAAGCTGTCTTCAATGGATCATGTGAAGATGATTTCTCAACTGTAGGAGTAGAATAATACAAGGAAGGATCCTGAACTTGAGCAACTCTTTTTGCTTTCCACTTGTTTTCTATCTCTTGTTCTTTCAGCTTCTGGAAGAAATCATTTATGTCCATATATGTCAGCATCTGATTCTGCTTTAGTACCATCAAAAAAGACTCCCACTTTGGAGGTAGAGCATCTGCCAAACACTGTATCTTTTCCTGAGTAGTTGTCTGGACTTCATGAATAAATAACTCACTCAAAAGATGATAAAATCTAGCAATCAGCTCATCCAGTGACTCATTTCCCACATACATGAAGCTATTGAATTCCTTTCTCAATGCCTTTGACTTGATACTCTTCAAAGCATCATTACCCTCATATCTTTGTTGCAGTGCATCCCACAGTAGCTTAGCAGAAGTAAACTGTCTAAACTGATGAAAAATATCAGTGGCAATGGACTGGGATAGAATAGCATAGGCTTTCTTTTCATAATCATACAGCTTCCTCTAAGGCTCAGTCATCCGTGTTACTAGCATAGGAGTTCCATCTTCATTCAGAGGCCTCAGATAACCTCCTTCATTCATCATTCATAGATTTGTATCCACTCCATTAATGTGAATCTCAAATCTATACTTCCAATAAGGATAATCGTCTAAGGTTAGTAACTTGGGAGCTTTATTGGAATTCCCTGTCTCATTCTCTGTCAACAGTAGAGTCTGAATACGATGGTTTTGGTTTGCCATGAGTGCTAAATCCTCCATTTAATCAGAAATGACAAAATTCAACACTTAGAAAAATTTCAGAAAAATTGCCGAATGAGATGATTTGGGCGAATGTCGGGCACCGAATGTGATTAAACTGGCGAATGAGGGTTGAGTATGACACTTGGCGAATGAGAAGATCGAATGAACCTATTCGGCGAATGACTGATCGAATAAGGTCTTTCGCCGAATGAGAGTGGAGTATGAGGCTATTCGCCGAATGAATGGAACGAATGAGCTATTCGGCGAATGAGGCCTATTCGGCGAATGAAGGGTGATTCGGCTGAACCTATTCAGCCGCAATTGACATTCGGGCGATCTGGGGTTTTCAGCAACGAAAATTGTGATAACTTGCGATTTTGACCAAATCTATACACCAAATTTGGTACAGAACTTCAAGACATGATGTTCAATCAATTGGGAAAAGGTTTTGACAAACACACCACAAAAACCCACGAATTTTCAATGAAATAGTAACTTGAAGAGCAAGAAACTTAGGGTTTTTGACAGTTACGAAAATCAGGGTTTTGGAAACTTTAGATCTGATGATTTAGAGTGGAAATCGAGTAGAATCTAGAGCCAAAGCTCTGATACCACTTTGTAGGACCGATTAGGAGCTCGGAAACAATCCGAATCCAATGTAAATCTACCCGACAGCCTCTAGAATAGTGCGGAATCCTATTCCAGGGTTTTCCAATCGAAACCAACAGCAACCGTGGTGATCCGAAGGCGTAGGAAGGACTTGTAAGCAAGAATCGAACACCACGGGTTGAGAATCGAACTTGGACGATCAATGGCCGCTCTAATCTCCTAGGGTTTGACTCTGGGATCTCAGGGAAGAAGGAGGGCTCTCAGAAAATTAGTGTTGAAATGATTTGAACAAGTATTTATAGGCTGTAGTCATTCGGCCGAATGAGTGGCCGAAGCAGCTCATTCGGCGAATGACCTTGCTCGAATGGGCTGTCAATCGAATGAGTCATTCGGCGAATGACTCATTCTTTCGCCAGCCATTCGCTAGGTCGTTCATTCTGCGAATGACTTCATTCTAGAGTCATTCGCCCGAATGTGCATTCTTCATACTCAACAATTAATTTAATCAAATCAACTACTCATATAATCAATAATAAACATTAAGAATGATATATAAAGACAACTTCCATTAATAACTTGAACTTTACAGGATTAGAGTTACAAAACAGAACTAGAGACATAGCATGTATCAACATGGACTGACACCACGAGTGGGAATTTGGGGGTGTGACATATACGTTTTTGTGAAGAACAGTTCTCCATCACATGTGATAGAAAGGCCTGACAACCTTTCCGTAAGCATTTCTGAGTTTGCATACAGGATATGATACCAATTTTTCTACCGGCTCATTCTCCTTTAACTACCAGTGTATTACCATCAGGTAATGGAATACAGATCACCTTGTTTTGACATACAACTTCCACTTGGTTTTCAGAAAGCCAGTCCATACCGACAACGATATCAAAGCTCCCAAGTTAAATAGGATGCAGAATGATATTGAAAAAGTGATCATTCAGATTCAAGGAACATCCTTGAATAATACTGTTGGTTTTGATTAACTTGCCAATAGCAAGTTCAATGACATAAAGAGTTTCTAGATCTACCGTAGGCAATGAAAGTAATGATGCAAATTCAGGAGAGATAAAACTTGTATCTACCCCTGTATCAAACAGAACTGATGTGTATAGGTTATTAAGAAGAAACGTGCTAGTGACAATGTTCGCATCATGCCTTACCTCGTTTGCACCAATCTGAAAGGCTCTCCCCCTAGCTTCATTTCCCGGATTGATGTTATTGTTCGGAAAGTTGATCATGAAATGGTCGAGAACTTCCACACTTGAAGCACGACCGGTTTGTTTGAGTCGTTTGTCATGGTTCTTGGTTTGGTTGACGAGCAGGAAAGTTACAGTATCTAGCATAGTGCCCTACTCGATTACAGTTTAAGCAAACAAGACATGGTCCTGTGTGATGATATGGACACTTGTCGCATTTGGGCGCCTGCCCAGCGTAAGCTTTCCTCTTAGGAACAGTTGCACCATAGTTCTTCACCGTTGGTTTGTTCTGACTGGTCTCAACCGGAACTTTCGTTTTGGTTTTGTGAAACCACTTACGTTTGGTACCCTTTGAAACATTTGAGGTACCAGTCTCACGACGGCCCACTGCCGTCTGAGTTTTTGTGGACAAAGTACCACTCCTAACCACCTCATCGGTAAGCTTGATGGTCAACAAGATTGTACGTTTGAGAGTTGTAGGTTCAGCTGCAGTCACCATTTCCCGAATCTGGGGAACCAGACCTTTGATGTACTTCTCAATTATGGCTGCTTCCATAGGAAACCTATTGGGAAGTATATAAGTAAGTTCATGAAAGCGATCGATATAAGCTAAACAATCAGCACCGATCATATGAATGATTCCAGAATTCCTCCTGGAGTTTTTGAATTTCAGTGATTGGGCAGTAATATGACATAATCACAGTTTTGAATTTGTTCCAGCCCATCGAGTCGACTGTAACTGAGCCCAAAGTTTTTACCTTGGTATTCCACCAGGTTAAAGTAGGATCTTTTAAAGAACAAGCAGCATAAGACACCTTATGCTTCGCCAGACACTGGCTGATTTTGAGTTTAGTTTCCATCTCCTCAATCCACTTTAGCCGCTCCTTCTTTACCCGTGAAAGTAGGAGGGTTGTAAGAAGTGAAGTACTTGTAAGTACATCCTTGTTGTGGTGGATCAAGAACAATTGTTTTGTTGTTGTTGTACCAGTGGTCTGATAAGTTTCTACGTGGCCACTGGTAGCATTATGTTCATTGTAATCATGGTCCCCACCAAAACCAGAAGTGATATATGGTTGATGTTGTGTCAAAACACCACAAGCAGATAGTTGTTTTCTTACAATTCGGGCTATCATTGCTTCATTCAGTTCAGATCCAGTTGCACCCACAGTCAATTGCTGACTGTGGGCAAAAGTGTTGCAGAAACATTGTTTTGAAATCCTGGCACATAATTGCCTTAACACCTTCTTTACCCTTTTCTTGCTTACGAGCATCCCACCAATCTTTGGCACGTCCTTTGAGCAGAGTAGTTGCATAATTTACTTCATCTGTGGGGTCACAGTGACTTGTTTCAAACACAACCTCTATTCCAGATATCCATCAGTGACCCTCCAATGGATCAATCTCACTTTGAAACTCATCGACTTTACATACCATGAAGTCTTTGTAACTTGCCCTCTTTGTCTCCTTTTCTTTTGTTTGCTTTTCTTTATCTGTTTCCTTTTCTTTCATCTCATCAACAAATTTGAGTTAACCTTAGATAACTTTTGTTGAATTATTGTTATCCTCTTCTCGAGGAAGTGTAGAATCGTAATTTCAAATACCTTTGCTACTTCCTCCGAAATCTGCTTCCTAGTTTCCTCCTTGAATATTCCAGTTGCATCTCCACCATTATGTGAAGACGCATTATCTTCACTTTCATGTTCTTCCACAATATTTGGTATGTCTTCGCCCTCAGCAATAATATTCAGATGAAATTTACCCCTACTAGGGTCTGTATATTTATAAACACACATAGTTTTATCACCGCTTTCTTACTATATCTAATTAACACCCATCACTTATATTTAACATGCATTTAGTCACCACTATATAAACTCCACAATATATACATTATCATAATGCTCCCATAAGTTCAATCTTATTCATCTCAACGTAGTAACACTTAATACTTTTGAACGATGATCATAAATGACCTGAGTGTCGTACATAAATCATAACACTGGCCAGGTGTACTGATTAATATACTTCATCCAAGTAAGTATATTCACATTATTCTAACGTATCAAATGGCATACTATGATTAAATCAACATACCTGTAAGCTTGTTCAATATTTTTGGAATGTCTCGGATCAAGTTTCACCCTTCCGATTTACGAGTACAAAATGTTAGAGTTTAAGTATCTTTACACCCAATAATTCAGTCTTTCAAACCAGTGCTCTGATACCAAACTTTTTACACCCACCTTATAATACTTTTATTTAAAATACGTGCGGAAATATGGTCCCAGATTTTTCAAAATTTCAACATGACCGATTTTAAAACATCTATTTCCTTACGAAATAAACCTGTTCAAAACCAACAACTTACACAATAACAAACTATTACCACCATCACTAATTCATGTCATAGTAACTAGTACTATTTGACAACAAAACTATAGAAAAGTCCGACTCGTTATAACTATTTACCAACAGAAACCCAAAATGATACCACCCTTATTATAAAATTTAAGTTTCACCAAAACCATTTACCAACGCATCATGCAACATATTAGATAACCAATCCGAGACTTTTTTCGTTCCTTATTGCATTGGAGCTTTACCTACAATTACACCCAACATTTTTAAATTAGCAAAATGCTAAGTAAGTAATCAATGCCACCATATTTGTACAAAAGAATATTTATGACCACCCATGTTAATTAATATTTGCCACCATTTTATTTAAACTGACATTAGTCAGAGTCCACCATCCACCATCCACCATATAGTAAGAGAAATCATCTGTTACATAATCACCATATAATAGGATTACTACCACCATAAGTAAGATATAAATCTTACATTTCTCCACTATAATGAAGGTACAAACCTTTCATTTTGCCACTATAAGGAAAATAAATTTCCACCACCATAATAGAGGTGTATCCTCTATTTACCACCGTATATTTTATAAATTACTATGAATCCACCATATATTTTATAAACTACTATGAATCCACCATATATTTTATAAACTACTATGAATCCACCATATACAATCCATGCGTATTCTACTATATCTATACATTAATCTTGTTCAATCATTATTAGTAAAACCATCATAACAACTCTAACCCACCATAAAAACACATGATTCTGCATCGAATCATGTTTACATCGTTTCTCATATAGTAATCTGGTTAGATTACTTACCTCTATCTAAGGATTATCCTGCTTGATTATCCTTTCGATTGAAATCATGTTTTCATGTTAAACTCTATACGGGTCAATATATTTTTATATCCGTTCAACCTTCAGTTCAAAATGTTTATATAATCATTTGCATGAATATTTATATATATATATCTATGTATGTATATATTTAACAAACTATACACATCCGACCTGTTTGAATTTGTTTAACATATTTATCATATTTTGCATGATTTCTCACACTCATCACCTCTCATCCACCATTGAGGTTTCAATCTTTCTAGAATAATTTGTATTCTAACTTTATACTAATTTGATCGAATTAACCCATTTGACCAGTTTAGGTTAAACTCATATTAGTTTCATCATATGAGTTTTAGACAACTATTAAGAGTACAACACCTCAATTTCAACTCTATACATATTTTCGGATTTTGACAAAAACAAAATCATATTTTTCTTAGTCACTCCAAATGAGTCATCTTTCTCATCTCACTCTTATGAACCTTAACTTGGGTTCCCATGATTCATACAACAAGGAATGTTTAAAACTTACCAAAACAACTATACACGAATTTAGGATTCCATAACTACTCAAAACTCAACCCAATTTCACGTTTCTAGAACCCTAGTTCATAACCCACATCACATTCTTCTATGGTGGTTCAAGGATAAGAAACGTGATTACCTCAAGTGGTTCACGACCTAGTCTCACGATCTAAGCTCGGAATTATGGATCGTTGCTCGATTTCTCGGCTCGTTCCTGGTCGTCCTGCGTGAGCTTCTCCCTAGTTTTGCCTTCTACCTTCGACCACTTCTTTTTTTTTTTGCGCATTCTAATTAAGCCCCCCTATTTTGCTTTCTGTTGCCTAAATGCATACATGCATAGACATTTTTTTTTTTTTTTGGTGGTTTTCATAAATCCACGTTTAAGCTATTTATATACATTTTTTATTTTTTTTGAATGTTACATCTGCAAACACAAATATGTATGTATCTAAATATATATATATATATATTAGGATCTTATACCAGTATTCCTTATGTTCCTGAATAGGTTGTATCATTAGATCTGGTGTCATTCAATCAGGCATTTTCGATATCTTTTTAGATTCCTTTAAGATTCCTAGTCTGGGTAGAATCTTCTTCATATATGATTTCTAGTTGTTATTTCTGTGTTGAGTTGATCAATTTAGTTTTAATAATTTATTTAATTGTTTAAACTCATTTTCCTAAAATCAATTCCATTTCCTGAATTAGTAAGTTTCTCCTTTTGTTAGGTTTACAGCTACGGTTTATTACTCGATTTTGTGTCCTTAGGTTTGATATCTGGACTTTCCTTGGCTATACTCCATATGTCGGGTACACTTTCCTGTAGTGTGTAGTTCATTTTAGGTTGTTTTATTTATTAACTATAGTGTTGAACCATTATTTCTATATATATAAACGGACACATCAGTAGGTGGTGGTGAAGTAGATTGTGATTGATGAATAGGAATTGAAGTAGCTGTTGGTAAAGAAATAATTGTTGCAGCAACATCAGAATCAGAAGGAATATATTTTCGTCTAAATCCTCTTCTGTTCTTCTTTATCTTTTAAGAATATCTACATCACCAGCAAAAATACCACCATCTCTCTTCTTAGCCATTGTCTATTTACTACCACATGAAGATTCAGGCAGTGGAGAATCAGGAGATAAATCATCGGAATTTTAATGATTATCTTCATCATCATTAGAGGTAGAAGTGTCATAAGCATGTCATTCAACATCTTGAACAGATACATCAGTTACTGGAGTAGTAGAAGTACAAACATTTGTAAACTGCGGTACAAAAGATGTATCATCAATATTATCCTTTTCAACAACAACTTGTAGAAGATGTAACTTCTGTCTGTAAGTTTTTTTGTTCTATAGATGAATGTGATAAGCCTCCAACAGATGAATCCTAATGAAACCAAGCGTCATTCTTTGGCACTATATAGTTCTCATTAGCTGGGTGCTCGAATATAGAAGTTTCAGTTGTGTTAACACCCTTCTTAGGTCAACAATCCACAAAAATTCTCTTATTCATCATTGTAATCTTAATCACAGGCCCTTCCTTCAAAATATTCAGATGAAGATGATCAATAATCAAGGACAAAAACTGTGGATACTAAAGAAAACTTTTTCTTTAGTGGATGTGATTTGTTTGACCATATTATCAGAAAGATACTGACTAATATTGAACTGTTTGTTCAACACTAGTGCAGCTACCACACATTGTAATGGTTTGGACATGGTATCAATACCAGATTTCCTTGATGATAAACACATTCTATCGACATGGAATTAATATCTCCATTGTCCATATAAGTGTTTTTTGGCCAATTATGAAGGTATAACATCTCCATTATATCCCTTCATATTAAAAACTCAATACATAAGTTCATTGGAAAGTGTGACTAGATCATCATCAGCATCATTAAAATTGCAAGGCACTTCTATATCAGCAACAGAGAATTTAAAGTCTGCACCTTTCAACTTTGAGTTGATAACTGGAGGATTTTCTGAATTGTCATAATCTGCATTCTCTCAAAATGAAGTTATAAGATTGATTGATATCACTGCATTAGCTGATATTGCAAAACAATCCTTGAACGTCTCACAAATCGAATGATATCTACTAAAGAAGATGCTCCCTTCGTATTCGGATTAATCAAAGCAATGACATTGTGCTTGTCATTATGCATTCCTTGCCTTGAAAAAGAAGAAAGTACAACATCTGTAAACACAATCTTTAAAAAGTTTAAAAATTTAAAACTTTTTGAAAATTTTGAAAAATTACAAATTCTAAAACTATTGATACTATTAGTATCGATATTATTAGTGTTAAACACTTAGAATAAGTTTCTAAATTCTACCGATACTAGTAGTATCGATAAGACATGGAAAATTAATCTAATATTCTATCGATTCTAATAAAATCAGTAACACTTAGAAATTTTAAATGATTTTCATTGATACCACCAGTGTCGATGAAACACTTGGAATTTTAACTTTAATTTCCATCGATACTAAGAGTATCGATGAAATAATTAAAAAATTATAACCATTGATACTACTAGTATCGATGTATGAATCCCAGAAAATCCAAGTTATGATTTTGACAAATTGGTGATGAAATTTGATCAAACTTTATTCTGATATGTTCGATTAATTTTTAATATCAAAAACCCCCATCAAATTCATCCTGTAAAACGTAAATTGATGTAAAACAAGTTTCAGATTAAAAACATTAATTAAATCCAAAATATGATGGATAAAAAAGAAATCCATAGCAGACATTTCGTTCTAAATTTGATTTTGATCACAATGATATGAACAAAGCACTCAGAAACAGTCTAACATACAAAATCGAATTTTGAATTTCGAGAGTGAAAACAGTAATGTCGATACCCATAGTATCAAAAGTATGAACATTTTGGCACTTGTAATATCGATGAAACACTTTGAACACTTTATTCGATACTAATAATATACTTGATAAAAATTCAAAAAAAAATGTTCAACTCTTAAAATCTTCAAGAAAATTAAAATCCTACTTAAACATAAGAAAAAAACTTTTGAGAAATTTATTTGTAAAATCCAGCTCCAAATTTAAATTATATTTGGAGTTTTAAATTTTACTAAAACACATTTGAACCTATTAAAACTAAAAATACCAAATCTTTTATGTTTTGATCTAAAATTTTTGAAAAGATCAATATGAAATCATATCTAGTCTATCTTACCAAGGTATTATATTATTGAGACTTAGATAATAAACTCAGTTTAAATAAACTATGCACATTTATTGAATCATATTAACCTATATTTCTATCATATAATATAATAACACTCAATTTATAATAAACATAAAATTTATTCAGCTTAAATTTAAACTACTATGATATTAGTGAACACTTAAAATTGTATAATTATTAAGTAATATTAATCATATAACTAGTAAAATTTCAAACTTAATCAGATATACAATCTATTCAACTATATAATTTGTTGATGATTAAAAATACACAGTCATCGATCTTTTCACATAGTTAATAATTTAATGAAATGATAATTCTCATATTAACTTTTCTATGAATAACTTAATAATATGAGCTAGCGAAATCATGTCTGTACAAAGTACAACAAAGAGTCACCAATAATGTAATATCATGAATGCTATGAGTTTTCAGATCTATATTTATATATAACATAGGAAACTCAGACTATGTATAGAAAAGATCATTGATGACACATTATGTATGTTAATTCAACTCTGAATTCATTTTTGTTGATTTAGATAATGTAATTCTAACTAAAGAAAGATTTTCATCAATAGGAAATTGGAACAGTCTCCGATTTCAAAGGCGAATTTTAATTAATTTTCTGCTTAAGTATCACATTTGTGATAGAATCTAAGCCTAACACAAACATCAATTTTTAAAGTTTATTATATCAATCATGAATCATATAATATAATTCAAAATATAGATTAATTCCTATCATATTCTTATGCATGATTATTATGACAAGTTCAATATAAAACTATAATCCTTGATTTAGATAAGTCAGATTCCTATCATTTTTCATAATAATTGAATTTAATTTTCAAAAATTTCTAAATTTCTAAAACCCTTTTTAAAAATACTAAACTTTAAAGAATAAAAGACAGAAGATGAAATTAAAAATGAAACTTCCAAATGAATTTTAAAAAAATTATCATTGAAAATTGATCATCCCAATTGCTTCTACATGAGAAGTGAATCGAGCTGAATCAAAAGCTTTTGTAAAGATATCAGCTATGTTATCCAACGTGATTATTTTCATGAGTTTAATTAATTTCCTTTCGAAAAAATCTCGAATAAAATGATGTCTCATATCTATGTGTTTAGTGCGCTTGTGTGAAACATGGTTTTTAGTAATGACTATAACTGTTGTATTATCGACAAAAATAGGAGTTGTAGATAATTTCAAACCATAGTCCCGCATTTGTTGTTGTAACAACTTGAAGCAGCAACATACTCAGCCTCATAACTAACTGTCTTGTATCGGCTCAAGATATACAAAATGATTCGTATGTTGATGGCCAAAAATATACACATCCAAAATACTAGGTCCTCTAGGGAAATCCTAGTAATAGCATAAGCTCCTAAAGCTTAGACCTATTCGTCACCTAAGAAGTCATGCAAAAAGATCAAGTCAACACATGGTTGGTGAGTTCATATAGTGTTGTAATTGAAAAGTGATTTTGAACAAACATGCTAAAGTGACAACCTTAACCTCACTAACAACCACATATCCTATCCAGTTAAGTATGCTTATATATAGGGCATACGTAGGATCAAGCCAAGCCGCAAGCCCACCACATACCGAACCGCATATGATATTGTTATTAATGATAATTAAGTGTTTCACTACCTACCAACCTCACCTGCCAAAGTGAAAACCTTAACCTCACTAACAAACACCAATCCTATCCAGTCAGGTATGCTTATATATAGGGCATACGTAGGGTCAAGTCCAGCCGCCAACCCACCACATACCGAACTACATAAGATATTGTTATTAATGATAATTAAGCGTTTCGCTCCCTACCATCATCACAATAGACTCGTTAGATTCGTTGAAAATGTTTAGTTGAAAAATGAGACATCTGTCCACTTATAATATAAGTAGATAATCTTTTAAGATACTTGTATAAAATTTACCTAGATATCTTCTAGGATAACATTTATACATACATAACATAAAGAATATAAAGCATTTAATGTAAAATATATAAAGAAAACAATTTACGCATGCTTCTCAGCAACGCATTTATAAAACAAAATGTTTAGAAAGGGGCAATGAACTCACCTATGTTGTATTATTTGTGAATCAACCATGAAGTGTGCGCTCTCGTTTGTTGTAGATTATGTAGCTTCGACACTTGAGTTAATTTATTATGATTTTTATACCATAAGTATTTGTAGTTGTTTGGATATATGGATTAGGTCTCGGTGTGCGACTAAGTGTCTTATGACTTTACTAGTGTGTTACTATGATTTCATCTAAATGTTCTTTGTAAACATACCCTTTTGAATCATTACCCATTGGTTAATTAGGATTTAACCTTATTATCATAAGGTTCATGAGATTTGAGGACATGACTATTTTATTAGTAAATCATCATTAACAAAATTCTATTTATCTTATTAAAAGTTAAGTTTACTTTACAAAAATCCTTTAATTTACTTATAATACTTTAATAAAATGATTTATGTTAATCTCACCACATTACTAGTTATGTGTTATTTGTTAGTACATTTTAGTAAATCTAAGTTTAAAATATAGATAATATTAATTTCTTAAGTGTTAGAACTTAGACTTAACAGATCATGGTTAACCCCAAGTCCTCATACGATTCTTTGATTCATCAACATTGATTTTGTTAACCCTTAATTTTGGTTATCAACTAAGATCATTCAATTTGTATATCTAAGTTGAATACCAATGACATGAACTTGTTAAGATGGGTGTTGATATCATATTATCAACACACACACCTACTTAACTTGTTCCTTGAATCCCTTTGTTACCATCATTTTGTTTTATCCTTGCTTACTACATGCACATTTAACTTACCCTTAACTTGAATCAAGTTACCAAATACAAGCACATCAATGTTCCTTGTTTCTTTATGAAGTTAGTGATTTCTAAGCATTGTTATCCCAATTAGTTTATAAAATATGTTTTTATAAGTTGAGATTGTTTTGAAGGTTTTAGTTTTGTCCATAGCTTAGAATCGACAAAGTTCAAAATCAACCAACACTTTGTTAACCCTAATACTCTTTACCCGATACTACCACATTCAACCAACTCCTATGGCTTCCATTTCGGTCCTTAACAGCTGATTTTGAACTCAAATCACTTGGATTAGGCTTAGGCAGTAGTATCAAAGGGTGTGAGCTTAGCATTTATGGCCAAGTGTTGGTTAATATCATTGGAACTCAAAGTGTCTTCATCAACACTACAATGTCGATCAGTTGTAATTTGCAGCCTTAGACCATCAATACTACCAGTATGGATGGTCCCTTCTGGTTCAAAGCTTTTAGGCCTTCGACATTAGTAGTATCAACCATGCCCCATCGATTCTAGACTACCGATCCTAGTAATATCGACAAGAACAGTGTCCCCATCTACCCATCTCGTCGATACTATTGTTCTTGGTGATTCATCCATCGATACTATGCCTTGGCTATGTTCTAGCCAATTCAATATTTAATCTTATATGTTCCAAGTGGTCCTAACTTGATCTCGTGCATTTCGTAAATGGTTTGAGGGTTCTAAACTTGATTATAAGTTTGGTTAGCCGAGAGGAGAAGAAAACCCTAAAAGCGCAGCTTATAACCCAAATTTACCTCGATTTTGTTGGTTCAAAACTCCGATCCTTTGTACTTTAGTGATCTAATCGTTGACGTGGTCGTTTTCACACCAAAATCACTCAATTTGGTTGAGTTTTGAATGATTTGTGTTCTGAAATTCTAGAGAGAAAAAGTAGAGAGAGAACCGGGTGTGTTCGGTTACAATTAAATACGTCGTTTTTGTAACTTCGTGTAACGTTTTGTAACGTTATTAAAATAGACATTCTTAAATTATTTTAAGTGGTAATTCCAAATAAATGAGCTAAATATCTTTTATTTATTTTTAAAATTTGAAAAACGTTTGTTTTAACTGTTTCGTCGGATCGTATCGTTTTCACACGTATTCGTACAGACCGTCACCCGTATGAACTTGACGACAAATGTACTTTCCTATTTGATTTTCTAATTATTAGACCTCATTCAGAACGTTAAACCCACGGATATATTCGTGTGAATCGTCACCCTCACGAATACACTGTTAGTTTAATATTCACGTAACGACGTCCGTTATTATTTTGATTTGTACTTCCTCCCATATTTTCATACATAATAATATCCTAACTAACATTCACATTACTGATTCATGTTGTCAAACATAATTCTGATTGTTAACCACTGATTTTACACAATGTTCACAAATAGTTTCATATTGATATCACATAATAAGTATTACACATAGTTCCGTTCATGATCCTACTATACAATCTACTGTTCAGACACTAATGTTACACCTCGTGACTATTGAGTATTGACTGTTGAGACTTCCCATATCATGTGCACATGTACCTGCTTACTAACCCCGATCCCATCTGTGTATGCCCCATCCCGGGCACACCAGCCACTTGTTTGTGTTCGAGTTTGTATGAGTTTGTACGAGATTGTATGTGTATGTATGAGTATGTGTATTCATGAGTATGTATGAGTCTTGTATGAGATAGTATATGTATGATAAAGCATTTGTATGTGAAAGTTTATGTATGAGAAAGTATATGTGTTCATAAGCATTTTTCAAGCGTAAGTATAGAATCATTGTAAGCACGTATATCAACATGATAGTAAATCAGTTATAAAACATGACAAACATTTATGTAAAACATTTAACTTGTTTCTCAGTCCCGCAGTTTATAAAACAAAACAGTGAAAATGGACAATGAACTCACTTGTGTTGTGTGTTTGAATCAATCAAGAATGCGCACGCTCGTTTATGGTGATTTGGGTTGCTCCAATGCCTAATTTCATTGATTATAGTTAAATATTGTAAGTATTTTATATTTGTTTATCGTTGTGTTTAAGGCTAGGTGTTAGGATTGGTGTCTTGTTCTAAATAGTCTATACTTCTTTAGTGTTTTACTTGATTGTCTAAGTTGTCATTGTTATACTACCGTTATTGAGCTCTTACTTATAATTATTAAAACCAATTCATTCGACAAATTTTGTGTTTAAGAACATGTTTTAAGTTATTAGAAAACTAATTGTTACAAGCATTGTACTTGGTTATAAAAAATCTAACTTATTTTATAAAACTCTGTTGTGTTAATTATATCACTTTTGCAATGATGTTAGTGTTATCTTCTATATAACTTAACCACATGATATTGGTTAAGTTATTTTTGTGAATAAAAACTTAGTTTAGAAAACCTCAAGTTTTATAAGTTTGGAAAGATGATTAACTTAAGGGTGACTTGTGTTATAACTCGTAGCTATCATATGATCTTGTAAGTACCTTGTTTGATCTATCATACCCATATTTAGGATTTGTAGTTGCCCATGCTTTAAAATAAATGGTATGTTTGTATTGAAGGATTGTCCATGGTTGACTTGGGGATTGCATCGGTATAGGGTCAAAGGATCGCCAAGGTGTGCTTGCCGAATACACATGAGTTTTTAGTTCTTTGCTTTGACTCCACAGCCATCCCATGACTATTAATATCGATGACCCAGCTCCTAACCCATTTGGGCAACTCTGCCAAGGTAGTATTGACAAGGTCTTGTTAGTATCGACAAGCTAGTATCGGAAGGTAAGGTTTGAATTCCTACCAAGCCTTGTCGATACTAATAAATACGAATCTTATTAGTATCGACAACAATTGATCCTTAGAGACTACAATATCGATGGTTCTTATTTCATCCGTCTTGGATTGGAGTCCAAGTCTAATGTCGAAGGAGGTTAATGGGTATAAACACTAACAATGTCGACATAGGACATTAAAAGTTTAATCAAGAATGTCGTCCATACCATAGTATCGACACACTCTTGTCAACGAAAATGTGCCCGTCGAGATTAGTAGTATCGACGCCCCCTTGGTTGTTTCCCCATGGACTCCATCGAACTTAGTAATTTGACAGCCCTAGCCCATTTTGTGGTCATCGAACCTATAAATTTCAATGCAGAATCAGCTGCTGCTGCTACAATCCATCGATACTAATCCTTTTTTATAGTTCTCGCGTCGATACTACTGTCCAATGAACTTTCAGCCATTATCCAACCTTCAATTCTTTAGAATAATATGTTCCAAGCATTCCTAATGCATTTTCGTGTCAATCCTATGTATTTTGAGGAAAAAACGGTTTATAAGTTCAACTAGTCGAGAAGAAGAAAACCCTAAAATGGTCGAACCTTCTCTCTAGATTTCCTTCCATTTGAGCTCTTTTTATACAAGATCCTTAGTACTTCCTCTTTCTAGATGTTGAGAGGATCGTTTTGACTACAAGATCTTCAAATTTGGTGGAGTTTTGGGTAGGTTGAGTGTAGGTTTAGTGTAGAGAGAGTAGAGACACAGAGAGAGAGAAAACGTAAACAGGAGAGAGATAGGGTAGATCTGCATTCAATGAGGCAGGAGGGGAAGATTTAGGGCTTTAATAGTCCGGGGTGTTCGGGTGTGTTTGGTTTCATTCTATTTCGTTTTAATGTGTCATGTTCGTTCTGTTTCATAAATTGCATAAAAAATTCTAAATGATCTTGTGTAATCTTAACATTCACAATCTTGGATCTATTGTTTGATATTTTCTTTCTATAGTTTGTAGAAGTAAAACATACTTTTGTGATGTCATCAACAAAAACAGATAATTCACCATCTTTAATACTAGATAACAATGCAACTGAGCCTGAAGTAGTGGATGGAGCAACATTATATCTAATGTAGAGTCCCGGATTCTGTGTAGAGAATTTACTTTCAGCCTTTTTCTTCTACATGCCAAGATCAAAAGACTGAAGTTTTGAAATAAGCACATCAAGCTCTGTAATCTCCAGATCAGTATTCTCACGGATTATCATAACATAAGTCTCCCATGAGGAAGGAAGAGTATCTAAGACTTTATCATTTTGCTCCTTAAGAGACACCTAATGATCAAGATTTAAGAGTTCACTCAACAGCTAAGTATATCTTGTAATAAGTTCATCAAATATCTCATTATCTAGACATTTCAAAACATAAAGTTATTTCTTCAAAAGTGTCCTCTTGCTTCTTTTCAGTTGGTCACTACCTTCACATCTTTTAGGAAGTGCATCCCATAAAGATTTAGACCTTTTTTGAGTTTTGAATGATTGAAATACTTCTTTGGGTAGTGCCATTTAAGTAAAGTATAAGCTTTCTTTTCAAGATCATAGGCCCTCTTTTCTTCTTGAGTGACTCTCGGTACATTTTGGTATACTCCATTGAGCTATGGTTGTTCGTAACCTTTAAATAATGGTATCATCAAACTTGGATTCACAATTGAAAGGAATGACTCAAATTGGACACTCCAGGATGAATACTCACTAAATGATGCCAATTTAGGTGTCTTGGTCATTGTACCAACCTCATTATCACCTAATAAAGCTGATAGAGATGACAAATTAGCCATTCGAAAGTAATTAGAAAAATCAATCTTCAACACCAAGAAAATTAATCAAATCAGAACTGTCGATATTAGTAAGATCGATGGATCCAGTATCGATACTATTAATATCGATGATCAGTTGATATAATTAATAATGTCGATACAATGAATATCGATGAATGAATGATGTAGCGATACTAGTAGTATCGATGAGAATTTGAACGATGCTAGTAATATCGATGCTCAAAAACTTTAAAAATTACTTAGTATCGACAAAAACTACTTTTGACGATGCTAGTATGTTTCAAGCTTCTGATCCAATTTTTCTCTACTTTTGATGTTCTATGTTCTTTTTTGAGTATCTTCAAATCATGCAATCCATCTGGAAATGATAAAATTGAAATTTCCTGAATGAGAAATGAGAAAAACACAAGAAAATGCATCATATGTCAACTTGATCACTCAATGTCGATATCAAACTTAGCACAGTGCTCGAATACCACTTGTAGGTCCTTGAACATCTAGGATCTAATAATATCAACAATCAAACAAGATTGTGCGAAATCAAATAAAGTGTTGAACCTAGTAGGAGCTATTTAACCAGGAAAAAGGACTTTAGATTCATGGTCAAAGCCTAGGTATTCGCTCCCTCTAAAGTTTAACACTTAGTTATTTCATGTTGTTTAGTATTGCTAGAAAAGGAGAAGACAAAATAGTAACACAAGGAATTTTCGAGGAATTCAATTCAAATAATTCAGAGAATGTTGGGGTATAAATACCCAACATTCAATGTTACAAGACAAGAATGAATAAGAGAAATAGCTGACACTGTTACAGACACTGAATTATCAGAAGAGTTTAACAAATACAAAGTCAACAACTACGGAAACAAAAGTCTTCAGAAGTTCTTCAGTCTTTAGTTCTTCCGAGGTTGAAGTAGTTCTTTAAAAGTTCAGTAGTTATTCTTCTGAAGATGTTCTTCGGAAGCTTGATCAATCATTCGTTGCTACTTGATTAGTGATTATCTTCCGAAACAGTGGTTGTCTTCCGAAAGGATCAGGTTCAGCCATTATCTTCTGAGGCTAGAGAGATCTGCGATTGTTCTTTTGCGAACCTTCCACTATTGTGCTTCCTATGTTGAAGCTTAGTAGTTTTGCTCAGAAGAAGAATTCTGAATAAGGAGAAAGTGTCCGTGGTTGGGCAATCCGCGGTTTTATTCTGTTGTTTGGCTTCAGTGGTGTGCTCATCAGTCCTTATTTTCCAACAATCTCCCTTTGGACAGATGAAGCCAAAACCAATTATTTTTGCCTTAGAGCCAAACCAATTTGATTTCTGAGAGTTCGTACATAGTTTAGGACTTTGTATTCTGTGTCAGTCCAAGGTCATATGCTGCAAATCTTCCAGATCATACGCGGGGAGCTTGAGGATTAAGTCCCATTCTGAAAAGAATGTTCTTGATCCATTGAATCTTTCAATGATCATGAATTTGGTGACAGAGTCAAAGAACCATCTCTTTATTCTGGTTCTAGAATGGGTGATGTGAAGAGGTTGAGATTTGGGAGAAGGTGCTATGGGGAGACGATCTCATGTAGGCCAATGAACAATCTCTCTTCTTTTTATTTTATCCCTAGAGTCAAGCACCTTTTTTGATTACAACATGCTGATGAGGCTCATTGTTTGTCAAGAGAGTAGGCAGAAATTCCTTTTCTATTTCTTCCAAAGGTTTAAACTTGACTACAGACAATGATTCCTCAGACTCACCAAACAGCATTCCCAGATGTGCATTCAACATTTGATTAACCATTGTTTTTGGATCTGCATCCTTAAGCTTAGACACCACAGTGGGAGAGGGTGATGTGGCTTCTTTCCAGAGCTAAGGATGATCATTATGAACTCTTTTGAACTTGGACCATTCATCAAACAATATGTCATCCTTCTATCTCATGATCATGTTCCTTGGTTCCCACTGATTTTGGATGAGGATGTGTATTATTCTTTTTCTCTGCTCAATGGTCTTCTTCTTTTTGTTTGCCTCTTTTATTAGTTTAGAAAGGACTTCTACTTCCTTTCTAAGAGCTGTGATATCCCAATTGATGAAAGTTTTAACCTGATACTTACCTTCATATAGCAGAAACTTGATCAGTTGCTCCCTCTCAGCCTGATAAGCTTTATCTTCTTGTTGATCCACCAGGGCTATCAGTTCCGGATAGGCTTTAATCAGCTCATCTCCTCAAAGGCCAGTGGCTTCTAGATCAGCTAAGATCTTTTTTCCCCTTTAGTTCTTGAAGCTCTTATATTGAGCCCTTTTGGCAGCTTGGGCTTTTGCAAGGAGCCTTTCATTCTCCCTTTTTTTGGCTTCATCAGCCTGTTCCTTGAACCAAGGGGGAGGAGGATCTATGCCAGTGAGAGACTCTAGAAATAGGGTGTGATTGGCTACTTCATGTTGTAAGGAGTAAATTTTGGACTCTACTGAAATTTTCATTAGATCCATTTAGAGCTTCTGGGTAGTATGGAAGTCGGTGGTGAAATTTGTAAAGAGGGTAGTGAGATGGGTGTTAAGAAGTGGGTTTAACACTTCTTGAAAAGCTTGGAAAGAAAAAGTGGGGACAATGGAAGTGGGTGGAGTGCTTATGGGATGGATTGGGGTGCAGGACATTGTCATTCAACACTTTTGTAACCAGCTCAGTGAGCTTGACCACATCAGCCTAAATATGTGTGGCGCCTCGACTCCCGAAGCCACCACTCATTAGTTAATCAAAGAGTATGAATGATTTAATGTGTTGTTAACATAAGCAGCGGACTTATATTAATCATTCATAATAACAGAACATACATTCAAGTCAAATTTTTAAACAGAATGATCATCACTAAAATTTACAAAAAACAAGAGTTACTTCTTATACAACAAAATGTAGCCATTCAAAGGCATAAATAGTGGAGATTATTCTTTAACATGGTTTTCTGACGAGTTGTCTCGCCCACCTCCACCATTATCCAGCATCTTTGCTTTTCCCTTATTCCTTTTTCTAGAAGGTCCACCTGACACACATAACGAAAATAGTTCAGTATAAAATGGCGAATTCTAAGTTTAATAAATTTTGAACATATTTATATGTGATATTGTATCATCATTATTTTGATAATTCCACAGTTCTTATTTAAGAACCCCAACAATTATTTTGAATTATCTGTATATCACATAAAGTTAAATTGTGAATATATTTAAGCAACATTTCGAATGAGTCACTGTCTTAAGGTCACGTTCACCCTCTGCCAGGCCAGTCATCACTAGCCACTTTCAGTCAATTGATCAACTAACCCCCATATAATTGTCACCATAATCAGGGATATTCCTCCCCGAGCGAATAGGTTAAATCTCAACACTATGAGACCGACAGCATTCGACTTATAAGTTAGATGCATAAACTAAAATACACACTTCCAATACAGAGTTTACATAATTATAATATCGTATTTAATTCTATGCCAGCTCAAAATATCAATGGAATAGAGCATCATATAACTCACCTGGTTGTTCTCTTCATTTAACCTTCTTTAATCCGCCAACCAAGTATCAAGGACCTATAACATCATTCACGGTACTATTTAACGTTTTATAGAGGATTACGAATGTTTTGTTCATTCGCAGAGATTCTTAACTTATAAATTTGTTCATTCGCAAAGTTATGTTTGTGCGTAAACATTGGTAACTACTCATTCGCAATCATACTACGTATGATATACAGTAGTTTGCAAATGTTCACAATTATCAAATTACCGATGCTCAAACATTATGAGTACCATATACTTGTTCTCAATTGCTTAAGATTACTTATTCGCAATTATTCCAAGTGCAGTTTTACTCATTCGCAAAGGTTCATGATCATTCGCAATTATTCTAAGTATACTGATTTACTTGTTCGCAATTGTTCAGAATTATTCATCCGTAATTGCACCCAGTACTAAGTACTTGTTCGCAATTACTTCAGATTACTCATTGGCAATTGTTCTAAGTATAATCTATGCATTCTAACATGAATCTCTTTTGCGAATGTTTTTGTGATGATACCAAGTATATCGTTCCTGTTCGCAATTGTCCCTAATCGCTTATTTATACTTGTCTTATTTTCTTAATACATTTAATAAATTATTATTTATTTTTATCTTCCTTTCTCCATAGATTAATTTATTTTTAAAATTTTTTTCCTCTTATAAACTTCCCAATTTCTAGATAAAATTTCTATATCTCCTGTTACAATATATATACATTTCCAGAATTTACAATTTTTACAGAAATTACACTTATGTTTAGAGAACTTATACAGTCCTAGAATTTATACATTTTTCTCGCAAAATTAATATTTGTTACAATTTCCCCCAATTTTATAAATAACCTTTATGGCTTTCTCTTCCAAAAATTTTCTCTTTTAATTACAGTACACCAGTTTACTGGTTCGGTTCACTAATCAAGTACCGAATCTACTACAACCCTCAAGGTTGCTACCAAAGTCTTCAATCCAATTTAGGCAAACCTTAAACCGGTATCTTGTATCATTTCTTTCCGACCCCTGTCACTATATGCTCTATAGATTAAGGGCTCTTCCCTTAAACTTCAAGTTCCCTAAATAGCCGTTATCTTCTCCTATTGAGAGAACCAGAACTTGAAAGGAGATGTAACATGCAATAAAAATTCCTCAGCATTAATTACAAGGGATGGATGCAAACATAAGGTGAAGGAATGACCCCGCAGTTTCCTGCGGTGTCATAGTTGCTAGGGTGCCGGAATTCCTGACTTGCAATAACAACTCCCCATTCCCGTCGCCATGGAAAGAAACTGTGACAATCCGACTTTTTACACTAACCTTATTAACGGGAGATGGTGATATCATAGGCCCAACAGAGATAATGTGGGCCCAACAGGACAAATGTAGGCCCTATAAGGCCAGTGTAGGTCCAATAAGACCAATGAAGGTCCAACAAGCCCAACAAGGCTAATGAAGGCCCAGTAAAGTCAAGGAAGACCCAACAAGACAAATCAGGTCCACTGAAGTCTATGAAGGCCCAACAAAGTTCAGTAAGGCCCAATAGGGTCAAATGAGGCCCAATGTAAACAAAGTACGCTCAGTAAGGCCCAATAAGGCCCAGGGAGGCCCAATGAGGTTTAGGAAGGCCCAGTAAGGTAAGATTGGCCCAATGAGTTTAAATGAGGCCCAATTGTATTTGATAAGCCCAAATTGGGTAAATTAGCCCAACAATATTCTAAGGGATTTTAGATTTTATTTTGTAAATCGAAACGATAAGTTATTGATCCAGAATAATATATATGGATTAAGAAGTATCAAAAATCAGGTTCTAAGTGTTTAATTGCAAGGATTAGTCTATAAGTTGTGATAATAATTGAGTTTGACTCCTAAAAAGTCAAAATTCGTTTATACACAAATGGGGAATTCGAAATTAGAGTTAATACACTGAAATTAATGGGATTAACTCTTCAATCAACTCATATTAGTGTGATGTAACAGCAATCATACGTTATTAGAGGGATTAATGGTCGAATTAATCAAATTTGTCACCCAAAAGTTGTAACCGTGCGTTGTAACATCAAAACTTCACAATTCGAATTCAATTCTCACAATTGAGAATTCCTAAACACTATTCGGCATCATCAGAGAGTGATACAAGCAGTGAATCGATTTCAGAAGCTTCGGACTAAGGAATTTGATCGTGAGGGGGCCGAACTTAAGACTCAAAGTCGATCTCCATCGATTAACCATCAAATCAAGTAAGTAATCGATCTTACATCTTCTAATATGGCCGACTAAGAGTTCTACTAAATCAATTGCAACTGTTAACATCGTTTTGATGAAGTTCTAGTAATTAGGGTTCTTATCAAAACGGTTTTGGGGGTCTTGATCTTAAAGAGATTGATAATCGAATTAAATGATATAGAAAGCTTCATAAGTGATCGATTAAGGTTAATGATAGGTTAATTTCATCAAAACAGTTCGAATTGGTGGTTTTCGATTCTAGGGTTCATAATGGGAAGACGATTTGGGGATTTTAATTCAAATGAGGTTGTTTGGAAAATTAAATAGCATGGGTAGATTCAGAGGAGTCCGATTAAGGTGAATGCTATGACAATTTCATCATAGAATTGAGAATTCAATGATTTTAAGTTAGTGTTCTTGACAAACAGTCGGAATTGGGATTTTTGGGACAATCAATCATGAAAACAAAAATTATTATTACTGATATGTTTGAAATATCATATCAAATGAAAACCCTATGGTTTTGGGAGCAATCAAATTCGAATCGTGGATTAATCGGGCTTACATTTGGTTCGGTTAAAGTGCACCCAAGGGGACCGGCTGGGTTAGGCTTAAAACAATTTAATTCTGGAAACATGATGCGATACCCTAGCGGGTGAGATGGTAGATTGTGTGTGTTGCGTGTGAAGGGTCGCGGGTTCGAGCCATGGGGTGGCCGGTTTTTGATAAAAATGACATTTTTGGTATTTTTGAAATATCTTCCACATACGAACTCCGTTTTAATCCGTTCGAGTTGCGTTGGAACCGTAACGGGAATACGAACGTATTAGAACAGTAAAATTTATATTTTAATACGAAAACGAAATCGCGTATAATTACGTTTATTTAAATAAAATTATATGTGATTTTATTTAAATGATTTCAAAGTCACGCGTACTTCCGTATGCATAATTCTCACACTTTAACATACGTGTGTTGACACGTATGTGATTTCAAGCACAAAACGATATTCTGAATAACACTAGGTTATTGTTTAAACACAGATTCTTCGTAGGAGAATTTCTTACACGAGCTTTTAGTGTGTGATCATTCTGCAATTGTCAAAGGTGCGTACACGGCCCCTTTCTTATTTTAAACTGTTTTGGGGGAGAAAACATGTGCAACAAACTGTTTTTAGATACATATCACTTGCATGAGTTAGCTGTTTACATTATGTGAAAACATATCAACTTGAAAGTCCTTACACACCTCGAACCGTTTAGTTTGCTGTAATGCAAAGCGTGGTAGTTGGAAATAGATCTATTAGGTTTGACAAACCTCACCTGGTAGATGGGATCTACGCAGGTGTTTGACTGACCAAACACAATTTTACTATTGTTGTGATAGACAATAGTGGCAAGGCGAAAACATGCTATAGCATGGCAATCCGTCAGCTTCGGTGTCGAACACTTATGTAAATAGTTTATATGACTAGCTATCATGACTGTGCATGTGTGATTATGTTATCTACAACCTTGTTATTCAAACTGTTGTTTTGAACATTGTGAATGCTTAAAACCTGTGTTATGCACCAACCTTTGTGTTGACTTGATTTACATATTTTCTCAGGACGCTAAGGCGCGCGTTAAAGCTGGCAGGGACTAGGAGATAGAGTCTCATGCATATTAAATATTTTAGTTGTTTGGATTTTAAACATTTGAAAGTTTGTATTGTATTTTACATTTTACAACTGTTATTGGTTTTATAACGCTTCCGCAACTTTTGAAAACTCTGATGTTATGTTTTAAAGACCAAAGTATGTTTTAAAAATTCATATAGAGGTCTTCGCTATGTCTAATGATCTGAGATCCTGGTTTGTCATGCTCCCAAACGGTGTGATTCCGTTAGTTGGAAATTGGGGGTGTGACAGATTGGTATCAGAGCCAGGTTATAGCGAACTAGGTTTGCATTTGTAGGCCTAGACTATGACTGTTAGACATTAGACACCTATGTTTACACATACTGCTTAGAAATTACATATGACATTATGTAATTGATTTGCTTACACATTCTATGGCATTGCACTTACATATGGTATTATGTAACAGGCATGGCATCATCATCAGTTCCCTATATCTATATTGATGATTCCGAGGACGAGGAACCGATAGTTCCGGCACCACCATCATCACCACCACCACCTATTCCATCACCTCCACCATATGAGATGGATGACTCAGATCCAGACGAGGATCCGGAGGAGGACCCAGACGAGGATCCCGAGGAGGATCCAGATGAGGACCCGGATGAGGATCCGGAGGAGGAGCCAGTGGAGGGCACTCAGCAGATCCCTGCTGAGGGACCTTCTACACATCCACCACCAGCACTAGATGCTCCTGAGCCTAAGAGGCAAAGGACGGACGCCGAGGAGATCGCCAAATTGCGCGAGGATCTGGAGGTAGCAGAAGATAGGATAGCACAGAGATCTCAGGAGTTATGGGATGCTATTGAGAGGCAGGATGATCTTACCCATCTGGTTCACGATATGTGGGATGAGATGATCAATTTGATTGGTCGTCTAGAAGAGTCAGAGAACCGAGAGGAGATTTTGGTGGGCAGGGTTGAAGCTTTGGAGGATTTAGTGGCCTCTGAGAATGAGGAACAGGATGAGGATGAGGAGGAGGAACCAGCACCAGTTGTTGATTCCGATCCTGAATCCACTGTTGAGGACGATTGATTTTCTTTTCTTTTCTTTGTTTGTTTTGTTTAAACTTATTAGGAACGGGTTGTGTTCCTATATTAGTAGTTTGGAAAGTTATTTCAAAAGTATTGTACTCAAAGAAAGTTTCTATCTATGGAAGGATTATTGTTTATTTTCAACAGTTGTGTTGATTTATATTACATGTTGTGTTTGTTGTTTTACTTACACATGTCACATTAGATTTTGACTTCGTGCTAACACTTCTTGTAAATAGGAAACTAATGGCTGAGGGAAACGTTCACATGACAGTCGCTGAGCTCAACGAGCTAATTAACAACAGAGTTGCAGAGGCAATCGCACAGTATGCTCAGACTCACAACACAGGGCCACAGGGTCCAGCTGGGGGATTGATTAACCCACAAGTCTGCACGTTCAAGATGTTCTTGGACTGCAAACCTCACAATTTCAAAGGGTCGGAGGGGGCCACTGGACTCCTTCGGTGGATTGAAAAGGCTGAGTCTGTATTCGAAATGTGCAACTGCCCTAACGAAAGCAAGGTGAAATTTGCTACGGGAACATTGGAGGGTCCAGCACTAACTTGGTGGAACTCAAATGTCCAGACTCTGGGGTTGGGAGAGGCTAATGCCTTAACATGGAATGACTTCAAAACTTTACTGCAATAGGAGTATTGTCCTCGCAGTGAAATGCAGAAGTTGGAGGAAGAGTACTGGCACCTCAAGATGGAGGGGTCAAACATTGAAGAGTACACAACCAGGTCACACGAGTTGGCCAGACTGCTACCACACATGGCTACTCCAGCCAGTAAGTGGATTGAAAGGTACATTGGAGGACTAGTGCCTCAGATTCAGGGGTTGGTTACTTCAGCAAATCCCACCACCATCCAACAAGCTGTTCGTTTAGCGCATCAGCTTACTGACCAGGCAGTGTTACAGGGGACTCTGCCCAAACGAACATCTGCTACCAAGGTAGGAGATCATAAGAGAAAGTGGGAAGGTAACAACTCAAAGGGTAACAACCAACAATCATATCAACAGAACCGGAAACAAGACTCAAACAAGTCTTATCATGGTTCAAGCAGTGGTCAGCAATCATCATCGTCGGGGGGTTATATTGGTAAACACCCCTAGTGCAACAGGTGTGGTTACCATCATGCGAGTAATCAGTGTGAGAGAGCTAAGTGCCAGAGGTGTGGCAAGATTGGACATGCGGCTAAGGATTGTCGAGGGGAACTACAGAACAACAACAACCAGAACAATAACCAGAACAACGCTCAGAAAGGTTGTTTTGAGTGTGGCAAGATGGGGCAGTTTAAGAAAGATTGCCCACAGCTCAAGAAAGGCGGGGAAAATAATGCCAATGGTAATGGAAATGGCAACGGTAATGGAAATGGCACCAACAACAATAACAACAACAACAACAATGGTGCTAGAGGCAGGGCGTTTGTGATTGGAGGACGTCAAGCGCGGGAGGATCCCAACATTGTTACGGGTACGTTCCTCTTAAATAATCACTATGCCTCTATGTTATTTGACACCGGTGCCGATCGGAGTTTTGTATCTAGTTCACTTGCTAAGTTGCTAAATGTTAGTCCCACTGCCTTAGATAGTCCATACACTATGGAATTAGCTGATGGTAAGTTGATTGTAGTGGAAAACATTTTTAAGGGATGTATCCTTGATTTGATGGGTCAAACATTAGAAATCGATCTTATGCCTATTGCCTTAGGCAGTTTTGATGTGGTTATTGGCATGGACTGGTTGTCCAAAAACCAGGCTGAAATCGTATGCCATGAAAAGATTGTTCGCATACCTCTTCCGCAGGGAGAGACATTATATGTACAAGGCGAGAAGAGCAGTACGCCACTGCGTCTCATATCTTGCATGAAAGCACACAAGTGTCTACGTAAAGGTCATACGGCAGTTATAGCACTTATAACTGAAAAGCCGGTAGCTGAGAAGAAGATTGAAGATATACCTGTAGTTTGTGAATTTCCGGAGGTGTTTCCAGAAGACTTGCCGGGATTACCGCCTATCAGACAGGTGGAATTCCGAATCGACCTTACACCAGATGCAGCACCAATAGCTAGGGCGCCTTATCGACTTGCACCGTCAGAGATGCAAGAGTTATCCACACAATTGCAAGAATTGTTGGATAAGGGTTTCATACGACCTAGTTTTTCACCGTGGGGAGCTCCAGTTTTGTTTGTAAAGAAGAAGGACGGGACTTTCCGTATGTGTTTCGATTACCGGGAATTGAATAAGGTTACTATCAAGAACCGGTATCCGTTACCCAGAATTGATGATCTGTTCGATCAATTGCAAGGTTCGAGTTACTACTCGAAGATTGATCTCAGGTCTGGTTATCATCAACTAAGAGTCCAGGAGGAGGATATTCCGAAGACAGCATTCAGGACACGCTATGGCCATTATGAGTTTTTGGTCATGCCATTTGGGTTGACAAACGCTCCAGCTGTATTCATGGATCTCATGAATCGTGTTTGTAAACCTTATCTTGATAAGTTTGTCATTGTTTTCATCGATGACATTCTCATCTATTCACAGTCTGAGGAGGAACACGCTGAACATCTTCGATTACTACTAGAGCTATTGAAACAAGAACAATTGTACGCTAAGTTCTCGAAATGTGATTTCTGGATGCGAGAAGTACATTTTCTGGGTCATATAGTTAATGAAAAGGGCATACATGTTGATCCAGCGAAGATTGAAGCGATTAAGAATTGGGAAGCGCCAAAGACCCCTACCGAGGTACGACAATTCCTTGGTTTGGCGGGTTATTATCGACGATTTATTGAGGGATTCTCAAAGATCGCTCAACCACTTACAGCTCTTACGCACAAGGGAACAAAGTATAACTGGGCGGATAAACAGGAAACTGCGTTCCAGTTATTGAAACAGAAGCTTTGCAGCGCACCGATTCTGTCCTTACCGGAAGGGACGGAAGATTTCGTGGTGTATTGTGATGCATCTGCACAGGGATTGGGATGTGTGTTGATGCAACGTGATAAAGTGATCGCTTATGCTTCCAGACAACTACGAACGCACGAAAAGAATTACACTACTCATGACTTGGAATTGGGAGCAGTGGTTTTTGCTTTGAAAATTTGGAGGCATTATCTGTATGGAACTAAGTGTACCATTTACACTGATCATAAGAGTTTGCAGCATATCTTTGATCAGAAGGAGCTTAATATGAGGCAACGACGATGGGTTGAGTTGTTGAACGATTATGAGTGTGCGATTAAGTATCACCCGGGAAAGGCTAATGTGGTAGCTGATGCTTTGAGCAGAAAAGACACAACAGGAACAAGACGGGTTCGTGCACTTATGATGACAATACATACTGACTTACCTGACAAGGTGCACAGTGCTCAGATTGAGGCCTTGAAAAAGGAAAACTTAGTACCGGAATCCTTACGAGGAATGGAAGAACAATTGGATGTTAAACCTGATGGAATTCGTTATTTCATTAATCGAATGTGGATACCTTTGTATGGAGGTTTAAGGGAACTTGTGATGGATGAAGCACACAAGTCCAGGTATTCAGTCCATCCAGGATCAGACAAGATGTACCATGACTTGAAGGCACTGTATTGGTGGCCTCACATGAAAGCTGATATTGCTAAGTACGTTAGCAAATGTTTGACTTGTTCGAAAGTCAAAGTTGAATATCAGAAGCCCTCTGGTTTACTGCAACAACCAGAGATACCGATGTGGAAATGGGAACAGATTTCGATGGATTTCATTACTAAGTTACCTCGTACACCGAGTGGTTGTGATACGATATGGGTAATTGTCGATCGATTAACGAAATCTGCACATTTCTTAGCAATCAAGGAAACTGATAAGATGGAGAAACTGACTCGCATTTACATCAAGGAAGTGGTAACACGGCATGGCGTGCCAATCTCTATCATATCAGATCGGGATGCCCGATTTACTTCCAACTTTTGGAAATCTCTTCATAAGTCATTAGGGACTCGCTTGGATATGAGTACCGCCTATCATCCACAGACCGACGGTCAAAGTGAACGAACGATTCAAACGCTTGAGGATATGTTACGAGCTTGTGTAATTGACTTTGGTGATAGCTGGGAGAATCATTTACCGTTGGTAGAATTCTCTTACAACAATAGTTATCATACAAGTATTCAAGCAGCACCGTTTGAAGCTTTGTATGGTCGCAAATGTCGTTCACCAGTGTGCTGGGCTGAGATTGGAGACAGTCAGTTAACAGGTCCTGAACTGGTGCACGAGACGACAGAGAAGATAGTTCAAATCCGGAACCGTATGGCAGCGGCTCGGGATCGACAGAAGAGTTATGCTGACAAACGTCGTAAACCGTTGGAATTTCAAGTAGGAGACCGAGTTCTTCTAAAAGTATCACCGTGGAAAGGTGTGATACGATTCGGCAAGCGCGGAAAGCTTAGTCCACGTTACGTAGGACCTTTTGAAATTCTGAAAAGGATTGGTCCGGTTGCGTATCAACTCAAACTACCGGATGAACTCAGTGGGGTTCATGATGTTTTTCATGTGTCGAACTTGAAGAAATGTCTTTCTGATGAGACATTGATTGTTCCGTTGGAAGAAATACAAGTAGATGAACAACTACGATTTATTGAAGAACCAGCTGAAATTATGGACCGAGAGGTCAAACAACTGAAGCAAAGCAAGATTCCGATAGTCAAAGTTCGATGGAATTCAAGACGTGGTCCTGAATTTACATGGGAACGGGAAGATCAAATGATGAAGAAATATCCTCATCTATTCAAAACAGCTACTACCAACACTGAGAGCGCACGTTAAATTTCGGGACGAAATTTCCTTCAACAAGGGGATGAAGTGATGCTTTCACACATCAACACTGCAAATTTCAAACTGTAAGCACAAACATTTTATTTATTCAATTGATTTTGTTACAAACATTTGTGCTACATTACATTCTATATATTTTATGTGCTACATTTCATATGTTACATGTTATGGTAGTACATACATGATTGGTTACACATTTTTGCTATGTGCGGGGTTGCATAGTACAAACGATTATAGAAACTCACTATGTGTGAGGTTACACAACACAGTATGATCAAACACAAACAGTCACAGTTAGGTTAACTAACTAGTGTACGCGCAAACAGTCACATTGAACGATCACATTTGAGTTGTGATGTTGCAAGCATTAGACTTGGTGTGTGAGTACACACAAGCACACAGAATGATCAAATCACACTAACACGTACGATTTAAACTCGTAAGTAGTTTCCTAACTACTCCTAACACTTACTAATTTTCGGGACGAAAATTCCTTCAACAAGGGGATGATGTGACAATCCGACTTTTTACACTAACCTTATTAACGGGAGATGGTGATATCATAGGCCCAACAGAGATAATGTGGGCCCAACAGGACAAATGTAGGCCCTATAAGGCCAGTGTAGGTCCAATAAGACCAATGAAGGTCCAAAAAGCCCAACAAGGCTAATGAAGGCCCAGTAAAGTCAAGGAAGACCCAACAAGACAAATCAGGTCCACTGAAGTCTATGAAGGCCCAACAAAGTTCAGTAAGGCCCAATAGGGTCAAATGAGGCCCAATGTAAACAAAGTAGGCTCAGTAAGGCCCAATAAGGCCCAGGGAGGCCCAATGAGGTTTAGGATGGCCCAGTAAGGTAAGATTGGCCCAATGAGTTTAAATGAGGCCCAATTGTATTTGATAAGCCCAAATTGGGTAAATTAGCCCAACAATATTCTAAGGGATTTTAGATTTTATTTTTTAAATCGAAACGATAAGTTATTGATCCAGAATAATATATATGGATTAAGAAGTATCAAAAATCAGGTTCTAAGTGTTTAATTGCAAGGATTAGTCTATAAGTTGTGATAATAATTGAGTTTGACTCCTAAAAAGTCAAAATTCGTTTATACACAAATGGGGAATTCGAAATTAGAGTTAATACACTGAAATTAATGGGATTAACTCTTCAATCAACTCATATTAGTGTGATGTAACAGCAATCATACGTTATTAGAGGGATTAATGGTCGAATTAATCAAATTTGTCACCCAAAAGTTGTAACCGTGCGTTGTAACATCAAAACTTCACAATTCGAATTCAATTCTCACAATTGAGAATTCCTAAACACTATTCGGCATCATCAGAGAGTGATACAAGCAGTGAATCGATTTCAGAAGCTTCGGACTAAGGAATTTGATCGTGAGGGGGCCGAACTTAAGACTCAAAGTCGATCTCCATCGATTAACCATCAAATCAAGTAAGTAATCGATCTTACATCTTCTAATATGGCCGACTAAGAGTTCTACTAAATCAATTGCAACTGTTAACATCGTTTTGATGAAGTTCTAGTAATTAGGGTTCATATCAAAACGGTTTTGGGGGTCTTGATCTTAAAGAGATTGATAATCGAATTAAATGATATAGAAAGCATCATAAGTGATCGATTAAGGTTAATGATAGGTTAATTTCATCAAAACAGTTCGAATTGATGGTTTTCGATTCTAGGGTTCATAATGGGAAGACGATTTGGGGATTTTAATTCAAATGAGGTTGTTTGGAAAATTAAATAGCATGGGTAGATTCAGAGGAGTCCGATTAAGGTGAATGCTATGACAATTTCATCATAGAATTGAGAATTCAATGATTTTAAGTAGTGTTCTTGATAAACAGTCGGAATTGGGATTTTTGGGACAATCAATCATGAAAACAAAAATTATTATTTCTGATATGTTTGAAATATCATATCAAATGAAAACCCTATGGTTTTGGGAGCAATCAGATTCGAATCGTGGATTAATCGGGCTTACATTTGGTTCGGTTAAAGTGCACCCAAGGGGACCGGCTGGGTTAGGCTTAAAACAATTTAATTCTGGAAACATGATGCGATACCCTAGCGGGTGAGATGGTAGATTGTGTGTGTTGCGTGTGAAGGGTCGCGGGTTCGAGCCATGGGGTGGCCGGTTTTTGATAAAAATGACATTTTTGGTATTTTTGAAATATCTTCCACATACGAACTCCGTTTTAATCCGTTCGAGTTGCGTTGGAACCGTAACGGGAATACGAACGTATTAGAACAGTAAAATTTATATTTTAATACGAAAACGAAATCGCGTATAATTACGTTTATTTAAATAAAATTATATGTGATTTTATTTAAATGATTTCAAAGTCACGCGTACTTCCGTATGCATAATTCTCACACTTTAACATACGTGTGTTGACACGTATGTGATTTCAAGCACAAAACGATATTCTGAATAACACTAGGTTATTGTTTAAACACAGATTCTTCGTAGGAGAATTTCTTACACGAGCTTTTAGTGTGTGATCATTCTGCAATTATCAAAGGTGCGTACACGGCCCCTTTCTTATTTTAAACTGTTTTGGGGGAGAAAACATGTGCAACAAACTGTTTTTAGATACATATCACTTGCATGAGTTAGCTGTTTACATTATGTGAAAACATATCAACTTGAAAGTCCTTACACACCTCGAACCGTTTAGTTTGCTGTAATGCAAAGCGTGGTAGTTGGAAATAGATCTATTAGGTTTGACAAACCTCACCTGGTAGATGGGATCTACGCAGGTGTTTGACTGACCAAACACAATTTTACTATTGTTGTGATAGACAATAGTGGCAAGGCGAAAACATGCTATAGCATGGCAATCCGTCAGCTTCGGTGTCGAACACTTATGTAAATAGTTTATATGACTAGCTATCATGACTGTGCATGTGTGATTATGTTATCTACAACCTTGTTATTCAAACTGTTGTTTTGAACATTGTGAATGCTTAAAACCTGTGTTATGCACCAACCTTTGTGTTGACTTGATTTACATGTTTTCTCAGGACGCTAAGGCGCGCGTTAAAGCTGGCAGGGACTAGGAGATAGAGTCTCATGCATATTAAATATTTTAGTTGTTTGGATTTTAAACATTTGAAAGTTTGTATTGTATTTTACATTTTACAACTGTTATTGGTTTTATAACGCTTCCGCAACTTTTGAAAACTCTGATGTTATGTTTTAAAGACCAAAGTATGTTTTAAAAATTCATATAGAGGTCTTCGCTATGTCTAATGATCTGAGATCCTGGTTTGTCATGCTCCCAAACGGTGTGATTCCGTTAGTTGGAAATTGGGGGTGTGACAGAAACTCTGCCCCTATGCAGGTTCCAGTTTGGGTCTCTACCTGCCCAAAAGTGGAATCTTGGGAGTCCAAGCAGAGACGTTGACATGCGATAAGAATTCTTCTTGATCGGAGCCGTCGGAAGCTCCATCGCAGCTTCCGATCTTGAAGAATGTAGATGCATGTCTTGTCCCTAGTTCTGTTATGGGATACTGTGTTTGCATGTATTGTTTAACTATGAATGTTTTACAAGTTTTATCTAGTATTGACTTTGAGTATATATGTCTAACGTGTTTTAATTTTGACTTAATATATCAATATGTTCTTTATCGTACGAATGAACCTAAGAGTGAACTTATTCGGATGAATGTAGAATTAACAAATGTCCTTCATGCGAAGGAACCAATTCATTCTTCTGTTTGTACGAATGAATCAAAGGGTCGATTCGTTTGTATGAGAGGTTTGTTCGTGTGACGTCAATCGTATGAATGAGTGCTTCGTGCTGCTCATTCATATGACAGACTGTGGACTATAAATACCCGAAAAACTGAATGTTTTAGGACAGCCAATCATTCCTAAGTTTCTTCCTCATTTTCAGAGCCCCTCATGCATGTCCAACTTCGTGTTCTAGCCCGTGGTGATCGATTTCACTCATAACGTTGATTCCCGATCATCGTATCATCACGGTTAGCCAGGATCTCGATTGGAATGCCCACGAATAGAATTCCGCACTATTCGGAGAGTTGTCAAGCAGAGTCGTTAGGGATACTTCTTGTTTCCGAAGTCCAACAAAGTGGTATCAGAGCCGTGGCTCTTGATTCTGCTTGTTTTTAATCAAATTTACTAATTTTGAGATTGATTCTCTGAATTTCTGCAAAAAACCCTGTTTTTCTCTTCTTCAAGTTCATGTTTATTGGGTAAACCTACCGTTTCGGTGTATATTTTCATGTCCTATTGATTCATGAACCTAAAATAGGTTGTTATGTGATTGTATACCAAAGTTGAAGTAAAATCTCGTTCTATAACTCTAGTTTAGAAGATTTTTGTTGCTGCACTCAGATTACACGAACGAACGAACAGCTTGGACGAATCGCTCTTCATACGAATGAAGTTTCAGACGAACTGACTTCTTCGCTCGAACTTCGCACAAAGAATGACTGTGTTTGCATGTATTGTTTAACAATGAATGTTTTACAAGTTTTATCTAGTATTGACTTTGAGTATATATGTCTAAAGTGTTTTAATTTTGACTTAATATATCAATATGTTCTTTATCGTACGAATGAACCTAAGAGTGAACTTATTCGGATGAATGTAGAACTAACAAATGTCCTTCATGCGAAGGAACCAATTCATTCTTCTGTTTGTACGAATGCATCAAAGGGTCGATTCGTTCGTATGAGAGGTTTGTTCGTGTGACGTCAATCGTATGAATGAGTGCTTCGTGCTGCTCATTCGTATGACGGACTGTGGACTATAAATACCCGAAAAACAGAATGTTTTAGGACAGCTAATCATTCCTAAGTTTCTTCCTCATTTTCAGAGCCCTTTATGCATGTCCAACTTCGTGTTCTAGCCCGTGGTGATCGATTTCACACATAACGTTGATTCCCGATCATCGTATCATCACGGTTAGCCAGGATCTCGATTGGAATGCCCACGAATAGGATTCCGCACTATTTGGAGAGCTGTCAAGCGGAGTCGTTAGGGATACTTCATGTTTCCGAGGTCCAACAAAGTGGTATTAGAGCCATGGCTCTTGATTCTGCTTGTTTTCAATCAAATTTACTGATTTTGAGATTGATTCTCTGAATTTCCGCAAGAAACCATGTTTTTCTCTTCTTCAAGTTCAAGTTTATTGGGTAAACCTAACGTTTCGGTGTATATTTTCATGTCCTATTGATTCACGAACCTAAAATAGGTTGTTATGTGATTGTATACCAAAGTTGAAGTAAAATCTCATTCTATAACTCTAGTTTAGAAGATTTTTGTTGCTGCACTCAGATTACACGAACGAACAGCTTGGACGAATCGCTCTTCATACGAATGAAGTTTCAGACGAACTGACTTCTTCACTCGAACTTCGCACGAAGAGACCTCCCTTCGTCCCAAATTCGTACGAACAAATTTTCATTCGTATGAATTTGCACAAATGACTCTCTAATTCGCATAAATTGCTCATTCGTTCAGTTAGTTCGTGATCTTCTTTCGAACCCGTCATTCGCATCAAAGAGCTGTATTCGTACTTAAGGACGAAAACTTTCTCTACGTGTCAAACTCAGATTATTTGTAACATTATGAAGGAAATTGCACTGATGGAAAACCAAAACACTAGAATCCAGAATTTATTGCTTACGGAAACAAAGACTGGAAATTCAAATAAGGCTCCAAAGTTGCTATCTTTAGATGATTATCCACACTAGAAATACCGATTTGAGATTCACATCAATGGAATTGACACCAACTTATGGATGATGATTGAGGGCGGGTATTTGAGACCCCTTAGTGAGGATGGATCACCTTTACTTGTTACACGGATGACAGAGCCTCAAAGAAAGTTGTATGATTTTGAGAAGAAGGCATATGCAATATTATCCCAGTCTATTGCTACAGATATATTTCATCAATTCAGACAGTTCACTTCTTCCAAATTATTGTGGGATGCTTTGCAGCAAAGATATGAGGGATATGATGCACTGAAAAGCATGAAGTCTAAAGCTTTGATGAAAGAGTTCAATAGCTTCATGTGTGTAGGAACTGAGTCTTCAGATGATCTGATTGCAAGATTTTATCATCTTCTTAGTGAGCTCTACAACCATCAAGTCAAGACAACTATTCAAGAGAAGATTCAATGTTTGGCTGATGCATTTCCTTCCAAGTGGGAATCTTTCCTGATGGTCCTGAAACAGAGTGAGATGATTGCTACCATGGAAATTAATTATTTTATTCAAAAGCTTAAGGAACAGGAGATAGAGAACAAGTGGAAAGCAAAGAGAGTTGCACAAGTTCAGGATCCATCATTATATTACTCTAGTCCTGCTGTTGAAAGAGCTCCTTCACATGCTCCTCTGAAAACAACTTTTGTCTCTCAGACCAAAGAAGCTCCTGTTTCAAGTCAGGAACATTTCAGTCAGTTTGCTACAACTTCTACATCTCAGAAAGAGGATAATCATTCTGTCACAAATTTGAAGACAAATAATTTTGACAAAGTAACAGTGGAGGTTGCTAAAGATCATATGGGCCTTTTGTCTACTCTTGTTAGTTCTTATGATGGGTTGTTAGCTGGGAAAATTGGTAATTCACACTTGACAAATGAAGACTACTCTCAGATTGATCCAGATGGTATGGAGAGGATGGACATCATGTGGGCTCTTGCAAGTGTTGTGAAAAGAACAAAAGACTTTGTCAGAAGAACTGGGAAGGACATCAATCTGAACAACGATTCAAAGTTTGGTTTTGATATGTCATCTGTTACTTGCTACAATTGTGGTGATAAAGGACATTTTCCTAGACAATGCAACAAGCCAAAGAAGATGGGAAACCAGAATCCATTTCAGAACCAAAGATCATCTGCTTTTAACCCAGAAAGAAGATTAGTACCAATGGAGACTCCTGCTCAAGCTAGCTCATCAAATGCAAACAAGGCTCTAATGGTTCAGAATGATGAAGGAGAGAACTCGGATTTCAGATTCAATTCTGAAAAGGGTGGAGAAGATAAAGCTTGTGTTGCAGAAATCAAGGAAGCTGCTGAATCTATTGATGAAAATAATTCAGAAGAAACAAAGACAAGTCTGGATGAATCATCAGGATCAGAATCAGAAAGCACATCATATGCAAACAAGGCTCTAATGGTTCAGAATGATGAAGGAGAGAACTGGGATTTCAGATTCAATTCTGAAAAGGGTGGAGAAGATAAAGCTTGTGTTGCAGAAATCAAGGAAGCTGTTGAATCTATTGATGAAAATAATTCAGAAGAAACAAAGACCAGTCTGGATGAATCATCAGGATCAGAATCAGAAAGCACATCAGATTTAGAAACTCAAGGAGAGTCAGATGTTGAGTCTGAAGAACAACCTGCTACACAATTTGCTATGATGGTGAATACTTCTGCTTCATCTCAGTCTGATCAGGTATATGATGACTGTTCTTCATCTCATTCTAGTTGTTTTAATTGTGTTGATCTTGAAAGTAATGTGTTGGATTATCAGAAACGTAATGCAGACCTGATCAGTGATCTCAACCAATGCATTGAGATCGCTGTGTTGAATAAGCAAGATGCTATTACCTCTTATCTCAATGCCATTAATGAGACAAAGAAGAAGTTAGCCATTGTCAAATGTGACTATGAAACTTTGAGTCAGAAGCTCAAAAGCTATGAAATCTCTTCATATATCATTGAGCATATGATCAGTGATGGGATTGATCTGAAGGGTAAGGGAAAAGTGAATTACAACCATTGTCCTCCACCAGTCTTAAATTGTTTTGTCAATTCACCTAGTGACAAAGAAATTAAAGATTTTCAAGTTAAAACTCAGTTGGTAATTGATCCTATTGGTGTCATTTCAGATGAGGGTTCCTCATTGTCTGAGGATTCTTTTGTGGAAGGAGTGGTTGAGGATTGGGTCTCTGATTCTGAGGATGATTCTAATGTTTCTCCTCAAGTGTCCATTGTTAAGAATCAGACATCTGGTGTCAAAAAGTTTGATCCAATCTCATCCAACACAAACTTGTCTTCAAAATTCTACAAAGCCATATGCTTTGTGAAGTCTTCACAGGATGGTGAAGCAAGTGAGTCCAACAAGACTGACAGTCTTGTTTTTAATGGGACAAAGGGTTTGGGTTTCAAGCCAGACAAGACAAAGACCAATGCGTTTCATAATACTAATTGCTCAAAATTTCGAAATAAACAGTCTCATTCTGAAACCAAACATTTTTATCACACAGATAAACGAGCTTGTTTTGAGTGTGGTGCACTTGGACATTTTGCTAGATCTTGTCCTCAGTTGACTAGACCTCAATTTGCACCAAATCGGAAACAAAATCAACATTTTGTTAAATCAAATCTGCTTGCCACTCACCTCAGGTTAAACCCAAACATCTATCACCCATCAAATCTCAAGATAAGGGTAAACTGGTTATGGTTAATCATGAAATACCCAAAGTTTTTTCTGACAAACAATCCAAGCCATCTTCAGTGTATTTCAAGAAATCTTTTAGCAAAAACACTGTCTGGATGGTCAAGTCCTCTGAAACTCCTATTTCTAAACTTCCTGATAAATTAAACTCAGAATGGCAATGGATTGAAATGAAAATCCTGGACTCATTGGGTCAACCCAAGACTGTAAAGGCTTGGGTTCCCATATTCAACTAATGATTTGTGTATGTGAAGGTTGCCCCAAATGCTGCTCTTAACATCACTTGGATTGTAGATAGTGGGGCATCAAGGCACATGATTGGAGACATATCTCTTCTTACCAATGTTCATTCAATTAAAGGAGAATATGTAGCTTTTGCTGGTGACAAAGGCGGGTTTATTGCTGGAGAAGGAATTCTTTCAAATGGTCAAGCTTCATTTGACGAGGTCAGATATGTGAAGCAGCTGGAGAACAATCTACTTTCAGTCTCACAAATTTGTGACAAGAAGTTCAAGGTTCTGTTTGATAATTCTAGCTGCTACATTCTTAAGCCAGGTATCATCATTCCTGAAGAATGGATTTTGATGTCTGATCCAAGAAAGCAAGATTTGTATGTTCTCAATATGGCCACAGTTCAACTACATCTTCTACAGCTTCATGATTTATGTCCAAGGAAATAGAGAAAGATTCTATCCTTTGGCGTAAGAAGATGGGTCATTTGAGTTTAAGAAAGATGAATCATTTGGTTCATAAAAATCTGGTTTAGGGAGTGAGTTTGAAGAATTTCAAGCTGTCTGATGTCTGTGTTTCATGCAAGAAGGGAAAGCAAACCAAGCAGTCTCATAAACCCAAAAAGTTTAATTCAATTACTGTTCCACTTGAGCTTCTCCACATGGATCTTTTTGGTCCTGTCAATCACAAGAGCATTGCTAGAGATCAATATTGCTTAGTCATTACTGATGAGTATTCCATATACTCTTGGGTGTTCTTTATGAAGGAGAAATATGAAACATTTGAATGCATTCAAGTTCTGGTAACTAAGCTTGACTCACTATATAAGCTCAAGGTTTGCATGCTCAGAACAGATAATGGGACTGAATTCAAGAATCACAATATGGAGACATTCTGCAATGAATGTGGTATTATTCAGCAATTATGCGCTCCGTATGTCCCACAGATGAATGGTGTTGCTAAGCAAAAGAACAGAACATTAATTGGGACTGCTCGAACTATGCTTGCTGATTCCTCCCTACCGGTTCAATTCTAGAATGAAGTTGTTGCTAATGCTTTTTATACTCTGAACCGGGTGTTGATTGTAAAGAGACATGGGAAGACTTGCTTTGAATTGATTCATAACAGAAAGCCAAATCTTAAGTATCTTGAACCATTTGGTGGTCCATGCACAATGCTTAAGAAACATGAGCAACGCAAGTTCAATGAAAAGGTGGAAGAAGGCTACTTTCTTGGGTCCAGCACTCCAAATAAGCTAGTTTACAACAGATCGACTCACAATGTGGAGGAGTGGTACCATGTAGATGTTCAGAAATATTCTATGCCACCACCTGGAAAGGGTCCTGACTTGATGTTCAACTATTCTGATCTTTTTGACTCTTTCAACATGCCTCCTATGTATACTGATGAAGTTGTTTTCATTCAAAATGACGTATGATGCACAAAATGCGCCTGATGAACCAGTGAAACCTTCTTCAGTTCAAGTTCCAGTGCAGGCACATGATGATAGTTCAGACTCAGATTATAATCACTCTCATCCAGATATTCCAGAACCTGATGTTGATAATATTGTACCTGCTCTTGAGGATCTCAATCTAAACAGTCTTGATTCACAGGTTGTGGTTCCTACTCACCCTGCTGGAAGAATAAACAGAATTCATCCTCAAGACAATATTATTCGAAATCCGACTGATGGAGTGAAGACTAGAAATCAGTTATCTTCGGGTGGTCTTGTTGACATACTTGACTTTACAGATGTAAACTTGTGTGCCCATTCTTGCTTTATCTCCCATGTTAAGCACAGAACCATTACTAAAGCCTTGAAAGAAGAATCTTGGGTAGATGCTATGCAAGAAGAGTTGCCACAATTTAATAAGCCTGTAGTTTGGCCGCTTGTTGATAGACCCAAGGGTGCAAAAGTTATTGGCAGAAGATCGCTGCAAACGCGATAATCATTGCATTGTGGTACGAAACAAAGCACGTCTGGTGGTGCAAGGTTTTATATAGATTGAAGGGATTTATTACAATGAAGTATTTTCACCGGTTGCTCGTCTTGAAGCAATCCGAATTTTTCTAGCTTATGCATCCTACAAAAAGTTCAAAGTTTATCAGATGGATGTTAAGAGTGCATTTCTTCATGGTGTGATTAATGAAGTTGTGTATGTCAATCAACCTCCAGGGTTTGAAGTTCCATTACATCGTGACCAAGTCTACAAGCTAGACAATGCCTTATATAGACTGCACCAAGCTCCGCAAGCGTGGTACGAAACACTTTCTACTCACCTTCTAAACAACGGGTTCAGAAGAGGTGTCATTAACATCACTTTGTTCATTAGAGAGATGGATGGGGGTTTGTTCTTGGTGCAAGTATATGTGGACGATAGCATCTTTGGATCCACAAATGATGTTATGTGCAAAGATTTTGAGAAAGTTATGAAAGACAAATTCGAGATGAGTTCCACGGGAGAGATGAAATTTTTTTTGGGATTACAGGTGGATCAGTCTGAGGCAGGGATTTTTATTCATCAGACCAAATATGTTGGTGACATTCTGAGCCGTTTCAGTATGTTGGATGCAAAACCTGCTGATACCCCACTGGTTGTTAATCAGGGGATTACTTCAGACGAAAAGGGGGAGTTAATCGATGCCTCTCTGTACCGAGGGATGATCGGATCTCTTATGTATCTCACAGCTTCTCGTCTGGACATCATGTTTGGTACTTTTCTGTGTGCTCGTTATCAGTCAAAGCCAAGAGTTTCTCATCTTATTGTTGTGAAGAGGATTTTGCGTTATCTGAAGGGTACTCCGGATCTAGGCTTATGGTACCCTATTGATGATAACTTTGACCTGACTGCTTACAGTGATTCAGACTATGGTGGATGCAAAAGAGACTTCAAGTCAACATCTACGGGTTGTCAATTCTTCGGGAAACGCCTAGTTACTGGCAGTGCAAGAAGCAGACGTCGGTGTCTACTTCCACATGTGAAGCAGAATACATTGCAGCTGCTAGTTGTTGCTCTCAAATCATCTGGACTCAGCAACAACTCAGGGATTATGGGTTACAGTTTTTTAACACTCCTATATTTGTTGATAACACTGCTGCCATTGTTGTCACAATAAATCCTGTCCAGCACTAAAAAACAAAATACATCGACATTAAATATCACTTCATACGTGATTGTTTTGAAAAGAAATTAATCGATGTTGTCAAAATTCACACTGATAACCAGAAAGCTGATCTTTACACTAAAGCATTTGACTAACCCAGATTTCTATATCTGCTATCAGCTAATGGTGTTTTTCAAAAAGGTGAAGTCATTCCTTCATCTGAATCAAACAAATGATCATTGTTTTGTTAGTTAATTTCTTTTGTTTTATTTTTCCTTATTAATACTTCTGTTGTTTTTCTTTCACTTATTCAAAAACTCAAAAAGATTTTCAATTTTAGGTTTTTAGGGGGAGAAAAAGTAGTTTAATTGAAAAACCGAAAACATTTGAAAATTTTCAAAAATGAGAAAATCTTGTTTGAGAAAGTGATGTGTTAACATGTCATGTCTTAAATGCAAAATTGAATACATACACTGAAAGTACAAGGGTTTTATGATTTGATGTACTGATAGGCCGACTTTACAAAGTTTATAGACTATTGGTGATTGCTTAAAATGTCTAAATTGTGGGATCCAATTTAGAAAACTAGTTAAAGGATAAACAATTTTTAACTCAAATAAGGTATACACCTCTTATCATAGGATTTTATGATGTTTCCAGTGATTCTTGAATTCAAGTTTGTACACGTGCCATATTGCTTTGGAAAGACCTAGCTGAAGTCTTCCATTCAGATAAGAATGATTGAATCACATGAAAATAAAAGTAAATCTGACATTGTACACGTGCCATATTGAGCCGTCCATTAAGATTGGATAAGCTGGAAAAATACAAAAATAAAATAAGTTTGATTCCATACAAGTGCCAAATTACTGGGTTGCAGCCTAGTTAAAGCCATCCATTTGGATAGAACAAGTTGATCTTGTCAACACAGTTTTGTATACGTGCCATATTGCTTTGTAAAGGCCTAGCTGAAGCCGTCCATGAGAATGTGTTGAACTTGAGAAACTAATCAAAAAGAAAAATACAAAAAGAAAATAAATTGGAACCTTATAGAACCTATGATGTTAGGTATTAAGTTATGCAGAGATGAGTTATATATTAGTTTTGACCTATATTGGTTGACTATAATGGGTAACTCAGTCAGAAAATATGAGTGATCATTGATTGGTTTAGAAATGAAGTATTGTTTATTTTAAAATGGACAAGTATATCAGTAATTGCATCATAAGTCAAATGTGTCATAAGTATAACATTCATGAATGTTGGTCTGATGTGATCTGGTGCACATGTCATTTTTTCTTGAAAAGACTACTCATAAAAAGGTGTGTGTTTTAGATTGTCCTAGTTTTAGCTGTACAGTTGTTCTCATATCAGAAAATTACAAAAAGATTTTTAATTTTCAATTTTTTCTAAATGATCATTTGTCGATTCTGATATTCAATATCGTCTCAATCTGTCTCCTTACCAAACAACATTGTCAAAATTAAAGTTTGTGGTCTTTGAGTGCTCATTTTCAAAATTGACTAAATTGAATCTTTCTGATAGCTCTTTCGCACGAATTACTCATCTTGGTTGATTATTTGCACGAATCAGTTCCACGAACGAATGACCAGTTCGTTCGTGTATCACAGACGAAGGGGATATGCAAAATAACATCATATTCACACAAACTTCATGGGCGAACGAATCCATCATACGAATGGTTCTCCGGCACGAATGAGGTTTATATTTAAACTCTATCGTTCGTTCATAGCCTCATTCGTCCCTATTTTCAGCCCATTAACTGTGTGTTTCGCCCAATCACCCCTTCCAAGCAATTCTCTACATGAACACCGGATTTCATCGGAAAAACTAAATCATTCTGATTGCAAACGTTTTCTCATTGTTTCAGGTACAAATCGAGAAAAATCATACCCTCTGTGTGCTGTTTTGGATAGACATTGGCTTTGTGTCTAGAGTTTTATGTTGTATATAGCTATAGTCTGGAAAAATGTCCTTGGTTTTGGCTTGCACCTAATAAGTGGAAGATGATCGGACTATGATTAGGGCTTTGGTTTTTAGAGGCTAACTTGTGTATTGATTTGGGATTTGTTGGTAGGCCCAGCCAATAGAAAGTTCCTTAGGATTGACAGAATAAAACCTAAATTCAGGATTCTTGTGGGTTTAAGACTTGGAAAATTCGGGAAATCTGAAACTGGGTAATAGTGAATAAAGGAACCTCTGTAAACTAGCAACCTAGAATTTTTAAAATTTAAACCATGCACATATGTTCTCTTTTTATGAAAATAAATCCGAGGCTTATGGCGCCCGCTAAATAAAAGAAATTCCACAATCCACTAAGTGAGCCGAGCCTGTGCAAATAAAAGAAAGAGAGAATAAGAGCTAAAAAACAGTTGTCATACCCCGGCTCGCAACCGAGTGAAACAGTCTTGTAATACACTCAAGTGAGGTAAAAACAAAACAAAATTGAGAGAATAAAAAGGCAAAATTCTCACACCTTCATCCATCTTCACCATTAGGTTAAATTTTGATTATCTCTAGGTAGTTTGCACACAGAGGTGGGTTAAGTCATTTGATTTAAATCTGTGCCTTGAAAGCTTTTGCTTGGGATTAGGATAACTCGTTTTGACCAAGGGATGGGATCCATAAGATGAATGATTGAATTTGAACATAAATAAGCATGATTAGGGAACTTGAAATTGGTTTTTGGGTTTAGATTGGACCATTATACCAATAATCGCGATTAATACACAAGAATTTAGGATTGTTAAATCTTTTGCAAATAAAAACCAAGTCCCTGATCTATGATTCCATTTTGTAAGCTTCTTCGAGGACGAAAAAGGTTTAAGTGTGAGTATTTTTGATGTGTTAGTTTCACACATCCATTTTTGTACATAATCGAGTCTGTTTTCGTAAGTTTTGTATTTATTTCGAGTCATTTTTAGTTCCTTTTTACATTTTAGTGTTTTTGTGCAGGAATGAGTCCCGGAGAAGTGGAAACGAGGGCAAACGGGCATCAGAATCGAGTGCGGTTGATCAAGCGAAGAAAACGAAGAAAAATCCCTAGGCGGTACGCCCCAGGCCACTGCTTGGTCCCAGGTGGTGCGCCTGGGAACATTCTCTGATTCCACTGAATCCGCGCGCACCGCCTATTCGGGAAGACCGGCCGCAGGCGATGCGCCTTCCAGGCTAAGCCGCCCGACTCTTTTGTCTCGCGCGCACCGCCTAGCCACACACAGCCCTGCTAGGCGATGCGCCCCAGACCATTTTTAGCTCCAAAATCCTAATTTCATGCCTTCTATAAATGGGACGCTTCCAGATCGATTTGGAGGTCTTCTTCTGCGAATTTGGAACCCTAATCAAGCCTGGGAGCTGCTGGAGTTTAACCATGGAGTTGAAGGCTTGATTAGAGCTTGTTGGAGTGAAGAACGAAGAGCTTTTTGAGTATTTTCTTTATCTTTTCATGTTCTTAGTTTAAATCAGTAGATTATCATGTATTTAGACATATATCAGATCTGTTTTGCTACTGTATTGATGTTGGTTGGCTAGATCTAGGGTTATATCTAGGTTTGGGATGATAAAGTTGTGAACTTTGTTGATTTTGGACATGATTTATTTTTATGGATGATATATGCATTGTTATGAGCTATAAAGTTATGATCTTTGATGGTTTTTGCATATGTTGAATCATGACGCTTGATGAATGTTGGATCCATGTGTATCTAGGAAGGTCTTTCCACACATAGATGCATGTTAGGCCTACTACTTGGTTTTTTAGGTTAGTTTATGGGTTGTTGATCACATTCCATAGGATTAGACATCATTAAGTGTTGCTATTTGCATGTGTGACCTAACCTAGAAATCCGGGAGGTGATAGGTTAGATGGTTGGTCTCTCTCACCTAGGATATTTGAGTTAAACGACTCGGGAGGGCGTTGTCTTAGATGTACTTAGTGTTGGTGTCAATCCATGTCAAATTTGTCACCTTTATTGCTCTCTAGTGTCTTAGGATACACACTGGTGAAGAAATCCGGGAGGTGATTCACCCGTTGGAGGGCAATTGCATATCGGGAAGATCCGTAAGGTGACCCGGTAGACTAGTGCATATATTGCAGTCTTAGGATTTCCATTGGAGTTGCCTGGTATCTGATTTGGGTCCCATTAGGTTATTCTAAATTTGTTCCTTAATATCCTAGTCTTCATCTTTCATAAGTCAGTCCAAGTCAGCACTTGTCACACTTTTGATTCCCAGCCTAGATATACCAATTTTCCTCACTGTAGTCAGATTTCAGATATATTCTCAGTTTTAGTTGTAGTTTTAGAATTAGTTGTTAGTTTAGTTGTTCAATCAGTTTCAGTCTGAATAGGTTTTCAGAGTTGCACCAAACCCCCCCCCCTTTTACTTTATTTTGTCCACAGTCTAGGTTAGTTTGTTAAACTAGTGTCCATTGGTTCGATATCCGGACTTCCACCAGCTATTCTATCACCGATAGGTACACTTGCCTTCGTAGCGGTCTAGTTTAGGATTTCCGGTTATTACTAGGTGTATAGGTCAAGTCTAGGTCTAGGATTAGTTATTGTGTCTTTAGCTTAGGTTAGACAACTTTAATTTAGTCTTGTTTTTGGGTACTGACCGCTGCACATCAGTTATGCAATTACATTGCACAATAGAATGATTATCCTACAAAAACCTTTATTGAGTCTTCAAAACTTGTGATCTCATCAACTTTTGATATGATCATTTTCTCATGTTTTTTAGGGAATTGAGAAACAAATAAGCCCAAAGGAAAATCTTGGTGCATGTAATTTCCCTAGTTCTGTATTTTGTATGATTTTGATGTATAAAGTTGGTATTAGTAATGAAATCAGCTATTCTATATTGTTATATTGTTCATTAATGTTTATTCAAGGTTTATATATGTTTGACTTTGACTATTCTTATCATACAGACCCATTCGTGCGAATGACACCTAAGAATGAGTTCATTCGGACGAATGAACACCTAGCGAATGACTGAGGCGAACGAATGAGTCATCTGCATGACTCATTCGGTTGATTAAGCTCATTCGACTGAGCCATTCGCCGAATGAGTGTTTCGCACTACTCATTCGGCCGAATGAGTACAGCTTATATATAGGGCTACAAACAGAATGTTTCAGTAACTTTCCGAGCCTCCTCTCTTCCCTGAGCATTCCTCTGTCATATTTCTAGGGTTTTGAGCCGCTCCTTGTTCTCCAACTTCGATTCTCACCCCGTGGTGTTTGATTTCGATAAAAACATTGAGTCTACATCGTCGGATTGCCACGGGGCTTGGTGGTTTCCAATGGAAAACCCTTTAATAGGATTCCACACTATTCAAAGGCCTGTCGAGCAGATCTCTCAAGGAACCGAGTTGTTTCCGAGGGTTTCTAAGGTCCTACAAAGTGGTATCAGAGCTTTGGCTCTTGATTCTGCTCGATTTTCGATCTAAATCATCTTATTTCAAATTGTTACTTCGATATTTTTGAAAACCCTAATTTCTTGCACTCCAAGTTACTGTTTCATTAACAATCAGTGTGTTTTTCTGGTTGTTTTGGTAAATCGAGCATTCATATAGCTTAGTAATGTTGTCCTGAGGTTCCATACCAAATTTGGTGGTCAGATTCGATAAAAATCCAGAGATATCGAAATTTTTGTTGCTGAAAACCCTAGTTTATGCGAATGAATCGATGGAGCGAATAGCCATTGTGCGAATCAGTCATTCGGCCGAATAGATTACATTCGGGTCAAGAGTTAGTGCGAATAGACCCTCATTCGGTCGATTGAACTTCATTCGGTTTCCTAGTCATTCGGTTCTATATCCTTTCGCATCGGAAGAAGTCATTCGGTCAACAAGTCATTCGGTTGACTTCTCATTCACATCAGAATAGTCATTCGGCCTAATCAGTTCATTCGGACTCATTCGGGCCCCGACATTCGGCTATTGGAACTTTATTCGAAAATCAGTTTCTGAAAAAATTTATAAGTGTTGGATCATTTTACACTTGACAAGATGGAAGAACTTGCATTGATGGCTAACCAGAACAACAGAATTCAGAACCTGCTTCTTACGGAGACTAAGACCGTGAATTCAAACAAAGCTCCAAAGTTACTTTCATTAAATGATTATCCGCATTGGAAATATCGATTTGAGATTCACATTAATGGAGTGGATACCAATCTTTGGATGATGATTAAGGGTGGGTATTTGAGACCACTTAGTGAAGATGGATCACCTATGCTTTCTACCAGGATGACTGAGCCTCAGAGAAAGTTGTATGATTTTGAGAAGAAAGCTTATGCCATATTGTCCCAGTCCATTGCTACTGATATTTTTCATCAATTCAGACATTTTACTTCTTCCAAATCATTGTGGGATGCATTGCAGCAGAGATATGAGGGAAATGATGCACTGAAGAACATCAAGTCTAAAGCCTTGAAGAAAGAGTTCAACAGTTTCATGTGCGTGGGTAAAGAGTCTTTGGATGACTTGATTGCTAGATTTATCATCTCCTGAGTGAGCTCTGCAACCATCAAGTTAAGACAACTACACAAGAGAAGATCCAGTGTCTGGCTGATGCTTTACCTCCCAAGTGGGAATCTTTTCTGATGGTTTTGAAACAGAGTGAGATGATTGCTAATATGGACATTAATGATTTCATTCAAAATCTGAAGGAATAAGAGATAGAGAACAAGTGGAAAGCAAAGAGAGTTGCTCAAGTTCAAGATACATCATTATACTATTCTACTCCCCCTGTAGAAAGAACTTCTTCTCATGCTCCATTGAAGACAACTTTTGTCTTACTACCAAAGAAGCTCCTGTGTCAGGACAGACACATTTCAGTCAGTCAGTTACAACTTCCACATCTCAGAAAGAAGAGAGTCATTCTGTCACAAATTTGAAGACAGAAAATTTTGACAAAGTAACTGTGGAGGTTGCGAAAGAGCATATGGGCTGTTGTCTACACTTGTGAGTTCTTATGATGGGCTGTTAGCTGGGTAGAATGGTAATCCACATTTTACAAATGAAGACTACTCTCAGATTGATACTGCTGATATGGAAAGGATTGACATTATGTGGGCTCTTGCAAGTGCAGTTAGAATAGCAAAAGACTTTGTCAAAAGAACTGGGAAAGACATCAATCTGAACAAAGACTCAAAGTTAGGATTGGACATGTCATATGTTACTTGCTATAACTGTGGGGATAAAGGTCATTTTGCAAGACAATGCAACAAGCCTAAAAAGATGGGTAATCACAATCCTTTTCAAAACCAAAGATCATCAGCTGCTAATCTAGAAAGAAGATTGGTACCAATTGACACTCCTGCTCAAGCTAGTTCATCAAATGCAAACAAGGAACTCATGGTTCTGAATGATGAGGGAGAAAACTGGGATTTCAGATTCAACTCTAAAAAGGGTGAAGCAGATAAAGCTTGTGTTGCAGAGATCAAAGAAGTTGCTGAATCCAGAGATGAAAGTAATTCAGAAGACATAAATACAAGTTTGGATGAATCATCAGGATCAGAATCAGAAAGCACATCAGATTCAGAAACTCAAGAAGAGTCAGATGCTGAGTCTGAAGAACAATCTGCTACACAGTTTGCTTTGATGGTGAATACTTCTGCTTCATCTCAGTCTGATCAGGTATATGATGATTGTTCCTCATCTCGTTCTAGTTGCTTTAATTGTGTTGACCATGAAAGTAAGGTGTTGGCTTATTAGCAACACAATGCTGACTTGATCAGCGATCTCAACCAGTGCATTGAGGCAAACAAAATTTTAAAATCAAATGAAAAAGATTTTCAAGCTAAAATTAAGCTATTAAACAGGCAATTACATGAGGCTGAGATCGCTGTGCTAAATAAGTAAGATGCTATTACTTCTTATCTCAATACCATCAATGAGATAAAGAAGAAATTAGCCATAGTCGAATGTGACTATGAAACTTTGAGTCAGAAGCTCAAGATCTATGAAAGCTCCTCATACATCATTGAGCACATGATTAGTAAACGGACTGATCTGAAGGGAAAGGGAATAGAAACAAAATACAATCATTGTCCCCTACCAGTCTTAAATTGCTTTGTCAACTCACCAAATGACAAAGAAATTAAAGACTTTCAAGTTAAGACTCCATTAGTAATTGATCCTATTGGAATCATTTCTGATGAGGGTTCCTCATTGTTTGAGGAATCTTTTGTAGAGGGATTGGTTGAAGATTGGGTCTCTGATTCTGAGGATGAGTCCGATGTTTCTCCTCAAAACAATATTATTAGAAATCTGACTAATGGAGTGAAGACTAGAAATCAGTTATCTTCAGGTGGCCTTACTGACATTCTTGATCTTGCAGATGTGAACTTTTGTGCCCATTCTTGCTTTATCTCCCAATTTGAACCAAGATCCATCACTAAAGCTTTGAAAGAAGAATCTAGGGTAGATGCCATGCAAGAGGAGTTGCTGCAATTTAAGAAACTTGGAGTTTGGAAGCTTGTTGATAGACCCAAGGGTGCAAAAGTTATTGGCACAAGATGGGTTTTACGTTGCAAACGGGATGATCATGGCGTTGTGTTTCGCAACAAAGCATGTCTGGTGATGCAAGGTTTTAGACAGATTGAATGGATTGACTACAATGAAGTTTTTGCACCGGTTGCTCGTCTTGAAGCAATCCGCATTTTTCTGGCTTATGCATCCTTCAAAAAGTTCAAAGTTTATCAGATGGATGTTAAGAGTGCATTTCTTCATGGTGTGATTAATGAAGTGGTGTACGTCAATCAACCTCCCAGGTTTAAAGATCCATTGCATCGTGACCAAGTCTACAAGCTAGACAAGGCCTTATGTGGATGATATCATTTTTGGATCCACAAATGATGCTATGTGCAAGGATTTTGAAAAGGTAATGAAAGACAAGTTTGAGATGAGTTCCATGGGAGAGATGAAATTTTTTTTGGGATTGCAGGTGGATCAGTCTGAGGCAGGGATCTTCATTCATCAGACCAAATATGTTGGTGACATTCTGAGCCGATTCAGTATGTTGGATGCAAAACCTGCTAGTACCCCACTGGCTGTTAATCACAGGATTACTCCAGACGAAAAGGGGGAGTTAATCGATGCCACTCTGTACGAAGGAATGATTGGATCTCTTATGTATCTCACAACATCTCGTCCACACATTATGTTTGCTACTTTTCTGTGTGCTCGTTATCAGTCAAAGCCAAGAGTTTCTCATCTTATTGCTGTGAAGAGGATTTCGCGTTATGTGAAGGGTACTCCAGATCTGGGCTTATGGTACCCTAATGATGATAACTTTGACCTAACTACCTATAGTGATTCAGATTATGGTGGATGCAAAAGCAACTTCAAGTCAACATCTGCGGGGTGTCAGTTCTTTGGAAAACGCCTAGTTACCTGGCAGTGCAAGAAGCGGACGTCGGTGTCTACTTCAACATGTGAAGCGGAATACATTGCAGCTACTAGTTATTGCTCTCAAATTATCTGGATTCAGCAACAACTCAGGACTATGGGTTACAATTTTCTAACACTCCTATATTTGTTGATAACACCACTGCCATAGCTGTCACTAAAAATCTTATCGAGCACTCCAAAAAAAAACACCTCAACATTAAATATCGCTTCATAGGTGATTGTTTCGAAAAGAAATTAATCGATGTTGTTAAGATTCACACCGATAACCAGAAAGCTGATCTTTACACTAAAGCGTTTGACAAACCCAGATTTTTATATCTGTTATCAACTAATGGTGTTTTTCAAAAAGATGAAGTCATCCCTTCATCTGAATCAAACAAATGATCATTATTTTGTTAGTTAGCTCTTTTTGTTTGATTTTTTTTTACTTTTTAGTATCTTTGTTATTTTTACTTCACTGGTTCAAAAACTCAAAAAGATTATCAGTTTTAGGTTTTTAGGGGGAGAAAAAGTAGTTTAATTGAAAAACCAAAAACATTTTAAAAATTGTAAAAATGAGAAAGTCTCATTAGAGAAAGTGATGTGTTAACATGTCATGTCTTAAATGCAAGATTGAATGCATAAACTGAATGTTCATGGGAATTATGATTAGATGTACTGATAGGCCGACATTACAAAGTTAATAGACTGTTGGTGATTGCTTAGAAAGTCTGATTTATGGGATCCAGTTTAGAAAACTATTTAAGGGATAAACAGTTTTTAACTCAAATCAGGCATACACCTGTTATCATTGGATTTTATGATGTTTCCAGTGATTCATGAATTCTAGTCTGTACACGTGCCATATTGCTTTGTGAAGACCTAGCTGGAGCCGTCCATTCAAATGAGAATGATTGAGTCACAAGAAAATAAAAATGAATCCGACTCTGTACACGTGCCATATTGCTGGGTTGCAGTCTAGCTGAAGCCGTCCATTCAGATAGGATAAGCTAAGAAAAATACAAAAATAAAATAAGTTCGATTCCATACATGTGCCATATTACTGGGTTGCAGCCTAGTTGAAGCCATCCATTTGGATAGAACAAGTTGATCTTGTCAACACAGTTCTGTATACGTGCCATACTGCTTTGTAAAGACCTAGCTGAAGCCATCCATGAGAATGTATTGAACTTGAGAAACAAATCAAAAAGAAAAATACAAAAAGAAAATAAATTGGAACCTTATAGAACTTATGATGCTAGGTTTTAAGTTATGTAGAGATGAGTTATAAACTTGGTTTGACCTAGATTGGTTGACTAAAATGGGTAACTCAGTCAGAAAACATGGGTCATCATTGATTGTTTTAAAAACAAAGTACTGTCTGGTTTAAATTGGAAAAGTATATCGGTAATCGCTTCATAATTCAAATGTGTCAGAAGTATAAACATTCTTGAATGTTGATTTGACATGATCTGATGTATGTGTCATTTTCTTGAAAGGCTACTCCCAAAAATATGTGTGTTTGTCTGTTTCAGTTTCGGTTTGTACAGTTGTTTGATTATCAGAAAAACACAAAAAGATTTTCATTTGATTTTGTTTTAAATGATCATTTGTTGGTTCAGATATTCAATTTCGTCTCTGCCTATCACCAAACCAGACTGAACTTCATAACGATTCTCTTTTTATGGTCAAAGTGTAAAAATTTGACAATGAGTTAGTGTTTTGGGTGTTGATCTTAGTTCGCCCAAATGAGTCTTCAGTATGACTTAACCGAGCGAATGAACTCATTCATGCGAATGAGTCATTCGTTTGATCCATTCATGCGAATAGCACCATTCGGTTCTTCTGGGCAAATGAGTTCTCCTATTTATTGAACGCCTTTCGGCCGAATTAGTCATTCACACCATATTTCTCATTCGGTCTCACTGTGTGAAACCCTTTTCGCCTGAAACACATACTTGATCATCTTCTTCACTTTTCACCTCAAATCTGCCATTTTCTGATCATCTTTGTTCTTGTGATTGTCACAGGTATTGCAGGAATCAATATTATCAAATTTTGACCGTAGAATGAACCCTAATCATTCGAATTTTAGGGTTGTAGGGTTCGAAACTGTTCATGTCCAATAACAGGTCTATATGAACACTAATCAACTTGAAACAAGTTCTAAAACAATAATCGGACCCCTCTGAGTTGAATGTTACCATTTTAAGGGTCTGAGTTGAGATTTTGGAGATTGGGTGTTTGAAGTTCATCGGTCGCCCGAATGAGACTCATTCGCACCACATATTCAACCGAATGAGTAGGATAAGCCAAGTGAGAATCTTTCGGTCAAATGGTGGACCGAATGAGGTCATTTAGGCCATCTAGTCATGTGATTGAGTGGGTTCAACCGAATGACTACATTCGTGTGTCATTCGGATGACACCATTCATTCGGCTATTATTCTCATTCTCCTAAGTCTCATTCATGTGATACTGGTTCATTCGCATTTCTTGAATACTTAGGTTAAAATTTTGACTTTGATTCAATTGCTTACTGAATGAACTGATATGTTGTGTTTCTTATGTTTTTCAGTATGGCATGATACAAAGCTTTCCCGAAGAACATATGTGCTCATTTGGATGCTACTACGAGGAACGAATGTCATTTCACTGATATTATAACATTTTTTAGATGTTCGAGGATATTCACTGCTATCTCTACAGTACATGATCCCTATATGTCACATCAGAGGGATTTTTGGAGTACAGCTGACATAGACTGTGAGGTAGAGCCTCCGGTGATCAGAGGGAAGGTCAAAGGACCAGATGTCGTAGTCTCTGCTGAGCACATCAGACGAGTGTGTGGATTCTAGGATTCACCAGATCATCCTTTCCTTCTTGATAGATATCTTGTTCGAGGATTTTTCATGCGGTGCAAGTATGATGGAGACTTGGAAGCTGGAGTACTAAACTAGGCTTTCCTATGCCCACAGTTCAAGTATTTATGCCATGTTCCCATTCATTGTCTGGGATCCAGGCATGGAGGATTTGATGACCTTCAAGAGACTCTTCAAGGTGCATTTGTGGCCTTAGTATTGAACATCCCATTCAACTTCTCGGAGATGGTGTTTGCGTATATGAAGGAGAATGTGTACCTCAAGGGAGACAAGAAGTTTTTGATGTACCCTAGGTTTCTCTAGACGATCTTCGATGCACAAGTGCCGAATCTACCTAAGGCGAATTCAGATATTATCATATTGGAGCATATGAACGATATCACTCTTAACAGAGTTCTTTCTTACCAGGGAAAGGAGAGGAAGCCTCCTACTCGTCATCTATTCGGCCACCTCCTCAATCCTGATTATGTTGCACCTATTGGGAGGAGGTGGACATGAGGATTCTGATTCTGATCAGGAGGATATCATTTTTCCTGGAGGTGATGATGGAGATGATGATGATGTTGCTAGTGGTCCTGGTGATCCTAGTGGTGCTGGTGATGCTAGTGGTGCAGGTGTGAGTGGTGATGCTGGTGGTGATGTAGGTGATGATGTTCATGACCCTAAGGCATCTAATGTTTCGATATCCACTGTTTCTACTCCATTAGAGATGGGTGGTACTACTTCTGCCAATGAGGGGGAGGATGAGCAGATGGAGGATGTTGATGATGAGGATGAGGATGAGGATGCATCAGATGATACTGATTCAGAGGACACTGGTCCATATGTTGTGACTACTTGCTTTAGATCTCAAGTAGTCTTTCTTTAGATAGGGACTATAGAGTAGGCTTATGTAGATATGGAGGAGATCAGGGATCCGTACTTTATTCCAGAGTTTGATTTTGACCCTATCCCTCTCACTTTTGCTGCATCTACTGTCACTTAGACTTCCTCTCCTCCAGCCAAGTGATAGAGAAGGGCTAGATTCGTTCTTTAGAGACGGTCAGAGTTGACTTCTGCTGCAGCAACCACTGCTACATCTGCTGCAACAGTTGCAGCTTCTTCACTGACCAGGTCAAGGGCAACTTCTGCACGTGTTACTATTGCTCCTCTGACCTCTTCTATGGCCACTACAGCTGTCTATACAGCAGCTTCCTCTGGTCCCTCCACTACTCATGAAAGTCACTATATTCCAACTGTTTCAGTTGCTGAACAGCTCAGCACACTGAACAGTTTGGTCCTTCAGTTGATGTAGAGGAACCATGAGCAGGATCAGGCTATTGCTTAGCTTACTCAGAGGCTTAGTGAGCAGGATGCTCTGTTGTTGCAGGCTGCTGATCAGAGAGCTTATTTGAGAGCCAGATCTGCTCATATAGAGAAGCGATTACTCAAGTCTGTGGATGAGTACAATCAGCTGGCCCTAATGGATGTTGGTTTCAATGACAGGATTTCAGCTCTTAAGGCTGAAAACTTGCGTCTAGCTGAGCAAGTTGAAAGCCTCAAGGAGTCCACTCCTAGGATTGAGGGGTCTGAGCCTGTCTCCAATGATTCAGACAAGGATGAAGAAGAAGAAGAAGACGAAGAAGAAGAAGAGTCTGATGAGGAGAAGGTGGATTATGATACTACAAATGATGATGACTCTAGTGATGATGATAATGGTGCTGGGAGTGGCTATGCGAGTTCCTCCAGTGCAGAAGAGCCAACTCCACCCACCAAAGTCAGAACCAAGACCAAACATGACAAAGCTCCCCAACAGCCTCAGAGTCAAGCTGATGAGCCGAAAGCCACTGAAGAGGTTGAAGCGATGCCTGTGAGACAGCTCCTGGAGAAAAGTTGATGATGATACTAGACGCTCAGGGCATCATTCAACACTCTATCAGCTATGATAAAGAAGAGGGCGAAATCATTAATTACAATTGTTGATTTTATGTAATTAACATGCAAATAACTAAGTTTATAACTGTTAACATTTTAAAATGATTACAATCATTTTAAGTTAACATAATGTTAAATTACTAAGTTAACACTAAAACCCTAATAAATGTTATGTTTTCACAATAAGACAAGATGTCAAGACTATAAGTCAAGAGTAAAACCTTAACAATACACACTTTAATATATTACTATTTAACCTAGAATGGGTTAAGTATTAATACATTACACAACAAGTAAATTAGGACCAAGTGATAACAAGGGTTATAAGTGTTAGCCAACTTTAGGGCTAACACACACACACACACACACACACCCATAACTCATACTTATAAGTTACACGCAATTGAAATCAATACAGGATCGTGAAAACAACCTCAAGAACAACAAAGAGCGCGTGCATTCTTTTAACACTTAGTAAACCACTTCAACTACCAGGTGAGTTCATATGCCCCCTTTCTAATCTTTTGATTTTAACTTTGGGGCTGAGAAACATGCTAAATCTTCTATTTATTTAAAATTTTTAGTACATTATTTCAATATTCATGCCTTTTAGATAATAAGGATTTTATCATTATTATCATATCATTATCATTATGGGAGTTTGTGTGTGAAATGACTTATATGACAGAACACGTATGGCATCATGATAATATAACTTCATGATACCATCAAATCAAATTGAATGACACAATGCACTAAGACCAGATCTCAAATCAACGGGTTTGTAACACTGGGATGACAAATGAGATAACACTGAGACAATTACTAAAGATAACAAGAATGATGCTAATGATAACACATTTTCAAGATGACATCATTCACCACATTTATTAACATTGTGTAATAAGACGAGTTCTTATAACACGTTAAAATCATTGAGAAATACATAACACTAAGACAACATACAAGACTATTACTTGTGATATCAAGGATGACATCATGATAACCTAGTTTCAAGATGTCATCCCCCACGTATGCTAACATTGTATTATAAGACATGATCTTATAAATCAATGTTAAAGACTAGAGATCATGGCATTGTGTTCATTTCATTTTGATCATAACATTAGGAGATATCAAGGATGATATCACGATAACATAAATTCCTGATATCATCAAATCATTTAAATGACATAAGTGTATTAAGAATTGAACTTATAACACTATGTTTATCCTATGGCAACATCTATGAGACTATATGGGCGATATCTAGGAAACTATACCTGTGATATCTATGAGACTAAATGATGATATCAATGAGATTATATATGTTACAACTGTGAGATTACCTTAGCTTTTCATAAGATAGATCTGAAATATATAGGACTACGAGATTATGAGTCTAGTGATATGAGTCTATTTGAGTTTATGTAATATGAGCCTACATGAGCCTACGTGATGAGACAATATGAGCCTATATGAGCCTATGTGATGAGACAATATGAGCCTATATGAGCCTATGTGATGAGACAATATGAGACTATATGAGCCTATGTGATGAGACAATGAGACTATTTGATTTTTATTCAGCCTATTCCAACTATATCATTTATGACACGGGTGATATTAGTAGGATAGTGTCTGCTAATTATCTCACCATCTCTACTATGTAGACTAGCAGACTAAGAGACTGGCCTCTCCCAAGTCATAAGCTGGTGACAAGTAGTTGTGAGGACTTATGAAAACTAATGAATCAGGATTGAATTGAGGACATTGTGGTTTGCCTTTATGGTGGCTACAATGTGGTCAATTCAATTATGATCACCTATTGGGATATAACTACGTGTCACACTTATTCTCACTTCTTAGTCAGATGTGAGTAATAGTAAGTTTCAATGAATGAGTTAGCCACCATTTATTACTATGGAAATACTTACTCTTTAAAACCTATTAAACAATGCTAATGCTATGGTAGGGTAGTGAGTTATCTTTTGGGGAAAACCAACTGTGGATGAGTCTAGACGAGATAAAATGGGTATCTATAGTTACAATACAGGTAGTATTGAGTTCTGTCAAGTGTGTGGTGGGATGTCGGCTGGGGCTTGTTCCCCTACGTATGCCCTATATATAAGCATGCTTGACTGGACAATATTTTATCTGTAGGTGTAACTATAGAGAGGACATTGGGATGAGATAATACCAAATGAGACTAAGTAGGACTTGTGTGTGACAAGATATTTTGTGAAATATCTGAAAAATAGTTTTAAATTACAAAACTTATGAACTCACCAACCTAGTGTTGACTTGTTTTAAGTGCATGTTTTCTCATGTGACGAACATGTTTAGGTCACCAGGAGTCAATATGCTTTAGCTAGTGGACTCAAATAAAACACCTAGCTACTTTTGTGTTGTGCATTAACTTTTGATGATATATTTTGTGAATCGCTTTTGTAAATCTTGTGCAGAGACACGATAACAACTTTATGATTCTTTTTGGGTAGATTTACTTAGTTAAATTATGAACGTGGCAATGTAATTTAACTTTGCAATTCTATATGTATGTCATGATAGCATTTCTAATTATATATCATGTGCCATGTAAACAATCTGATCATTTCGATTATCACAACGATATCGCGCCCCGAGAACCTTCCGCTCGACGGGAAAGTTGATCCGTTCCCACCGGCTCGGGGTGTGACAAAAATGGAGAGAGAGAGAGAGAGAGAACCGGGTTTAGTGAGAGAAGGAGGTTGTTGGGGAAATAAATGAAATTTAATGAGTTTTCAAGAACTCATATAATTCGGGTGTGTTCGGGATCGTTCGGTTTTGCTTAGTTTCACTCGGTTTCGGTTAAACGCATTGTTTTCGTTAATTCGCGTAACGTAACGTAACATTGTAAAAATAAACATTTTAAATCATTTTAAGTGGTAATTCCTAATAAATTAACTAAGTATCTTTTATTTCTTTATAAATTCTCAAAAACGTTAAATTTAAACCGTTTCGTCGCATCGTATTGTTTTCACGTGTATTCGTATAGATCGTCACATGTACGAACAAGACGACAGCTTTACTTTCCGATTTGATTTTCTAATTATTAGATATAATTCAGAACGTTAAACTCACAGATATATTCGTGCGAATCGTCACTCACAAAATACACTGTTAGTTTAATATTCATGTAACGATATCCGTTATTATTTTGATTTGTACATCCTCACATCATTCTTACATAATAATATCCTAACTAACTTCTCATTACTGATTCGTATTGTCAGATATAATTCTGACTGTTAACTCTGATTTCCCATAACGTTCGTAAATAGTTTCGTTATGTATTCACATAATAAGTATTACACATAGTTCCGTACATGATTATACCGTACAATCGACAGTTCCAATCTACTGTTCGCGCAATGATGTTAAATGTGATTCCGCCAAAGGCGAGTGTGTGACATTTTTTTCATGATCTTTATTATAAGTGTATAATACTATTGTCTTTACATAGTACTTTTTCCAAACAACCATTCATCGATTCAAAATTGTTTGGATAATTTTAGGAGCATGATTTGATAAGCATAATAAGGCAATAGTAAGTTTTAAAATCGATTACAAATTTATATTAATCGATTATCAACTATATAAATTGAGTAAATTTACAAAGATTTAAGATTTCAAGAAAAAGAATAAGACAATCTATGTATTTCTTACCAAAGTTAAAGTATTTATTGATTAAAATAATATTAAATATTGGTTAATTTTTATAAACTTTTTACATATAAATAACATTTTGAGTTCATTTCATAAATACCAGCTTTAGATTAGGCAAACATAATACATATAAGGTATAACTCTGAAAGTAATACACATGTTTGGGATCTAAAACTTAACTTTTGTTAAAATATATGTTAAGTTTATAGAAATGGCTTTTTTGCCCTTTTTTTCGACGTTAACATATTTTCCCTTCTTAATATCATTTATCAAATATTTCTCTAAGTAAAAAAGTAAATGACATACTTTTTCTGTCCTAGAACATATTTCTCCTTTCAAATTAAAAAGTTAATTACATATTTCCTTCTTCTAGGGGAAATAAGTAACTAATTATTTGAGTTAAATAAACGTGCAATAAAGGTTCTTAGCAAGAGGATATATGAAAAAATTATTTTTATTTTGTAATGAATTAAGGGCTATGATTTTAAAATAAATTGAATCTAGAAGTAGAAAATTTAGGAAATCATTGTTACAGAATATATATATGAAAATAAGAAAATTAGAAACTAAAAGAAAAATAAATAAATAAGTAAATATATATATATATATATATATATATGAATGATCAATTGTTAACCCTTTCGTATTTCGATAACCGAATTACTGCATCTTATTAATTTGGGGCCCACATTAAAGTAAATCTAAATGTGTATGTTTTTGTTTTTTTTAATTAATGTAATTAATGTGACATCTACTTACATTAATTAAAAAAAAAGAAAAAATCTACACATTTAGATTTACTTTAATACGGGCCCCAAAGTAATAAGATGTAGAGATTCGATTATCTCAATAATATATAGGAAAAGGATAAAAATATAACCCACTAAATATGGAATAACCTGAAATAACCCGTAAAGGTTAAGCCAAATCTTTGATTCTTTTAACATCATTGTAAACACATTTAATACACTTTCTTATTTATGAGTTTGCGTAAATTAATTGTTATTTGAGAGTTATCATCGTTTTTAGTTTTAGAACAAAAACACTTACAATGTTGGAGTTTTTTTTCCAAAAGAGTGTTAGTGGGAAAATTATTTACCAAAATGGGTGGATTGAAAAATAAAAAAATATGTGTTTTTCACTTATTTCATTATTTTTAACTAATTTATTATACCATATTACCATTTTCCTATTTTTTTAATCAATTCAATTTAGGCTCTTAAGTTTTTCTACTTTGACTGAATTAAAAAATTACAATAAACTAGTTAAAAATAAAAAAAATAAGTGAAAAACACCCATTTTAGTAAATATTTTTCAAATAACCCATTTTAGTAAATAATATTTCCACCCACACCCTTTTGGGAAAAAACTCTACAATGTTGTAAGTGATCTAAATGTGTTTACGCAAACGGTGATGAATTTACAACGATGTTAAAAAAAATAAAGTGTTCTATATGTGTTTAAAATGATGATAAAAAAACAAAGATTTTGCTTAATCTTGAAGGGTTATTTCGGAATAAAACAATAAAGAGGTTTATTTTTATGTATGTATGTATGTATGTATGTATGTATGTATGTATGTATGTCTCAATACTTCAATGGCTTACACACACATAACATACACACCCTACAAAACAAACATACCCATCATCCAAATTGCAAATCTAAATCTAGGCTTTTAAAACTGAAGGTAGTTTTGCCTTTACGGGTTAGCGTTTTAATTAGTATTTTGTTTTTTTTTTTTATATATTTTTGTTATTTGTGTAAACTATATTAATAATTCCTTTAGTTTCTCCAGATATTTTATTCATTTCATACAAATTTAACATAATGTTTCATCAAATTTATTGTTAGATCTAAAAGAGTTTACAAATTGATAATCATATATATGTTGAACATCGTCATTACAATAAAAAAAACAAAAGAGTACAAGCTTCTTAAATCTGTCATTTTTATAAAATTAAACTTCAACCATGTTATTTTTGTCAAAATAATACACTATTCCTTAAGTGTTCTAACAATTTTTATTTTTTTACTGGTCGTTAAGCGTCACAGTCTCACAGATATAAATGCCAATTAATGGGCTGCCAGATGGGCTGAAATGGCTGTATTTAGAGAACCATATTTGTGTACCTCTGGGCCTCTGGCTTCGGCTCAGGGTAGGGTAGGGGTAGGCTATGATTTATCTATTTACCAATTTCGAAAAATTATGTATTGCACAGTTAAATTAAATAAAAAATTGTAATTTTTATATAAAAATAAACAATTATATATAATTTAATTTTATATATGCATTTTTAAAATAATTATTATTTATAAGAGAAAAGCGTGCGAATAAGAAGACACCATATTATAACAGATGTCCTACTCAATTATTATTTTATTATAGTAGATTTAATTAATTACGATCATAAGTTGTTAGAAAAATTGTATTTTGAAAAGAGAAATTAAAAAGATTTAGGTCAGATTCTATTCTTCCTTTATCCAACCACTAAAACGTTTTTCCAAATAAAATGTATGCTATAATCAAGTTGATGGGAAAGAATTTGTGGAATCAAATGGATAAAAGAAAGGTGATCTTTATTTTGCATTATCGAAAATATTCTTTTTGATGGCTTTCAAAATCATAATGAGAGTACTTTTGGGGATGTCATGGCTATTTAAGACTAGAATCAAATTAGTCGGTATATATGCGCTATACGTTAGTATAACAAAATCAGTCTAATACAAAATTTTTAGTCGTAAAAAAAATTACATTATTTCAAGTTGCATTGTATCTAATTCAATACTTTTTATTATTATGCAATTTTTTCCAGGCGTTACTGCTTTAGATGCACCACGTTACCACAACAAAACGAGTATAATAAAAATTCTTAGTCATAAAAAATTACATTATTTGATGTTGCTTTGTATCTAATTCAATCTTTTTTATACATAAAACTATTTTTTCAAATGTTACAGTTTTCGATATTATTCTTTAGAAAAAGGTTATATAATATGCAATAAAAATATTATATTAAGCTAATGTCACTTCAGCTAATTCATCATATGACATAATTTGGTTGTGTAGTGTCAAATATTTGGTAATTCATATGGTACTCATGTACATATTCTTAATCATAGGGACCATGTCGAGTTGATCAGATCATTCATGATGAGAATTTTCATCTGAACAATTGTCAAATTAATGGTATTTGAAAGTTTGCGTTTTGTGGAGGCTTATTCTAACAAAAAGTGAATTTGTTATATCTTTTTGAACACTTGTATGGGTTCGTATTCTTGACTTCACTCACACTTATTTCGAAAATATTGTTCGTAATGTTCACATTTAACTCAATAAAATCAACAAATTAATTAGAAAAATCAACATAACAAATGATAAATAGCATAGTGATCTATTAATCAGTAAGAGTTTGAATTGTAAACTGAAAACACGTGTTTAATTATTAATTGCACTTTTTGTTTGATAAATAGCCTTTTATTTATCCAAAGAAATCATTGGTGTCATTATCACATTTGATTTCCATAAACATTGAGCCTTTGAAATGGAAGATTTTAAATTTAATTTACTTCGATCACTTCATATTTTTTTGATTGTATATTAACAATAAAGATACACATAACGACGTGAAAGTTGTTTAAATCATTGTGATCAGTACAATTTTGGATCTAGAGTGCGTTTATATAGGTTTATAATTTAAACACTAAAATCTGTGGCCTAAAGATTTTTTTCTTCCAACATTTTTTCATTTTAATATTATTCAATAATATATTATTGTAATATTGATTTTTAAAAACTTAAATTATTGTTTTATAATTTGTATTATTAATAAATAAGGATATTACCGGCTAGCTTAAATAGTGCAATCCTAAACATATTGATTGAAAATTTTAACTCAAACAATGGCAAAATAAAATACATATATATTATAAAAATTAATTGATTTTCTAAAGGATGGTTGATTCAATCAATGCATGAAAATATTCCAATAAAAAAGCAACTAGAAGATGCAAATGGGGTTATAGTATCTAGTTCTAATTTTAAATTTTGAAATAATTATTTAGGGTTCTTGCAAAATTATTATAAAGAAGTTTGACTTATAATTCAAAAATGCAATGTGGAAGTGGAGAATAGAATTGGAATCATCTTGAATGGCCTTTGATACAGAAATATATGCAAGAAAACGTTAAAATAATTTTAATTAATTAAACAAAATAATTTATATAATATTTTTATCTCTATGTATGTCAACTTAAAGCGAAAGAATCCAATTATGTAACACTTTACAACCCTAAAAATTGCATTAGTAGATGCAATTTCACTCTTTTTCACCCTTGGTTCCAATCTTCAACTTCAAGGGATTTGTTCTTTATGTAGAACTTTTTTTATAAACCAATGATTATTTTATTGCAAATTATTATTTGCATCATCAAAATAAAACCTAATAAATCTTTTTTCTGTATCATTAAAGTTGTTTTATTTCAGGGAAAAAAAAAAGCAAGATGTTTTAATGTTAGGGGGAGGGTCACAACTCTCTCATACACTATGAAATCTTATCAAAATCCAATATGATTTTATCAACCTAAACGACCCAAAAATTACTTGTTCCCCTTTGTTTCTTCGACAACTTTTACCCACAGTTGCTACCCATGTAGCTTGTGGCTAAGTAGCTGAAAGGCCCGTTATTGTATGCCATTGCTACATGTACCCACCTCGCCTCTCCTGTTAATCTGTTATTATAAAGTTTCTTATGCGTTAATGTGTCTATTATTGAAGAGATATATATTTTTTTTCTATAGCTTTTTACGTTGCTTTGTAGATAGTTAATTCTTGATGACGTTTGGAAGAAGATATTATAAGCAAGTTTTTGAAATGTTAAAATTTTGTACTATCAATTATAAATGTAAATAGCTATTTCTAATAACCATACTTTATTTTAAATTAAAATATTTATCAACTTAATTTTGTTGGACAGCTATCAAGTCAACTTGAAAGAAATCACAGATAAAACCAAAACCTGCATCAACCTAATAGAAACATGTAACATCAGTGCCGGAAACGTAACCAGAACAGTGACTTATATAGTAACTCAGCTACGAACTATGTGTATTACATGTGTGATTATTATCATTTGATGCTCAGTACGGAACTATTACATATCAGTTTCAAAAACATAATTCAAATCCATGGTTTAATAGTCAGAAATACATGTGAGAACACATAACTGTTATGTAAATGTTAGTTAGGGGTTTATTATGTATAAACGTATGTGAGTTGTACCGAACAAAACCATAACGGATGTCGTTACGTGAATGCTAAATTGACAGATTATTCGTATAGGTGACGATCTGTACGAATATATATATCTGAAAACTTAACGTTCTGAATAATGTCCAATAATTAGAAAATCAAATCAGAAAGTGTAGTTATCGTCGTGTTCGTACAAATGACGATCCGAACGAATACGCGCGAAAACTGTACGATTTGATTAAACAGATAAATTTAACGTTTTCAGAATCTTAAAAATAAACAACAGACATCTAGTTAATTTACTAAGAATTACCACCTAATCTAATTTAGTAAATTCTACTTTTAATATCGTAACGAATCGTGACCAGGAAAACCGAAAACCGACGTGTTGACGCGAAACCGAACCAAGCCGAACGAACCGGAACACACCCGAACGTTTAAGGTGTTTGAATGGCATTAAATGCCCATTACCACCCTCTCCTACTCACTCTCTCTCTCTACAATTCTCGTTCACTTCTCTCTCTATACTCTCTCTCTAAAATTTCAAAACCCTAAAACCCTCAATCCTTCACCAAATCGAACGTTCTTTGTATCAAAACGATCCTCACAACACGTTGAGCACGAAAGTACAACAAATCGGAGCTTTGAACCATCAGAAACGAGGTTAAATTTAGCTCAAAGTTACGATTTTTGGGTTTCTTCTTTGTTCGAACACCCCCACTGTTCAGTCGGTTTTTAAACCCTCAAAACCTTTAAGTGTAGCACGAAATGAGTCTACAACCTATTAGGAACCTGCGAAACACGTTGCGTGGTCCAAAATCATGAAGATGGAACTAAGAACCATGTAGCCACAGCTCGACCGAATGAGCATCAGCATACACAGCTCGGGCGAATGGCTCACGCGAATCAAGTTATGGGCGAAGGAGCTTCCTCGACCGAATGATCCCTGGTTCGTCCAACATTTCGCACGAATGGACTTACATTCGCATGCCCATTCTCATTCGGACCCCATGATTCCTTCGCCTGTCAACTATGAAACGAAGGAGGCCCATTCGTTTGGCATCCAAGCTTGTGATCCTCATTCGTATGGCTAGCCTCATTCAGGAACAGTTGACGACCGAAGGAGTATCATGGGCGAAAGGGTCCTCTTGTGAGCCCTCATTCGCATAACCATTTTCCTATGCATGATGTCTACACGGATGGGAAGCCATTAGGGTTTCTGAGAGTGATAACCGGTCACGTTAACCATTTATGCTAAGGCTTTCAACACCAAAACTTTTCCAAACTATTTTAACCTATAAACTAGTGTTTTAACGATCATGTGGGTTTAAAACACTTAGGTTTTGTCAAAGCAAACCATAAGTTAAAAAGGCCAATATGGAAGCTAGGCTTGGGAGTTATAATCGTAACTTATACTTATTAGGTTACTACCAAGGGTAACATGATTGATAGTTATGAGTACAAAGACCTAAGGAGAAGCAAGTAGGATTCTATGGAAGAATAAAAGATAAACTAAGTATAGATGTGATGATCGTATAGGACAACACTTCATACTTAGTTAGTCTATGTGAATGTATAGCTAACTTAGATAGTTCAGTTGAACAATCTAATATGAGTTTTATATATATATATATATATATATATATATATACCAGAGTGATCAAAGAACTACGAGAGACAAAGATCTAGTAAAGGACTTAGAGCTAATCGAATATGATTGACCTAAGTTCCAACATGTTAACTTATAACTTCTTTAAAAAGTAAGTAAACTTATGATTTAACTATAGTAAATTGATTTATAAACTTCCTTATTTAAATGTTTTAAAATAACTTAAATGATTGTTTAACTTAATATTTTGTAACATAAGGTTAAAATTATAAATAAAGTAATATAAACCTTGCATAAACAAGGTTTAGTATGGATGTTTTACTAAGGGATAAAGGTTTATAGAAGGTAACTAACATAAAGTAAATAGGGAAACTTAGTAACACATTAGCAAGTGTATAGGACACTTAGTCGCACACCGAGACCAAATCTATATACGACATCTTTCGAACACTTATCGTATTTAAACTATAATAAATCAACCCAGGTACTGAAGATACTTAATCTACAAACAACGAGCGCGCATATTTGTTGTGATTCATTGCATAGCAACACATGTGAGTTCATTGCCCGTTTTTTAAACATTTTGTTTTATAAATGCGGGCTGAGAAGCATGCGTAAATTATTTCCCTTGGATTATATATACTTAAATGCTTTTACTTCAAATATGTTTTACATGTATAATTTTATCCTAGATTTTGTCTAGGTAAACCAATTGCAGGTTTTCGAAATGGGTTATATATTCATTATGAGTAAATAACTAATCTAAAACAAAGAACTATTTTCAAAGGTCTATTTCAAAGAACTAAAGATCTATTTTCAAATAACTGTTTCCAACGATCTATAATCAAAGAACTATTTTCAAGGGAATGTCTGGGAAATATCAAAGATAGCATGTGCCAATCCTATGTTTCAAAAGATGTCCTAGCAAGACTGATTGAATATGGGACGCATGTTTGATGATATTTACAGGATCCCCTAACCATTTTTCAAGGAACATCTAGGAAATATTCGAAGATAACATGTGCCAAAGAACTAACGAACTATACGAGCAAGGAAGAACAATAGACGATCTAGACGAACTATAAAATCCTATACATCAAAAGATGTCCTAGCTAGACTGATTGATTATAGGTCGCATGTTTGATGATATTTACATATTTCCTCCACTACTAAGAACCTTGATTGCTAGACTAGTCTATTCGAGTTGACCAAGGCCCAATCATTAGGTCTTAAGTTTTGATTAAATGTTTATGTATTCATTTCTTTAAGCATTTAACATAATGTTTCTACAAATGCTATGGTTGATCATGATTGTGTGATTAAGTTAAGGAATTCAGAGGATTTCCATATTTTGTGAAACAACAAGAACTAATACCTAAGAACTGATGTGTTTATAATGAGGAATGAAATGCTTGATTATCATTGACAAAAATATGTTATGCGGTTCGGTATGTGGTAGGCTGGCGGCTGGGCAGACGGTAAGCATGGCCCTACGTATGCCATATACATAAGTGTACTTGGCTGGATAATATAGGTGGTTGTTGATGATGTTAAGGTTGTCATTACGGGTGTTCATTGTTAACAAATTTCAGGTTGTTCAAATGTCGTGAATTGAATGTATGGGATGAAACGCTTAATTATCACTAGGAACAATATTTCATGTGGTGGGCTGGCGGCAAGTTTTACCCTACGTATGCCCTATATATAAGCATATTGAATTAGATGGTATAGGTGGTTATTGGTGAGGTTAAGGTTGTCACCTGGTCAGGTTTGTACAAAATTCATTTTTAAACAAAACGATATGAACTCACCAACCATGTGCTGACTTGATCTTTTTGCATGACTTCTCAGGTGACGAACATTTCTAACTAAGAAGTTCGTGCTTTTGATTAGGATGCTCATATAGAGGACCTATTATTTTGGACGTGCATATTTTAGAACATCATTATATAGATTATTTTGTATATTTTGGGCAGATACAAGATACAAGAATTATGATGTTAACAGTAGATTTACATTGTTAAATTATGAACGTAACTGATGTAATTTAACTTTGTAACTCTATTCCATTTAGTATTTTTCTCATTATATATCATGTGTAATGTAAACAATTTGATCATCACGATTATCATCCGATATCGCGCCCCCAGGACCATTCCGCCCGACGGGACACCCGATCCAGCCCGCCTGCGCGGGGTGAGACAAAACCCATGATGACTCTTCATTCACCATTGCATATTATTAAATAACTAGGTTTTTTCCTTCAATATGTTGCGATGGGTTATCACACTACACTCCTGAGAATGGATATTATATATCATTTGCAGAAGAATAAGCTATATCGAAAAATCAAATCTCTAATTATGGACTATATACAAATTTTTCATAAAAACATAAATTCATACAAAGTCCACACAAATATGTTACAAAAACAATAGAAAAAATTACCCACAAAATTCTTCTTAGCAGCAAGCAATCGGTTGAATTAAAAAAAATTTAGATCTCTAGGCAAATATCTCAAATTAAATAAAAACCCAATTTTTAAGTAAATATTTCAAATTTAATGTTACATCTCTGTTTACTATTCATTAAAATTAAAAACTTTTGATTGTCCAAGATGTGTACTATTTAATTTTATAAACAACGTTTTTTTTACTATATATATACACTAGTAGTAAACCCGCACGATGCGACGTCGGCGACAAATTACAATGTGATTAAATAAGTGTGCTTTACCCATAGATTTGTATTAAAATTTGCAGAGCTACTGAGATATAAGTTAAACATTTAATTTACATCTTTACCTTTAACTAATATTTTACTATATAAACAAATTTTCAATTCAATACTACGATATAAAATTCTAAAAATTAGATTCTCCTAACATGTATATACATAAAATTCATAAAATATACATCTACTTTGTTGCCTAAAAAATTTAGCTAGGCAAAATGTTCACATCTTCACAAAATAAATCAACCTAATTAGAACCCTCTATTAAAACAAAGATAAACAAGGATACACACTAATCTCTATAAAGATATAATGCAAATATACAGTCTCTCATTTTTTATGTCCACAAAAGTATCAAAAATGAATTTCAAATGCAAAAAGTTATACTTCAAAAGTCAATATGGTTATCAATACTTGTCATAACACCATATGATACTAAAAACTTCTCAACAGGATGCTGTAACCATAAACCATTTTCATAGCTCAAAAACACTTCTTTGCAGATCACCAAAATCAAGAAGATTATGGTTTGATGTTGTTAGCCCTATTTGATCTATCTTATGATATTAAAGTGATATAGTCTGTCGATTTAGGGGTAGATGTATAAGTCTATACTTTAATAAGAAACAAATAAACAAATATTCTAATATTTATAACTGACCTCAACCAGATATAGATCCTTCATTTCATATAACTCCTGACTCTAAATGTCATGAAACATACTAGTAAATGATATAACCACATGTCAAGTTTTTTTTTTTTTTTTTTTTTTTTTTTTTTTTGTTTAAGTTAGTTAATGGGTCAATCTATCAAATGGGTCATGAACATTTGTTGTGCCATATCTTTAATCCATGGTGAAGGCTCAAGTTTCAGACTTCCATGTAATGCCTTCATGATGTACATCCTACGTATGTAAATTGTTGTATCCATGTTAATTTCCGTTTTTCAACAATAAAATAAATGATATGAATAGAAACAAAAACTAACTGCTTAAAATACTATATAAATCAACATCATACAAACATTAAATGGACACATGCCAACCTAAATTCTTACCTGGTATGTAGAAGTCCCATAAGGAAGAGTCCTCGTTTTCTTCTTCTTTTCTTTATGTAATATATCAGCTTCAGACATCTCTACATCAGTTGGCCATGTCTAAGTAAAAAGATAAGAATACAAAAAAAAAACAAGAAACAGAACAATGATTTAACAGAGTAAAATTCATAATAATTGTATATTTATAAAATGAGAGGGTAATTATATAGCTTAAACAAAATTTAACAAATAAGAATTTGAACCAATATCTCAAATATATACTTAGAAGTGCCTTGAAAGAAATTTGAACCAATTTAACTTGTTCCATTATATTTTTTTTTGGTTCACCTATTTGGGCATGTTAGAGATTAAGTATGACCCAAATCAACCCATTCATAAGTTGATGGGTGAAAATTGTAACCAACACCAACCATTGTAACACTAACGTTATTCACATACATAAACATTTCTCATTACAAACACATTCATATAAGGATGCAAAACATGCAGCCAAAGAAGCATGATAACCCCTATGTACGCCAAAATGTAACACTGCGACCGACGGCGTAATCATCGGGATGCCACGAGGAATGTGCATATTTTTCATAAGCTTGTGGGCAACTACATTGTATCATAACATATTATTTATTCATTCAAATTAATTACACAAAAATCATCTTCATCATGAATCATATACAAAAACTACACTAAAGGTGTAGCTAAGTTAACTAAATCCTAGTCTTCCGTACATTCAGTTGCATTAGCTAAGTCCAAGATCCCTATATGATGATATGAAAAAGTATGTAGATCTATCCTTCCCTACTTTGCTTTATTACCTGAAACATGTATAAAAACATGTGTTGTGACACCGCGCAATTTCTAGTAAATTGCGACGCTCACGAACACTCTAAACATATTTATGTTTCTTGCATTTTAAGTAAGTGAAACACAAACACAATAGCGAGATGATGATTTGGGGAATTATAGGAACGTACATTACACAAGGTCGAGCACAAAAAATCATGAATCGGTCATTCGAGGAATTACCAAATCACACACTTGTCTTGTTACATGAATGTTGGTGAACTAACAAAAAAATGAATCGAGCAAACGAATGTGTCTTATACATGCTTATGTGTTATCACAAAAGAAAAAGGTAAATAATAAATGTAAAACGAACAGCAAACAAATCAAAAAACTGAAATTGGGCAAATGGATCTGCCGGAGACCCGTTGCGGTACGCGACCAACCCTTGCGAGTGTCACACCCCAACCAATGGCGGAATACGTTGGGGCGCGAGTTTGATTGTTAATAAGCTCATGGTGCTATGTTCAAGTTTGAATATATTAACAACCATTTAAATAAAATCATTCATTCAACCAACAAACATTTAAGAGTCATTACAAGTACTTCAATTCCAAATCAAACATTACAAAAGCTAAGTCTAAAGATTTGAATTGAGTAAATTAAACTAGGTCTCTAGACCTATCCTACGTCTTCATTCCTTTCTTCCTTAACCTGTCCCATATGTAAAATAGAGTTCGTCAACTACTTGCATAGTTGGTGGGTTCACACACTAAGTTTGAATACTATGTATAAAAGGATGTAAACTATAGCCTAACTAGAATATGTATCAAAAGCATAGCATACATACAAGTTTGAATAATAGAATGAATACATGAATAAAAATTGTCAAACCCCGACCAACGACGGAATACGTCGGGGCGCGATGTCGACTGTTCATTAGCTCATGGTACTATGTTATAAGTTTCAATATTTAATGCATCATGATTACCAAACAACACAACATTCATTGAATAATAAGCAATCACTACATGAATTGAATAAACAACATTTACATTTGCAATGCTAAAACACTGATTACAATTTAACTAGGTCACTAATGCTTATCATATGTCTTCATGATGATTCTTTATCATGTGTCACATGTAAGATAAAGTTTGTCAACTATTTTCATAGTTGGTGGGATCACACACTAAGTTTAAATAATAAGTATAAAAAGGATGAAAACTATAGCCTAACTAGATATGTATCAGCATAGCATGAATAAAAGTTTGAATAAATAGAATGAATGAATGTAAAATAATAGCTTGTGTCCAAACAAGTATCCATACAAACTGTTAATTCAAGTATGGCCATACTGATAAATTAACATTTGTATTTCAACAAGTTTGCTAGGTGTACTTTTCACGTTTTTCTCACAATGACAAACGCCAATGCAAAGATGGTATCTAACACATCTTAGGCTACTAGGTACTAGCATGCTTGACTGGCAACACACATAGAATAAACACATTATATAATCTTAGCATCTAACACATAAAGCTAACTAGGTCTAAGGCTTGAATCATAGATTGAATTAATAATAGAATGAATGAATTTTGAATAAGACATGTGTAACATCCTAAAAACAATAATGTAAAATGAAATGTGAAGATAACTCATAGTTTGAATGCTTAGCTAGTTCCAAGCCCTTGAATAATGATTTAGGAGCAAATATTTCTTTTAACATTCGTTTTTTCCGAAACCATGTAATAATTATTAGTACAATGAAATACTTCCAGTTGCTTAATATAAATATTTTTATGTAAGCTATGATAGACCAAACACACGCTAAGCTATAGTAACCAATACAAATAATTGAAAATTGCGTAACAAGGTATGTAACCAGAGTAAATAAATTAAGTTAAAAAAATTTTAGGTCATCTAAAAGAAACAAGAAAAATAAGTGAAAGCAGAATTAACAAACAATGCTCTCACTGAAAGTTATCGTAAGCCGAGAATACATCGATATTATAAAATGACCAACATAATAATTACACCCCTATGATGAATACTTGATATTGTTAGAAAGAGCATGGAAAATCCTGAACGTGGGCGAAAACAGTGCGTAAAACGGAGTTCATATGAAGCGGGAATCGTGAAAACAAGTTCGGGATTATGCCGGGCGAAAAGTACACGTGTATAGGAGCATTGACACGTGTCCTAGCCTATTACCACGTGTACCCAAGGGCTGCCATGTGTCCCCAAGGCTGCCACATGTCCGGGTGAGGTGTCGGCACCTCCTTGTCTAGATTTGCGTGCAAGTTCTTATAAATATACGTCAAAAACTCGTTTCAACGTAATGCCACTTGACTCTAGCTCTATTCAAAAAACAAATACACACTCTTAACCACTAAGAATAGATAGTATCAATGTTGTTAGAAAGTACTCGGGAGTTGTCAGTTCATATAAGAGACGCGTTGTTCGAGAAGCTATAGTAGAAGTTTTGCTTTAACAAAGGTGAGTTGTATGAGCCCTGTTTAATTCTTTTAAATGCTTTGGGCAGATGTGTTTGTTATATTTATAATATTTTGATATATATATATGACGTTATATTGATGCCGGGATGTTTCCCATTTATACCAATGTTAAGCCAAGATAATGCCTAATTTTTTGTACGTATTTTCCAAAATGTAAAAAGAGGGAACCCGAATTTTTGTTTTGAAAAGAAGTTTACTTAAAGAGTTTTTAAGATGTCTAAGTCTCTGTCACACCCCCAAATTCCCACTCGTGGCGTCAGTCCACGTGGGTGTGACGTGGCCAAGATCACAGCTCATGGTCATATAGAACGACTCTATATGAGTTATACAATCACACTTTGTCGTAAAACAAACATGTTTTCAAAGTAAAGCAGCGGAAATATAGTATACATCATAAGTAACCAACAGTTGCAGCGGAAAGATAAGTTAATTAAAAACAGCGGAATAGCAATAAATTACAGCGGAAAATAAATTGTTTAAGACACTACATAGATTAAATTGTTCTAAAACAAATCCAATGCACACAAAGCCTAGGACACGAGTCTATATGTGAGTCATACTCCTTAGTGCTTCCTTGTGCGCATCCTAGCGTGTGCTCCATTTAGTTACCTGAGAATACATGCGAAAAGTGTCAACTAAAAAGTTGGTGAGTTCACAGGTTTAGACAGACTGAAAAGTAAACAGATATATACTGGACATGTTAAGTTTAGTTGTGGATCTACAATCCGTAGAGTGTGTCAGTTCATCTTACCGAAACTCGACTGTTCCCGATTGCCTCCGCGGGTCATCGCTGAACCCGACATCAACATCGAAATTACACTCGTTATGACCTCCACTCAACATTGGTGCCGAGTGGGGTTAGTCAAACCCAGTAGTACTACGTAATTACGACTCATTTGTTACACAACTAACGGTAAGGATAAGTGAGGACTTTAAGCGATAATAGTTACACTCGAAAATGGTTTTCACAACATACCAGTCATATATCTAAAACAGTTGCATAGTATTCTCACTCCAAAGTTAAGTAAAAAAATTATAAGAGTAAAAGTGGGGCTATAAACTCACCTGAGTTTGAGTAAAGATACCGTACGAAGGTTTGAGTAGCTCACCGGCTAGCAGTTACCTATATCACATAGGTACTATGAGTTTGTGTTTACGTACACGTGGGTCTCACAGGACCGTGTTAGTGTTTGACAACTCCAAGTTGTTATGTGGGTCGTGTTGACCGTGTTTGACCTAACGACCCGTTGGTGACGGTTCTTGGATCATGTCTTCGTGTAACGTGCGGTTTAGTGTCGTGTGATGTGTACGGATACCAATGTCACTTTCGTGAGGAAACTTACTAAGTTTCTATTTCAGGAAAGTTTCCACTTTAGGTATGATGTGCAAGAAATCATAATCCGATTATTCTATCATGCATATTTATCCTAAATGAGCATGTTATCACATAGCATATAGTTACACATAACCGGTTTAGCATGTTTTACGCGTAAAAGTTGCTATATTTAGAAAGTTACTAAAATAAGAATATTTCATCAAGTTTAACAACCAACATCAACGAAATATCATTATCCTAGTTCTAAGCAGACATTTAATCATAACCGTTATGATTAGCATGCTCCTATTCGCCAATTTGTAAAATAAAGTTACTATTTATAGTAACTCTTGACAAATGAATACACATCATTCAATTAATTCATAAAATCATCAGTTTTTATCATAACTAATGTAACTAAGCATGTCATACATACAACATTTAACAATTTCATCATTTCTAGCAAATTTCACATCAAAAGTTTCTATTTATAGCAATATTCATAAACATCATACATTTGACACTTCTAACCATTCTTAATACATAAATAACCATCTCATTAGTTTTAAAACATCATTTGAAGCATAACTTATGGACCTAACACATACATTAAGCCATTTCACCAAGAATCACAATCTTATAACATTAAAGTTACTATATTTAGCAATAATCCCCAAATGACCATTTCAATCATTCTAAACCTTGTAAATCATCACCAATAACACTTATAACAACACTTCATCATCAAATATCATGTCAACATACTTAGATCGTTCATGCATGTAGTCATAAGTGCCCATTTCATGATAAAATCAACATATAACAACCTTATGACATAAAATTCACAATAGATCATTAGTAAATCACCAAATCAGTAGTAAAATTAACAAATAGCAGATCTAGACCATCAAAATTTCGTGACTAAAGTGGTGATGGTGATGCATGTGGCCAAAATGGCTTGCATGTGTGCTTAGAGGTGATTTTGGGCTATAACGGCTATAGATACCACCTCGCGAGCTTCTCAAGGATTGAGTTGAGGCTGTAGGAGGTCGTCAAGGCTCCAGAAGTGGCTGTGAATAGCTCCAAGTTGTCTAGGAAGAAGAAGTAGCGTTCTTGGAGCTTCCTCAAAGCTTTGATCTTCAAACATGGCTTCCAAATGGGTTGATGATGCCTTCCAGGTGCTCCAATGGTGTATAACCGAGATAATAGTCGCCAAGTAGCTTCTGGGTTCGAGTATGATGAGTGTAGAGTGGCTTGTAATGATTTAGTCTTGGTTATATAAAGATTATGCGAAAATAGACTCGTCGCGTACCGCGACTTCTGGTAAAAAGAGCCGTCGCGTAGCGCTATGATTAAAATAATCATTCGGTTCCCGAAACAGGCCGCGTATCGCGATGGTGGAAGATGATCGGTCGTCGCGTACCGCGATGGATTTCGGAGAATTCAAATTCTCCCGCCTAGGCTTCGCGTACCGCGAAGGCCCAATTGGGTGCCCATCGCGTACCGCGATGGATCTCGGTTGGGCCCAGTAAGCCCAATTTCATAGTTTGAAGCGATTCTCGCGAATTTTTCGGCTACGAACATCGTTTCTTGACATGTGAGCATTGTTCTAACTAATTTAGGTTTCCCCGAACCTAGGTGCAGTGAAAGTGTGCTATGGTTTGATCCGTTCACCAACGTTCGTCATTCAAGACACGTGCGAGTGTTATGCGATAATTCCTCGAATTATCGGTGTGTTTGGACTGTCGTGCCACGTTTCACACTAAATACAATTATTCTAGTGCCACGTATGAAATAATAATACACATTATTATTTAAAATAAAGAAATGCTGACCTGGAATATGCGAGGTGTCACATCATCCCCCAGTTATTAGGAATTTCGTCCCGAAATTCAGTTCGTGTTGCTCGTGTTAGCCTGGTCAGGGAATAAGCGAGGGTATTTCCTTTTCATCTGGTTGTCCACGTCGGTAGTTCCATCGCCCCTTAACTATTGGTATGCGACTAAGTTTAAATAGAGTCGCTCGTGTTAGCCCGGTCCATAATTTCCACCGGTTTCTCAATGAAGTGAAGTTGTTCATCAATCTGGATTTCCTCTAAAGGAATTGCGAGCGTTTTATCTGATAAACATTTCTTGAGGTTTGACACGTGGAACACATTGTGCACGCTACTCAATTCCTGTGGTAGCTGCAGCTCGTAGGCCATAGGGCCTATTCGTTTTGTAATCTCGAATGGTCCGATGTAACGAGGGTTTCATTTTCACCGTTTCCCAAATCGGATTACTCCCTTCCAAGGCGAGACCTTAAGAAGTACCTGATCTCCTACTTGGAATTCCAAAGGCTTGCCCCTTTTGTCGGCATAGCTCTTTTGTCGATCCCGAGCTGCTGCCATTCTGTATCGTATTTGCACAATCTTTTCCGTTGTTTCGTGCACAAGCTCGGGTCCAGTCAGTTGGCTTTCACCAACTTCTGCCCAACAAAGTGGTGATCTGCACTTACGTCCGTAAAGTGCTTCAAACGGTGCAGCTCCAATGCTAGTGTGGTAACTGTTATTATATGAGAACTCCACTAAAGGCAAGTGAGTCTCCCAGCTGTTACCGAAGTCGATTACGCATGCTCTAAGCATGTCCTCCAAGGTCTGGATGGTTCTTTCACTTTGACCATCCGTTTGCGGGTGATAAGCAGTGCTCATATCCAACCTTGTCCCAAGTGACTAATGTAAGGACTTCCAAAAATGTGCCGTGAAACGGCTGTCTTGGTCAGATATTATAGAGATTGGGACTCCGTGTCTGGAAACGATTTCCTTCAAGCAATTTCGGGTTAGCTTTTCCAACTTATCGGTTTCCTTAATCGGTAGAAAGCGTGCCGATTTAGTGAGTCGGTCTACGATAACCCATATGGTATCGCAACCACTTGCCGTCTTCGGTAGCTTGGTGATAAAATCCATGGAAATCTGCTCCCATTTCCATATTGGAATTTCCGGTTGTTGGAGAAGGCTTGACGGTTTTTGATATTCGACCTTCACCTTAGAGCAAGTCAGACACTTACTCACAAAAGTCGCGATTTCTGACTTCATGTTAGGCCACCAGTAAGTGGTCTTCAGGTCGTGGTACATCTTGTCAGAACCTGGATGTACTGAGTATCGGCTCTTGTGAGCTTCATCCATCACTACTTCTCTCAATCCCCCGTAGTGTGGAATCCAAATCCGATCCATCAGATAGTCAGCTCCATCGTCTTTATGTTTCATTTGTTTATCCATACCCCGCATGGCTTTGAGAGTTAGGTTTTCCTTTTTCAAAGCTTCTTGTTGTGCAACTCGGATCTGATTAGGTAGCTCAGAGTGTATGGTGAGTTGTAGTGCACGTACGCGTTTAGTTGTTTCTTTCCTGCTTAACGCGTTTGCAACAAAGTTGGCTTTTCCGGGATGATACTTGATTGCGCAATCATAATCACCTATCAGCTCGACCTATCTGCGTTGTCTCATGTTTAGTTCCTTCTGGTCAAAAATGTGCTGTAGGCTCTTATGATCGGTGAATATGGTGCACTTGGTGCCGTACAGATAGTGTTGCCAGATCTTCAGTGCGAACACTACGGCTCCCAACTCCAAATCATGTGTCGTGTAGTTCTTTTCGTGCACTTTCAGCTGTCGTGACGCATAAGCTATGACCTTCTCGCATTGCATTAACACACAACCGAGTCCTTGTTTCGATGCGTCATAATAGACTACAAAATCTTCGCACCCGTCCGGCAGTGATAGGATCCTTGCGCTGCATAACTTCTGTTTCAATAGGTCGAAAGCAGCTTCCTGCTTTTCTCCCCATTCAAACTTTTTGTCTTTGTGTGTAAGGGACATCAATGATTGTGCAATCTTCGAGAACCCCTCGATAAATCGTCTGTAGTACCCGGCCAACCCTAGGAACTGTCGCACCTCAGTCGGAGTCTTGGGTGCTGTCCAGTTCTTAATGGCTTCAATCTTGGCTGGGTCTACGTGTATACCTTTCTTATTCACTACGTGTCCAAGAAACTGAACTTCGCAAATCCAAAAATCGCACTTGGAAAATTTCGCGTATAGTTGTTCCGTCTTCAGCAGTTCCAAGACACGTTTTAAGTGATCGGCATGTTCTTCTTGAGTCTTGGAATATATCAGGATATCATCAATAAATACGATTATGAACTTATCGAGATATGGCTTACACAACCGATTCATGAGATCCATGAATACTGCCGGTGCATTGGTCAGCCCAAACGGCATAACCAGAAACTCATAATGTCCGTACCGTGTTCAGAAGGCTGTCTTCGGTATATCCTCATCTTGTATTCTAAGTTGATGGTAGCCATATCTCAAATCAATCTTCGAATAGTAGCTTGACCCTTGAAGTTGGTCAAACACATCATCTATCCGAGGTAGAGGGTATCGATTCTTGATCGTTACTTTATTTAGTTCCCAGCAGTCGATGCACATACGGAATGATCCGTCCTTTTTCTTCACAAACAGGACCGGTGCTCCCCAAGGTGAGAAGCTCGGTCGGATAAATCCTTTATCTAACAACTCTTGCAGTTGATTTGATAGTTCTTGCATTTCAGTAGGAGCCAATTGGTAGGGCGCCTTGGCTATCGGTGCTGCTCCTAGTGTTATATCTATCTGGAACTCCACTTGTCGCGGTGGTGGTTGTCCCGGTAGGTCGTTTGGAAAGACTTCTGGAAAATCGCGAACGACAGCGATGTCTTCAATCTTCCGCTCCTTCTTTGGTTATTCAGTGATAAGGGCCAGGATAGCAGAGTATCCTTTCTTCAGGTACTTGCTTGCCTTCATACAGGGCATGATGTTTAGCGGTATTCTACGCCGTTCTCCCTGGATTGAGATCTGCTCTCCACTTGGCAACGTAATTCGTACAATCTTCTCGTTACACACAATCTCAGCATGGTTTGCAGATAGCCAATCCATTCCAATCACCACGTCGAAGCTCCCGAGATTTACTGGCATCAAGTCAACCGCCAGTTGGTGGTCTGCTAGCATCAAGACACACCCTTTGATGACGTGCTGCATCTCGATCAGCTTACCGTCCGCGAACTCTACGGTGTACTTATGGTCTAGTGGTGTTGGGGTCATATTAAGCAATTTACTAAAGTCGCTAGAGATAAAACTCCTGTCGGCACCGGTATCAAATAATATACTAGCATAGAAATTATTTAAAAGAAACGTACTGGTGACGACGTTGGGGTCATCTTTAGCTTCTCCCGAGCCAATCAGAAAGGCTCGTCCTTTTGCTGCACCTCCTCCACCCTTTTTCAGTTGCAGGCAGTCCCTCCGCATGTGCCCCGGTTTACCGCATTCATAACACCCCTTGAGAGTGTTTTGGTTGTTGTTGTTGTTGTTGTTGTTGTTGGGGTTGGGGTTTGATTGGCACTCCTTGGCTATATGACCATTCCTGCCACAGTTGGTGCACTTAGCCCTCTTGCATGGGCCGAAGTGATGGAAGTTACAGGTGTTGCATTTTGGGCTGTTGCCCTGATATCCCCCTTTGCCTTAAGTGCTTGGCTGGGTGGCAGTGAAAACTTTGGCAGGTGCTGGTCGGTGCTGGGTTGGTTGTAGTGGTGAGAAGGTACGGTTATTGTTGGGCTCCTACTTTCGCTTGGGTTCTTGGGGTTTCAGATGTTCACCCCTCTTAGGCAGTTTCCCTTGGGCTACCGCCTGGTCTGTCAACTTGTGGGCCAAGCGAATCAGTGGTTGGATGGTAGTGAGATCAGAAGCAGTCACCATGCTTTGGATTTGCTCGGGCAATCCACTGATGAATTGCTCGATTTTCTTGTACTCCGGCGTCACCATTGCCGGGCACAGCTTGCACAATTCATGAAATCGAGTGTAGTATTTCTCGATTTCAGATCCCACCATTTTGTGCACCCAAAATTCTTCCTCAAGCTTCCTGATCTCATCGCGTGGGCAGTATTCTTCGTGAAGCATTCTGGTGAATTCCTCCCATGGAATAGTGTTTGCAGTCTCAAGTCCGAGAGTCTGGACATGTGTATTCCACCAGGTGAGGGCAGGTCCCTCAAGAGTCCTGGTAGCATACTTTACTCGGTTCTCCTCCGAGTATTCAACCATAGCGAAGACCGACTCCAGTTTTTCAATCCAGCGGAGCAGTCCCACTGCTCCCTCTGTTCCTTGGAATTTGTGAGGGTGGCAACTCAGGAAGGCTTTAAACGAGCATCCCTTTGCCGCACTCCCTTGAGGTCCTGTGCATAGGAGTCCAAGGTCACGTGTTAGTGTCAGCGTTGTCTGTACTAAGTTAGTCATGTTAAGCAAGGGTTAGTACCGTTATTAGTGTCACTAGTCTCGCTGGCGTGACGGTTCGCCTCGTATTCAGCAAGTACTTTGTTGACTCTACGTTCAACCATCATTTTGATTCTCGCCGCTTCGGCCTTACGTGTGAGGTTACGAGCATTGGGTCCCCTTCCAGACATGGTTCTATATGGAAAGGTTAGAAGGTTAGTTAGTGTGAGTTAGAGTGTTAGCCAATTATCATGTCAAAAGTCAAGTCAGATGTCATGTTAGCAATCAACCATAGTCAAAATGCAATAAATAAAGCGAACATCATTCTCATTAATAATAATAACTTTGAAGTACAATGATTTCCAAAAGAGGTACTACTACCAAAAGTTTAGATGAGCACATCCCGCTCATTCTAGGAATACAAAAAGTAAAATAACTAAAATAGATAAATCAGTCTAGTGTGATGCAATTGTAGAATGGGAATCCCCACTATCAGCAGGTCCATCATTATCATCCTCCTCAGGATCCTCGTCTGGATCCTCATCAAAGTCTCCTTCTTCGAGGTCCTCAGCCTCGAATTGGGGTCCTTGGTCCGGTTCCTCCTCCGGATCCATGAGTAGCTGGTTAGCCCAAGCGTTCTGGAGTGCCGCCTGGTTCTCTCCTGCAACATCTTCCACCACATCTAGCCGCTCACCGTGGTCCTAGACCACAGCAACGACCTCCCCGTGTCACTCCTCCAATTGTGTCGTCCGGTTTCGGAGGGCTGCAATCTCATCTACCACCTGCTCCCGCATGTGGTCCAACTGTCCACGAAGATGCTAGTTCTCCTCTCGGAGAGCTCTGATCTCCTCATCTCGCTCGTGTGCCCTGTTAGCTTCTCGAGCAGTCTTAGAAACAAGGGCTGCGAAAGCTCGCTCAGATGACACTCCCAGTGCCGGTAGTCGGTGTGCCCGATCATCATCTGTAATAACACGCTGAGGAGGCACCCTCTCCTCAACAATCCAATCCCATACCATAAATGGGTACCAGGTCCATGACCTAGCATGCTTGGCAATGCGTGCTTGCTCGGCCATCACTGCATCTGCCTGGGACATGATGTCCCTAACACTCTGCCAGCTCTCGTCCGTCAGCTCGTTCTCCGCGGGTCGCTTCCCCGGGTTACGCCTCGTATCCTCATTGTTGTCAGACATCCTGTAATCCTCAAATCATTAAGTAATAGTTAAAAAAGATAACAGGAGCATCAATGTGAAACTTCTAAGTGTAGTGTCTATTGTAGAGCAGTGGCTATAGTCTAAGTTCACTACATGCAAACCTAGTTCTCTATAACCAAGGCTCTGATACCAGTCTGTCACACCCCCAAATTCCCACTCGTGGCGTCAGTCCACGTGGGTGTGACGTGGCCAGGATCACAGCTCATGGTCATATAGAACGACTCTATATGAGTTATACAATCACACTTTGTCGTAAAACAAACATGTTTTCAAAGTAAAGCAGCGGAAATATAGTATACATCATAAGTAACCAACAGTTGCAGCGGAAAGATAAGTTAATTAAAAACAGCGGAATAGCAATGTATTACAGCGGAAAACAAATTGTTTAAGACACTACATAGATTAAATTGGTTTAAAACAAATCCAATGCACACAAAGCCTTGGACACGAGTCTATATGCGAGTCATACTCCTTAGTGCTTCCTTGTGCGCATCGTAGCATGTGCTCCATTTAGTTACCTGAGAATACATGCGAAAAGTGTCAACTAAAAAGTTGGTGAGTTCACAGGTTTAGACAGACTGAAAAGTAAACAGATATATACTGGGCATGTTAAGTGTAGTTGTGGATCTACGATCCATGGAGTGTGTCAGTTCATCTTACCGAAACTCGACTGTTCCCGATTGCCTCCACGGGTCATCGCTGAACCCGACATCAACATCGAAATTACACTCATTATGACCTCCAGTGAACATTGGTGCCGAGTGGGGTTAGTCAAACCCGGTAGTACTACGTAATTACGACTCGTTTGTTACACAAATAACGGTAAGGATAAGTGAGGACATTAAGCGATAATAGTTACACTTGAAAATGGTTTTCACAACATACCAGTCATATATCTAAAACAGTTGCATAGTATTCTCACCCCAAAGTTAAGTAAAAACATTATAAGGGTCAAAGTGGGGCTGTAAACTCACCTGAGTTTGAGTAAAGATACCGTACGAAGGTTTGAGTAGCTCACCGGCTAGCAGTTACCTATATCACATAGGTACTATGAGTTTGTGTTTACGTACACGTGGGTATCATAGGACCGTGTTAGTGTTTGACAACTCCAAGTTGTTATGTGGGTCGTGTTGACCGTGTTTGACCTAACGACCCGTTGGTGACGGTTCTTGGATCATGTCTTCGTGTAACGTGCGGTTTAGTTTCGTGTGATGTGTACGGATACCAAAGTCACTTTCGTGAGGAAACTTACTATTTATAGTAAGTTTCTATTTCAGGAAAGTTTCCACTTTAGGCATGATGTGCAAGAAATCATAATCCGATTATTCTATCATGCATATTTATCCTAAATGAGCATGTTATCACATAGCACATAGTTACACATAGCCGGTTTAGCATGTTTTACGCGTAAAAGTTGCTATATTTAGAAAGTTACTAAAATAAGCATATTTCATCAAGATTAACAACCAACATCAACGAAATATCATTATCCTAATTCTAAGTAGACATTTAATCATAACCGTTATGGCTAGCATGCTCCTATTCGCCAATTTGTATAATAAAGTTACTATTTATAGTAACTATTGACAAATGAACACACATCATTCAATGAAGTCATAAAATCATCAGTTTTTATCATAACTAATGTAACTAAGCATGTCATACATACAACATTTAACAATTTCATCATTTCTAGCAAATTTCACATCAAAAGTTTCTATTTATAGCAATATTCATAAACATCATACATTTGACACTTCTAACCATTCTTAATACATCAATAACCATCTCATTAGTTTTAAAACATCATTTTAAGCATAACTTATGGACCTAACACATACATTAAGCCATTTCACCAAGAATCACAATCTTATAACATTAAAGTTACTATATTTAGCAATAATCCCCAAATGACCATTTCAATCATTCTAAACCTTGTAAATCATCACCAATAACACTTATAACAACACTTCATCATCAAATATCATGTCAACATACTTAGATCGTTCATGCATGTAGTCATAAGTTCCCATTTCATGATAAAATCAACATATAACAACCTTATGACATAAAATTCACCATAGATCATTACTAAATCACCAAATCAGTAGTAAAATTAACAAATAGCAGATCTAGACCATCAAAATTTCGTGACTAAATTGGTGATGGTGATGCATGTGGCCAAAATGGCTTGCATGTGTGCTTAGAGGTGATTTTGGGCTATAACGGGTATAGATACTACCTAGCAAGCTTCTCAAGGATTGAGTTGAGGCTGTAGCAGGTCGTCAATGTAACATTTGTGCATTTAGTCATGTAGTCGTGAACAGTGTTAGAACAGTGTGTGTACATGTTCAGTCAGTCAATGTGAATCATGTGTCATTATGTGCTTGTGTGTTAGAATCTTTATCATTTAACAAGTATGTATTATTTAATTACAGTCGATTTCACTAGGCAAGAACAGTAACTTGTTATATCGAAACAGTGGTGGGCAGCGAGAGTGAGCCCTATACATATACTGCGTTCGGTGTAACAGGTTAGTGTTGGTGCGTAGTGTCGAGACGAATATTATAACATTTAATTAATTCAACAAAAAAATCGTAATCTGTAAGCGAGACTGAGTATAGTTATGGGTGACGATCCATAATAGTACGAATGTTGAACTTATAATTACGATTAAACGACTTTAAATAATTAATACGATCGGAAAACGTACGCGATTGCGGGTATACACGTAATTGTATGTGTTTAACGATCTGGCAACACACGAAGAGTAAAAATAATTAAAATAATTATTTTATATTTTACAATTTTGAAACTCATCATCTTAATGAGTTTAATATGTTATTTTAATTAAAACCGCGTAAAATACGCGTTACGTTCCGGAAACGCGAACCGAGCGACCGAAACGGACCCGAACATCACCCGAACTATAAAAGCCTTGAACAAGGCTTATTCTTGCATTTATTACACACCAACTCATTCTCTCTCTAAATTTTCGTTCTCCAACCTCTCTCTAGAAAAAACCGAGCATTTAACGCGCATAACTCTTTCGTTTCTCAACGGATTTTGGTGATCTTGGTGTCCACGCGAAGCTCTCAACATTATCTACACGGAAGTACAAGAAAACAGCGAGATCAGCCAGCCAAAGTCGAGGTATTGGTGCTAGAATGTTCACGAAAATAGGGTTTTTATGTGTGTATGTCGAATCTAATCTTTAGCCGGTTACCATCTCATCATGTCACTCTATATACACTCGATTTTAGGTTCTGGGTCAGTTGTGAGTCGTTCATCAACCTAGAACAGCTTGGGTTCGACGAAGGAGAAGTTGCAGGTACAGGTTCGCTGCAGTCATGGAACCGAACCCATTAAAGGTTTCCTGGCCGAACCCTCGTGGACATAGCGAACCCTTCTGGTTCGCTGGATGGTCAGCCGAACCCTGGGGTCATCACGAACCTGTGATGAGCTTTCATGCTGCACACGAACCCCTCTCAGTCGAACCCTATGCGAACCCTCATCAGACTCACGAACTCTCTAATACCCGAACCCTATGAGTGCATGATAACGAACCCTGTACATAGATCCTCTCACGAACCCCATGCAGCCGAACCATGCCCACGAATCCTAGTCACCATGCATGAGCTGAGACTGAGCCACGAACCCTGCATGGTTCGTGGCATGATTAGCCGAACTCTTTTGATGGTTCTGGTCGACGAACTCAGACTCATTGGCGAACCTTCATAGTTCGTCGCTCAACTTGCCGAAGCCTATGCAGGTCGCGAACCATCTTAAACATAAACCTAAGGCCGAACCTTGCTTGATTAATTTATAGAGCCGAACCTTGTCATGTAGTTGGCCGAACCTAGGCCCTAAACTCCAAGGGTTCGCTGCCAAGTGGTGACAGCTCTAATCATCTCGGCCCAACCCAAAGCATACTCGGCCCAATTGCAATGGTATTCAATCTCATAAGTTAAATCAAGCTCAAGGGAGTTAGAGTTGGCCCAACATGATCTTCAATTGGCCCAATTGTTAACCTTAGTGGCTATGATTTTGGTTTAAGGACCATCATGGTTTCGTGGGCTTAAGGCCCAAATTATAGGCCACCACTCAAAGTAAATTGTAATTCGATCTTATTGGGTTTAAGTTTATAACTAAACTTAATCATGAGGATCACATCACAATTTCAAGAACTTAAAACAACTGAACATCTTTTCAAAATGCATGTAAATCAATGGTTATCGAATTCACAAACGTTTATCATTTTATGCACAAGAAGTGTACACAAAAGAACATTTCACATTTAGTTTCTTGAACCCATGATCAATCAATTAATCCAAGACATAACTTTCAAGTGTTAATCAAGTTCAAGAGAACACAAGACAATCAATGAATCAAAGTTATACAATTATAAATCCTATATCTTATGTATGATTACAATGTTATAGGAAACAATTAGAAGTCCTGTTTGCTACTTGCTATCTGTTTTAGTTCAGAGTCTACTGCAGACAGGTGAGAACTTTAGCCCCTCTTTTACTGTTTTTATAACTGTTTTGGGGTGGAACACGTGATCAAACCAATCATTTACAATCATATTTCATTACACAAGGTGTGTGTATTCTTATAAACATTACGGGTTCATTTTACGAATCCTAGGGATTCATCAATTGTTTTAAGGGAATTATCAACTATTAAACTCTTTTCACTAAAAAGGTTTTATAAAGGATCTTTGAACTGTTTTGTAACTGATTTACTCAAATGTATTTATGAAGGATAAACACTTTTAGATAAAGGATTTTACAAACTCTTTTGTTATAAACCTTGTTGTTACACAAGGTCACCACATCATGGTATTCAAAACAAGTGGTTCACATCATGGTATTCAAAACAAGTGGTTCACATCATGGTATTCAAAACAAGTGGTTCACATCATGGTATTCAAAACAAGTGGTTCATAACATGGTATTCAAATCAAGTGGTTCACATCATGGTAATCAAATCAAGGGATTCATTTCATGTTACATAAACAAAGGATTTAATTCGTGGAATTAAATCTAGGTTTTCAATAAGACATTAACACATTCGGTTAAAGTAAGATTCATAAACATGGTGTCCATTGTTGTAAACAAACTTATAAACCCATCAAGTTTCATTGTCGTTAGTACTGGGTGATCACAACAAGGGAAAGCGGACTCATTGTTTCTTATCCAGGATGGAGTTAGCTTTTAAATTTGTTTTAAAAGCTAACTGTAGGTCTGGTGTCATTGTTTTCTTATCCAGGATGGAGTTGGCTTTTAAATTTATTTTAAAAGCCAACTGCAGGTCTGGTGTCATATGGTTATCAAAACTGCTGACGTATTATCTAACTCCAAACGTGGTTTGGGACTTGATATTATTGGCTTTCGTGCGAACAGTGATTGGACTGTTTACACTCATTTTCTTACTTGATGTTAGTTTGGGTTACAGCTCATCCGTGTGAATCTTATGGCTTTAACTTACCTATGTCTTATATCATATAACTCATGTTTACAAATGTTTAAACCTATTGTTCTCACCAACTACGTCTGTAGTTGACAGTTACTTTTCGCGTGTTTCAGGTAATCAGGTTTAAGGCATTTTCAGAGACAACTAAGGAGACCATTCTAAGATAGAACAAGATGAAGAAACATACTAGGATGGAATAGAAACTCACTAAATCCTAATTGTTTAATTGTCTTGTTTGAAGTCTTATTTTGTAAACTATATTTTGGGTCTGTAGTTGTCTTTCTTTTGGTAGATAGATTGTCTGTAACTAAACAATTGTCTAAAAATTATGCAACTTAGTAATCCATTGTGGTTGTTCTTATTCAATACTTGTGCATGATTCAACTGATCATACGTCACCGCGCCGTGGATTCCGCACGCGGCGCAGGGGTGTGACAGGTTGGTATCAGAGCCAAGGTTGTAGAGAACTAGGAAAAACCCAATGTTTAATGACCTAGACTATAACCTAAGCTACCCAATAGGACTAAGTGCTATAGGCTTGAGGATACTTAGGATCTAAGTAACTTAAGTAAGCATTAAGTCTACATTAAGCTTGAAAGATCTTAGGACATTTTACTAAGATTAGATATCGAGTCAAGGAATTTGAATCGGAATTCTATAATTTTAGAAACCGAATTAAATTCTCACACATATGCATTAAGGATTTCAGAGGCAAGGATCTGTATTCTTAGTATCCTTGATCTGAAATTCTCACACAGAGATCATTATAGAAATTCAGAGGCAAAGATCTGTAGTTTCAGTATCTTTGATATGAATTTCTTGTCATATTCATTATGGGATTTAGAGGCAAAGATTGTTATCTTTGATCTAAAGTCCTTGTCATATTCATTATGGGATTTAGAGGCAAAGATTGTTATCTTTGATCTAAAGTCCTTGTCATATTCATTATGGGATTTAGAGGCAAAGATTGTTATCTTTGATCTAAAGTCCTTGTCACATTCAGTATAGGAATTCAAAGGTCAAGATCTATTAATTTAGATTCTTGATTTGAAATCCTTGTCATATTCACTATAGGAATTCAAAGGTCAAGATCTATTAATTTAGATTCTTGATTTGAAATCCTTGTCATATTCACTATAGGAATTCAAAGGTCAAGATCTATTAATTTAGAATCTTGATTTGAAATCCTTGTCATTGTTATCATTGTTATCATTATCAGGTGTTCATTATCATAGGAACTTTATAACTTAGAATCTGTGTAACAGTATTCTTTAGTTGAAGTTCTCACAAGAGATCATTATACTCGATACTGTAGGTATTGAGAACCTAGGTTAATTAACCTAGGACACACATGCTAAAACCTAAGGTTTTAATTTCAAGCAAATTAAGAACCATGGTTTACATAATCATAATCATAGTCACAGAACAAGAGGCAATCATGAAACAATCATAATCAATCAACAGTTGGAATCTTAGCCCCAAATATAGACGACGGATTAACGCTGATGTGTTGAGGTAAGTGGTGGGTCGGTGAGAGCTTACCCTATATATAAGCTTATTTCAGTACGTTAGGGGGAATCCGGCGTTTGTATTTGGAGTGAGGATTCGGGATCAACTGGAAACATGGAACATGAGTCAAACACATGGGATACAAACATTTGGGAAACAATCATTGGTGAATCAAATCATAGTGCAATTCAAACTTGGATGAACCAAACATTATGGTGAATCAATCAAGTTGTGAACATTCTGTAAATGTAAACCTTAAGTGAAATTCTTAAGTGATTACATCATTAGTACTTACTGACATAGGTTAACAGGAAAGTGTAGAACACACGTATGACTTAGTTCTACATGTTAACAACTGTTAGTAGGTGCACGCATAACATAATCATAGTTCAATCATGGAATCAATCATAGTTCAAGTTGATCAAAGATCATGAGATTCTTAATCAATGGAACACACTTGGAAATCAGTACAAACGTGTTGCCAAATGCTAGCAAGGGCATGATCGTGGTATATCGAAACGGTGGTGGGCAGCGAGAGTGAGCCCTATATATAAGCTATTTTCGGTATATCGGGAAAGTGTCAGTGTGTAGGTTTGGTGGAGAGATCATGGAACATCGTACATATTCACATGATAAGTATGCAAATAAGTTGATAACTTATACGTGTACTGGATCATATTACAATTGAATGATAATACTAGTAGTATGGATATATTACTGACCTTATCATGAAAATTCAATTGTATCCTTCCTCATTACTGACCCACTTGTGGCTTCTATTCGTAGAATGCCTCCCCGACGTGATCCTAACGGAGGGGGTTCAACAAGTGGCAACGACGATGAGATCAACAAGATTGCTCGAGCTATCGCGGTTCATATGCGGGATGTGATCCCGGGTATGGTCACTGATATTACCCAGAATCTTCGGGAAGTACCGGTGATTCTGCACACAACTCAAATGCCACTAACACTGGAACTGCTAACTTTACTTTCAAGCAGTTCAACGATGCTAACCTCCTAAGTACTCTGGTACTGAGGGAGCTACCGGCCTACTGCAATGGCTGGAAAGCATTGAAGACATTCTCGACTTCACTGGATGTCCTGAGAATCTGAAGGTCAAGATGGCCTCAAGCGCTTTTCACAAAGGCGCACTCACCTGGTGGAATTCTGAGAAGAACACCAGAGGACGTGAAGTTGCTCTAGCTTTACCATGGGACGGATTCAAGAACTTACTTGTGGAAAAGTTTTGTCCACGTCATGAACTGAAGAAACTGGAGGTGGAGATGTGGAATCTGGTGCAAGATAGTGGAGAGAACACAAAGTATACAACTCGATTCCATGAGTTGTGCATTCTGGTACCTCATTTGGTTACTCCTCTATCCCGCAGGATAGAGAAGTACATTGAAGGTCTACCCTTAGTAGTTAGGGGAACTGTCATGGGTAATAACCCTACTACTCTGGAGGCGGCAATCCAACTTGGTGCTACTCTTACTGAGGAGTATGTGAAATCTGGTGTGCTCACCCGAAAGGGATTCAAGAGAGCACAGATTGAAGAAGGCAAGAAGCCTGAACAGCACCATCACAAGAAGAAGAAGCAAAAGACAATCAAGAACTTTGCAGCGTTGACTGCGGCTGCACCTACTCATGCCACACCTATCACCGCTATGCCACAACCTGCTAATGTTAGAAAGCCTTATACTGGCCAGTTTCCACTTTGCACCAAATGCCAGTATCATCATCTGCCCAACACTCCATGCAAAAAGTGTCTCAAATGTGGGCGTATGGGAGACTTGGCGGCTACATGCCGATCTGCTCATCTTGCTGCTGCAACAACTGCTACCACGACTCCTATTGCTACAGGTGGAAGGGCCTGTTATAATTGTGGAGCAGAGGGACACTTCAGAAATCAGTGTCCAAAACTCAACAACAATACTGCTGCTGCTCGTGCTTTTGTTATTGGAACTGCTGAAGCACGTGAAGAGCCGGCAGTCATCACGGGTACATTTCTTATCAATGATCATTATGTTCCTATCATATTTGATACTGGTGCCGATAAAAGTTTTATCTCTACTCATACTGCTTCTTTGCTTAATATGCAACTATCCACACTTACTGCTCCCTATACTGTAGAAGTAGCGAATGGTAAGACCATAGTTGTAGATTCCATAATTCATGCTTGTGAGCTAAGATTAAATGACCATCTCTTTTCCATCGATCTCATTCCTATGACTCTCGGAAGCTTCGAAGTGGTAGTAGGAATGGATTGGTTATCCAAGAATAATGCTGAAATCGTATGCTCTGAGAAACTTATCCGAATCCCCTTACCGTCCGGCGAAACGATGATAGTCTACGGCGAGAAACCATGTCGCGGATTGAAGATTGTATCGTGCATCAAGGCGAGGAAGTACTTGAAGAAGAAATATTATGCTTTCCTAGCTCACGTGGTGGAAAAGAAACCTGACAAGAAAGCAGTTGGAGATGTACCGGTCATCAAAGATTATCCAGATGTATTTCCAGAAGACTTGCCTGGACTACCACCAGTCCGACAAGTGGAGTTTAGAATTGATCTCGTCCCTGGAGCAAACCCAGTGGCGAAATCACCGTATCGATTAGCACCGTCTGAGATGCAAGAACTGTCTAGTCAGCTTCAAGAACTTTTAGACAAAGGTTTCATAAGACCGAGTTTCTCTCCATGGGGAGCTCCGGTTCTCTTTGTCAAGAAGAAAGACGGTTCATTTCGTATGTGTATTGATTATCGTGAGCTGAACAAGTTGACAATCAAGAATAGATATCCTCTGCCCAGGATCGATGATCTGTTTGATCAATTACAGGGAGCAACTTGCTTCTCTAAGATTGACTTACGATCTGGGTATCATCAGTTAAGAGTAAATGATGAGGATATACCAAAGACTGCATTTAGGACTCGATATGGACACTATGAGTTTGCGGTTATGCCATTTGGGCTGACCAATGCACCTGCAGTGTTCATGGACTTGATGAATCGAGTCTGCAGGCCATATTTAGATCAGTTTGTTATTGTCTTTATTGATGATATCCTGATTTATTCCAAGTCAGAACAAGAACATGGGGATCATTTGAGGAAAGTCTTAGAACTACTAAGAGAGGAACACCTTTATGCTAAATTCTCAAAATGTGAATTTTGGCTGAAGGAGGTTCACTTTTTAGGACATGTCATAAATAAGGATGGAATACATGTAGATCCAGCAAAGATTGAGGCGATTAAGAACTGGACTACCCCATCTACTCCAACAGAGATTCGTTCATTTCTGGGTCTGGCGGGCTATTATCGGAGATTCATTGCGAATTTCTCTAAGATTGCCTTGCCACTTACCACTTTGACTCAGAAAAGTCAAGCGTTTATATGGGGACAGAAACAGGAAGATGCATTTCAACTTCTTAAACAGAAGTTATGCAACTCCCCTATCCTTAGTCTTCCAGAAGGCAGTGATGATTTCATTGTCTACTGTGATGCTTCAAACCTTGGTCTCGGTTGTGTACTTATGCAACGGGACAAGGTCATTGCGTATGCTTCAAGACAACTTAAGGTTCACGAGAAGAATTACACTACTCATGACCTTGAGTTAGGGGCTGTGGTCTTTGCATTGAAGATTTGGAGACACTACCTGTATGGTACTAAATGTGTTATCTATACAGACCACAAGAGCCTACAACACATTCTCAATCAGAAAGAACTCAACATGAGACAACGGCGTTGGGTTGAGCTTCTAACTGATTACGACTGCGAGATTCGTTACCATCCGGGTAAAGCCAACGTGGTGGCGGATGCTCTTAGTCGCAAGGAACCAGTCAAACCGATTCGTGTAAGAGCCATGGAGATCAACACACAGCCAAACTTGAAAGACTTGATTCGTATTGCACAACAACAAGTAGTAACAAACAATCAACTCAAGACAGACTTGGATTGTGGTATTGAGAAGAAACTAGAACCTCGAGCTGATGGGGTGCTATATCTCAACGGCCGCATTTGGATTCCAAAGTCTGAAGAATTGCGCACACTCATCTGTGATGAGGCTCATAAGTCGCGATACTCAGTTCATCCTGGAGCCGACAAGATGTATCAGGACTTGAGGACATCTTACTGGTGGCCGGGAATGAAGAAAGACATAGCACTGTATGTGGGAAAATGTCTTACCTGTTCAAAAGTCAAAGCAGAACATCAAAAGCCTTCGGGACTTCTACAGCAACCTGAAATTCCTCAATGGAAATGGGAACAAATTTCCATGGATTTCATAACTAAGTTGCCGAGAACTCCGCGAGGATTCGATTCGATTTGGGTGATCGTTGATCGACTCACCAAATCTGCTCATTTTCTCCCGATCCGAGAGGATTACAAGATGGAGAAGTTATCCACATTGTACATCAACGAGATCATTGCACGTCATGGTACACCAACATCAATCATATCTGATCGTGATAGTCGTTTCACTTCTCGCTTTTGGCAATCATTGCAAAAGGCTTTGGGAACGCGTGTTAATCTTAGCACGGCATATCATCCCCAAACCGACGGCGAAAGCGAAAGGACTATCCAAACACTTGAGGACATGCTTCGTTCTTGTGTCATTGACTTCGGTGGAAGTTGGGACACTCATCTACCACTCATTGAGTTTTCATATAACAATAGCCATCATACGAGCATTCAATGTGCACCATTCGAAGCTTTATATGGTAGAAAGTGCCGATCACCGGTCTGTTGGACCGAGATTGGTGACTCACAGGTCGTAGGACCAGAACTCATTCAGGAAACATCAGACAAAATCACAATCATTCAGTCACGGCTTAAGGCCGCACGAGATCGGCAGAAGAGTTATGCTGATCGACGTCGGAAACCGCTTGAGTTTCAAGTCGGTGACCGAGTCTTACTCAAAGTTTCTCCCTGGAAAGGCGTTGTCCGATTCGGGAAGAAAGGGAAACTTGCACCAAGGTACGTTGGACCTTTTGAGATCCTGGAACGGATTGGTCCCGTAGCCTACAAACTCAAACTTCCAGTGGAGCTAAGCAATGTTCATGATACTTTTCATGTATCAAATCTTAAGAAATGCTTGGCGGATCATGATGTTCAGATTCCACTGGAAGACATACAGATTCAGAATAACATGCAATTCATAGAACGTCCAGTTGAGATCATGGATCATGGGGTCAAGAAACTTAAACGCAGCCGTATCCCGATCGTGAAAGTGCGATGGGAGGGCAAACGCGGTGCTGAGTTCACCTGGGAACGTGAAGACCAGATGAAGCTTAAGTACCCTCATCTTTTTACAGTATCTTCGGCTAGTTAATTTCGGGACGAAATTCCCTTAACTAGGGGAGACTGTAACATTTGTGCATTTAGTCATGTAGTCGTGAACAGTGTTAGAACAGTGTGTGTACATGTTCAGTCAGTCAATGTGAATCATGTGTCATTATGTGCTTGTGTGTTAGAATCTTTATCATTTAACAAGTATGTATTATTTAATTACAGTCGATTTCACTAGGCAAGAACAGTAACTTGTTATATCGAAACAGTGGTGGGCAGCGAGAGTGAGCCCTATACATATACTGCGTTCGGTGTAACAGGTTAGTGTTGGTGCGTAGTGTCGAGACGAATATTATAACATTTAATTAATTCAACAAAAAAATCGTAATCTGTAAGCGAGACTGAGTATAGTTATGGGTGACGATCCATAATAGTACGAATGTTGAACTTATAATTACGATTAAACGACTTTAAATAATTAATACGATCGGAAAACGTACGCGATTGCGGGTATACACGTAATTGTATGTGTTTAACGATCTGGCAACACACGAAGAGTAAAAATAATTAAAATAATTATTTTATATTTTACAATTTTGAAACTCATCATCTTAATGAGTTTAATATGTTATTTTAATTAAAACCGCGTAAAATACGCGTTACGTTCCGGAAACGCGAACCGAGCGACCGAAACGGACCCGAACATCAGCCGAACTATAAAAGCCTTGAACAAGGCTTATTCTTGCATTTATTACACCACCAACTCATTCTCTCTCTAAATTTTCGTTCTCCAACCTCTCTCTAGAAAAAACCGAGCATTTAACGCGCATAACTCTTTCGTTTCTCAACGGATTTTGGTGATCTTGGTGTCCACGCGAAGCTCTCAACATTATCTACACGGAAGTACAAGAAAACAGCGAGATCAGCCAGCCAAAGTCGAGGTATTGGTGCTAGAATGTTCACGAAAATAGGGTTTTTATGTGTGTATGTCGAATCTAATCTTTAGCCGGTTACCATCTCATCATGTCACTCTATATACACTCGATTTTAGGTTCTGGGTCAGTTGTGAGTCGTTCATCAACCTAGAACAGCTTGGGTTCGACGAAGGAGAAGTTGCAGGTACAGGTTCGCTGCAGTCATGGAACCGAACCCATTAAAGGTTTCCTGGCCGAACCCTCGTGGACATAGCGAACCCTTCTGGTTCGCTGGATGGTCAGCCGAACCCTGGGGTCATCACGAACCTGTGATGAGCTTTCATGCTGCACACGAACCCCTCTCAGTCGAACCCTATGCGAACCCTCATCAGACTCACGAACTCTCTAATACCCGAACCCTATGAGTGCATGATAACGAACCCTGTACATAGATCCTCTCACGAACCCCATGCAGCCGAACCATGCCCACGAATCCTAGTCACCATGCATGAGCTGAGACTGAGCCACGAACCCTGCATGGTTCGTGGCATGATTAGCCGAACTCTTTTGATGGTTATGGTCGACGAACTCAGACTCATTGGCGAACCTTCATAGTTCGTCGCTCAACTTGCCGAAGCCTATGCAGGTCGCGAACCATCTTAAACATAAACCTAAGGCCGAACCTTGCTTGATTAATTTATAGAGCCGAACCTTGTCATGTAGTTGGCCGAACCTAGGCCCTAAACTCCAAGGGTTCGCTGCCAAGTGGTGACAGCTCTAATCATCTCGGCCCAACCCAAAGCATACTCGGCCCAATTGCAATGGTATTCAATCTCATAAGTTAAATCAAGCTCAAGGGAGTTAGAGTTGGCCCAACATGATCTTCAATTGGCCCAATCGTTAACCTAAGTGGCTATGATTTTGGTTTAAGGACCATCATGGTTTCGTGGGCTTAAGGCCCAAATTATAGGCCACCACTCAAAGTAAATTGTAATTCGATCTTATTGGGTTTAAGTTTATAACTAAACTTAATCATGAGGATCACATCACAATTTCAAGAACTTAAAACAACTGAACATCTTTTCAAAATGCATGTAAATCAATGGTTATCGAATTCACAAACGTTTATCATTTTATGCACAAGAAGTGTACACAAAAGAACATTTCACATTTAGTTTCTTGAACCCATGATCAATCAATTAATCCAAGACATAACTTTCAAGTGTTAATCAAGTTCAAGAGAACACAAGACAATCAATGAATCAAAGTTATAGAATTATAAATCTTATATCTTATGTATGATTACAATGTTATAGGAAACAATTAGAAGTCCTGTTTGCTACTTGCTATCTGTTTTGAGTTCAGAGTCTACTGCAGACAGGTGAGAACTTTAGCCCCTCTTTTACTGTTTTTATAACTGTTTTGGGGTGGAACACGTGATCAAACCAATCATTTACAATCATATTTCATTACACAAGGTGTGTGTATTCTTATAAACATTACGGGTTCATTTTACGAATCCTAGGGATTCATCAACTGTTTTAAGGGAATTATCAACTATTAAACTCTTTTCACTAAAAAGGTTTTATAAAGGATCTTTGAACTGTTTTGTAACTGATTTACTCAAATGTATTTATGAAGGATAAACACTTTTAGATAAAGGATTTTACAAACTCTTTTGTTATAAACCTTGTTGTTACACAAGGTCACCACATCATGGTATTCAAAACAAGTGGTTCACATCATGGTATTCAAAACAAGTGGTTCACATCATGGTATTCAAAACAAGTGGTTCACATCATGGTATTCAAAACAAGTGGTTCATAACATGGTATTCAAATCAAGTGGTTCACATCATGGTAATCAAATCAAGGGATTCATTTCCTGTTACATAAACAAAGGATTTAATTCGTGGAATTAAATCTAGGTTTTCAATAAGACATTAACACATTCGGTTAAAGTAAGATTCATAAACATGGTGTCCATTGTTGTAAACAAACTTATAAACCCATCAAGTTTCATTGTCGTTAGTACTGGGTGATCACAACAAGGGAAAGCGGACTCATTGTTTCTTATCCAGGATGGAGTTAGCTTTTAAATTTGTTTTAAAAGCTAACTGTAGGTCTGGTGTCATTGTTTTCTTATCCAGGATGGAGTTGGCTTTTAAATTTATTTTAAAAGCCAACTGCAGGTCTGGTGTCATATGGTTATCAAAACTGCTGACGTATTATCTAACTCCAAACGTGGTTTGGGACTTGATATTATTGGCTTTCGTACGAACAGTGATTGGACTGTTTACACTCATTTTCTTACTTGATGTTAGTTTGGGTTACAGCTCATCCGTGTGAATCTTTGTGGCTTTAACTTACCTATGTCTTATATCATATAACTCATGTTTACAAATGTTTAAACCTATTGTTCTCACCAACTACGTCTGTAGTTGACAGTTACTTTTCACGTGTTTCAGGTAATCAGGTTTAAGGCATTTTCAGAGACAACTAAGGAGACCATTCTAAGATAGAACAAGATGAAGAAACATACTAGGATGGAATAGAAACTCACTAAATCCTAATTGTTTAATTGTCTTGTTTGAAGTCTTATTTTGTAAACTATATTTTGGGTCTGTAGTTGTCTTTCTTTTCGTAGATAGATTGTCTGTAACTAAACAATTGTCTAAACATTATGCAACTTAGTAATCCATTGTGGTTGTTCTTATTCAATACTTGTGCATGATTCAACTGATCATACGTCACCGCGCCGTGGATTCCGCACGCGGCGCAGGGGTGTGACAGTCAAGGCTCCAGAAGTGGCTGTGAATAGCTCCAAGTTGTCTAGGAAGAAGAAGTAGTGTTCTTGGAGCTTCCTCAAAGCTTTGATCTTCAAAGATGGCTTCCAAATGGGTTGACGATGCCTTCCAGGTGCTCCAGTGGTGTATAACCGAGATAATTGTCGCCAAGAAGCTTCTGGGTTCAAGTATGATGAGTGTAGAGTGGCTTGTAATGATTTAGTCTTGGTTATATAAAGATTCTGCGAAAATAGACTCGTCGCGTACCGCGACTTCTGGCAAAAAGAGCCGTCGCGTAGCGCTATGATTAAAATAATCATTCGGTTCCCGAAACACGCCGCGTATCGCGATGGTGGAAGATGATCGGTCTTCGTGTACCGCGATGGATTTCGGAGAATTCAAATTCTCCCGCCTAGGCTTCGCGTACCGCGAAGGCCCAATTGGGTGCCCATCGCGTACCGCGATGGATCTCGGTTGGGCCCAGTAAGCCCAATTTCATAGTTTGAAGCGATTCTCGCGAATTTTTCGGCTACGAACATTGTTTCTCGACATGTGAACATTGTTCTAACTAATTTAGGTTTCCCCGAACCTAGGTGCAGTGAAAGTGTGCTATGGTTTGATCCGTTCACCAACGTTCGTCATTCAAGACACGTGCGAGTGTTGTGCGATAATTCCTCGAATTATCGGTGTGTTTGGACTGTCGTGCCACGTGTCACACTAAATACAATTATTCTAGTGCCACGTATGAAATAATAATACACATTATTATTTAAAATAAAGAAATGCTGACCTGGAAAATGCGAGGTGTCACAGTCTCATATACTAGCAAAGACATGGTCCTAGTATATCAAAGGTGTGTTATCATATGCACCTTCGGGTGAATAAAGGTTTGCATAGTTAATTTCGGGTAAAAAGCACCTTCGGGTGAACAGAGTTACCTTCTGGTAAAAGAAAGTTACCTTCGGGTAAAACAGAGTACCTTCGGGTGAACAGAGTTTTAGATAAATATTTTTGATATAATATGATACATGTATATCGATGTATGATTTTGTGAAATGCTGTTGAAATAGATGATTTGAAATTAAAGATGTTTATTAAACTTAGAACTCACAAGCCTTAGCTGAAAATTTTTAGCATGCACATCAGGTAGAGTTGATGAAGCCTCAGCTAGTGGAGGCAAGAAACAGGTGGAATAAGTGGCAATGGATGGATGTTGGCTGCAAGTTATGAGAATACTTGCATAGATGTTGAGTTTGTAAAATAATAAATATGGTTGTGTAACACATAGGTAATCGGGTTTACGTATGTATAATTTGTTTTATTTCCACTACGATTGAGTTATCTCTGTTTAGTCATTGTGCTTGTGAGTAAATCCGATGATGTAACATGTCTCTGGAGACGGGTGTTACAAGTTGGTATCAGAGAATTGGTTTAAGATATTTAGTGTCACACCCCGAGCCGGCGGGGTAGGATCGGAGTCCCCGTCGGGCGGAAGGTTCCCGGGGCGCGATATCGGGAGTGATAATCAGAAATGATCAGATTGTTTACATTGCACATGATATAATGAGAAATGCTAAATATAATAGAATTACAAAGTTAAATTACAGCAGTAACGTTTATAATTTAACAATGTAAATCTATTGTAAAACATCAATAAATGACTATCTTGTATTTACACAAGATATACAAAATAATTTATATCATGATGTCTTCAAAAGTATGCAGGTCCAAAATACTAGTCTTCTATATGAAGTCCTAGTCCAAAAGAAATGACTTCCTAATTAACCTGTTCGTCACCTGAGAAGTCATGCAAAAATAAAAGTCAACACATGGTTGGTGAGTTCATATAATTTAGTATTTGGAAATGATTTGAAAATGATTCGAAAATGATTTGAAAACCACCTTTGGTAAAGACCCTAACCTCACTAACTCCACATGTATCATCCAGATCGGTATGCTTATGTATAGGGCATACCCCTGAGTCGAGGCTACAACCCCGCCCAGACGCCATCCCACCACATACTAATCCGCATAGGACATTGTTGTTAATGATAAGTAGGCATTTTTACCCTACCATTTACCCATGACTCTTCTGTTTGTTGTCCCTGTCATTACAATCATTTGAAATCCATGTTGATTTCACAAGTTCATCACACAATATGATCAACCACACAATTGTATAAACAGTTATAAATGCTTAATTAAACAAGTAAGTAAACATTTAATAAAATCTAAGTCCTTATGATTGGGGCCTGTGGTCATACTCGAGTAGACTAGTCTGTCAATCTAGGTACTTAGTAGTTAGGGAATTCTGTAAATATCATCAAACATAAGACCTACAAGTCAATCAGTCTAGCTAGGACTTCTTGAAATATAGGATTTCTGAATTCAATGTGTTGGCATATGTTATCTCTGATATTTCCCATACTATCCCTTAAAATGATTTAATGATCGTCTGATTTTGTCACAAGATGTACTTGATGTGATGATCATAGAATACAAGATTCATTGATCGGTTGTACACTTGATTCATTGTTCAACAAACACTTGGTTTATAGAACATTGAATGTTATCTTTGCAAAGATTGTTTTATTGTTGTCTTGATGTCCCACACTTGTTTTGTCAAAATGTTTGATTTGATTCCTTGAATTCACCCACTTGATTTGTCAAAATGTTTGATTTGATTCCTTGAACTCACACCCTTGTTTTGTCAAAATATCTAGTTTGATTTGTTTGAAATGTTTTGACCTATTGAAAAGTTTAGTTTAACTTGATTATTCACTTAATATATAAGTAATCAGTTAATAACCTGCATAAAATCTTCCTAGACATGATCTAGGATAACATTTATATATATGTAAAACATATAATTTAAAAGCATTCAAGTAAACAATTTAAATAAACAGTTTACGCATGCTTCTCAGCCCCGCGTTTTAAAACAAAATGTTAGAAAAGGGGCAATGAACTCACCTGTGCTGCTATGTAATTTGATCTAACACAAAATGCGTGCTCCTGTATGTAAGCTAAGTTTCTTCGGTTCCTGAGTTATTTTATAAGAATTCGAATATAATAAGTACGCGTAGTAGTCGTTGTGCCTAAGACCTTGAGTCTTGTTGTGTGTGCAACTAAGTGTCTTAGTACTAAGTGTATCTAAGATCTACTCTATCTTAATTACCCTTCTTATGATCCCAATTCCCATGATTAGTTACTAACTTACCTTTAAATTTTAGAAAATTTTGGCAGAGTTTCCTTTGTTTTTAAAACAATTCCAGACAATTAAATCGTCTATTTTATAACAAGTTCCCAATCAATCAATTCAAGTAAGTAATTTAAATCAAACAAGTCTTTAAACCTAACATTACAATTAACTTTTATAACTTAATAACTTGAAAGAAACTAATAACAATTATATCTTACATTTCAAATTAGACAAAAATTTAGAAATTAATAAACTTTTCATTTAAAACATCTTCATTTTAATTAAAACATCAATACTTGAATTTAATTTAAACGTTTAACCTATGATAGACTTAATCAAGTCCCATTGGGCCCACTTAGGCCCAATTGAATATCCTTGATTCCTAATTGATCGTTATTCAAGCCCGTGAATGATCCCCTGTAGGTAGTTACACAACTAAGTTATTGGGCATTCATAACATGACTATGTACGACTTGCATGTTCCTTAGGATTTCCATGCACACCCATATGTATACGAAATTGATCCACGTACCACCATGCATGCACATTATACCATGAATACACATGAAACAAACCTCGGTTGATGATGAGTTACCCTTTCCTATGTTCTTACTACTAGCTTTGATGGTTCTTGATCTCACCTCGATCTAATTAACGAGTTTTAGTTTAAAAATGGCTTAGAGCAGCGAACCTTTTGCCACCTCTCTAGGTTCGGCTTGGTTCGAACATGGCATGGTTCGGCTGAGGTAATTAAGAGTTCGGCTGAAGGGTTCGCATCCTCTAGGTTCGTAAAGCATCATATGGTTCGTGGCCCTAAAGCTTCGGCTGAATGATGAGGTTCGGCCATCACAAGGCTCGCAGGGTCTATAAGTCAAGGTTCGGCCATCTCAGGGTCACAGGGTTCGTCTGCAGGCCGAGCAGGGTTCGTTGCAGGTGCAGGCTTGCAGGGTTCGCCCAACCACCGAGGGTTCGGCCATGAGCTGTTTGTTTCGGCCGAAAGTTCTACGAACCTGTCAAGGTTTAAGCATCATCCTCTTCATCCTAGGGGTTTAAACCTGTTACAAAATTCATTCCTAACAATTTCTAAACATGCTAGACACCATTATCTAAGTGTTTTAAGGGTTCTATGAAGATTATAATAACAAAACCTCCTAAATTCGTGAAACCCTAATAAAACCGAAAATAAAACAAATTTTTACCTTAGATTTCGTGGTTGGAAATTTGAAATACTTGTAATTCCGTGATCTTCGTGTTGAATAGAATGTCTTGACGCCTAGAACACTTGAATCCAACGAGATTTAAGCCTCCAAATCTTAGAAAGAAGATGTTTTCTTGTGTGAGATTTAGAGAGAGAGAGAGAAAACGAATGAGAGAGGGAAAGAGGGTTAGATGGTGGTAGTTGTGGCATTTAATTGTTTCATTAAATATTACAAACACCCGGTAGTTCGGTTAAGCTCGGTTTCACGTAAAATTACCGGATTGCGTAGTTTTCGCGACAAAACGACACTATTGCAAAATTAGAAATCATTTAACTATTCAAGGTTGTGATTCCTAATAAATTAACTAATATCTTCTATTTATTAACATTTAAAACATAAATTAATTGTTTGAATCGAAATGTACGGTCGTCACGCGTATTCGTTCGGATCGTCACCCGTACGAACACGGCGATAACTATACTTTTCAATCTTGTTTTCTAATTAAAGAATATCATTCAGAACGTTAAACTTTCAGATATATTCGTACAGATCGTCACCTATACAAATAACCCGTCAATTTAGCATTCACATAACAATATTCGTGTGTTTTGTTTTATAAAGTCTCACATACGTTTATACATAATACATCCTAAGTAAATAATCACATGATGGTTCTGTGTTGCCAGATAATTACCCGACTCAAGAACCATTATTCTGAACTGTGTTTCTATTAAATGTGTCTGAAACTGTTCTATGACAACTCACCATGATAATGATAAATGATATGAATATGAAAATTACTGAGATGTGTATGATTCATACCTGTTTTCTGTTCTGGATACTGTTTAAGATCACTGTTCCGGCGACTGTTCCGGCACTGATGTTACAGTCTCCCCTTGTTAGAGAAATTTCGTCCCGAAATTTAAGAGTTGTTATCAGGTACAGCTTCCTCTTCAAACAGTTGGGGATACTTTAACTTCATGTGATCTTCACGTTCCCAAGTGAACTCGGGCCCGCGTCTTGAATTCCATCGAACCTTTACAATAGGAATACGGCTTCGCCTCAGTTGTTTAACCTTGCGATCCATAATCTCTAAGGGTTCTTCAATGAAATGTAATTGTTCATCGACTTGAATCTCTTCGATTGGAATGACGAGAGATTCGTCAGCAAGGCATTTCTTTAGGTTTGAGACGTGAAACACGTCATGCACACCACTGAGTTCATCTGGTAATTTCAGTCGATAAGCTACAGGGCCTATACGTTCGATGATCTCGAACGGTCCCACGTATCTTGGTGCTAATTTGCCTTTCTTTCCAAAGCGTACGACGCCTTTCCATGGGGATACCTTCAACATTACACGATCTCCCACTTGGAATTCCAACGGCTTGCGCCGTTTGTCGGCGTAGCTCTTTTGTCTGCTCCTTGTTGCTTGTAGTCTTCTTTGAATCTGAGCTATCTTGTCAGTGGTTTCTTGGATAAGTTCTGGTCCAGTTATTCGGTTGTCTCCAATTTCAGTCCAACAGATCGGTGATCGACATTTCCGGCCATAAAGAGCCTCGAATGGTGCACATCCTATACTGCTGTGGTAACTGTTATTGTAGGAGAACTCGATCAGTGGCAAATGTGAATCCCAATTCCCACCGAAGTCTAACACGCAGGTTCTTAACATGTCCTCTAGGGTTTGAATAGTACGTTCGCTTTGACCATCCGTTTGTGGGTGGTAAGCTGTACTCAGATTTAACTGTGTCCCTAAAGATTTCTGCAATGATTGCCAGAACCTTGATGTAAATCTGTTGTCTCGATCAGAAATAATAGACAATGGCACACCGTGGCGTACTACAATCTCGTTGATGTACAATCTTGCCAGTTTATCCATGGTGAAGTTCTCACGCATTGGTAGGAAGTGAGCAGATTTTGTTAAACGGTCAATGATCACCCAAATTGTATCGTGACCACTGGAAGTGCGGGGTAGCTTGGTAATGAAGTCCATAGCTATTTGTTCCCACTTCCAGAGTGGAATCTCAGGCTGCTCCAATAGACCGGACGGTCTTTGGTGTTCCGCCTTTACCTTCGCACACGTTAGACATTGACCGACGTATTCGGCTATGTCCTTCTTCATTCCAGGCCACCAATAAAATCCACGCAAGTCTTGGTACATCTTATCAGCACCTGGATGAACAGAGTATTTAGTCTTGTGTGCTTCATCGAAGATAAGTTTCCTCAATTCATCTACCGCCGGTATCCATACACGTTCCCGGTAGTAGATCTTTCCGTCAGGCTTCGTGTCAAACTGTTTCTCTGCTCCGCAATCAAGTTCTTTCTTCAGATTATTTCGGTCAAGTGCTTCTTGTTGCGCTTGAATAATCTTGTCACTTAAACTGGTCTGCACGGTTATCCCCATTGCTCTAACACGTAGGGGTTTGACTCGTTCCTTCCGGCTCAAGGCATCAGCTACAACGTTCGCCTTTCCCGGATGGTATTTGATCACACAATCATAATCATTCAGAAGTTCAACCCAACGGCGTTGTCGCATGTTGAGATCCTTCTGATCAAAAATGTGCTGTAGACTTTTGTGATCAGTGAATATGGTACACTTGGTGCCATATAAGTAATGTCTCCAAATCTTCAACGCGAAGATTACAGCTCCCAGTTCAAGATCATGAGTAGTGTAATTCTTCTCATGAATCTTTAACTGTCTTGATGCATAGGCTATGACTTTGTCCCGTTGCATTAACACACAACCGAGTCCCTGATGGGAAGCATCGCAGTACACAACAAAGTCATCACAGCCCTCTGGGAGAGATAGAATTGGAGCATCACATAGTTTCTGTTTCAATGTCTGAAAAGCATCTTCCTGTTTCTGCTCCCAGACAAACGGTTCGCTTTTCTGGGTTAGCTTAGTGAGAGGCAAAGCTATCTTAGAAAAGTTTGAGATAAACCTTCTGTAATAACCCACCAATCCCAGAAAAGACCGTATCTCCGTCGGTGTCTTCGGAGTGTCCCAATTCTTTATCGCTTCAATCTTGGCAGGGTCTACATGAATTCCCTCGCTGTTGACCACATGACCCAGAAATTGAACTTCTCTTAGCCAAAACTCACATTTGGAGAATTTGGCATAGAGTTTCTCTTCTTTCAACAGCTCCAAGATCTTTCTAAGGTGTTGCTCATGTTCTGTTTTGGTCTTGGAATAAATCAGTATGTCATCGATAAAGACAATGACAAACTGATCCAAGTACGGCTTGCACACTCGGTTCATGAGATCCATGAAAACCGCTGGTGTATTTGTCAATCCGAAGGGCATCACCATAAATTCATAATGCCCATACCTTGTTCGGAAGGCCGTTTTCGGTATGTCTTCATCTTGAACTCTCAACTGATGATATCCGGACCGCAAGTCAATTTTGGAGAAGTATTGAGCTCCTTGCAGTTGGTCAAACAAATCATCAATCCTCGGTAATGGATACCGATTCTTGATGGTTAGTTTGTTCAGTTCACGGTAATCTATGCACATTCTGAACGATCCGTCTTTCTTTTTCACGAACAAGACCGGAGCTCCCCAAGGTGAGTAGCTTGGTCTGATGAAACCTTTGTCAAGTAGCTCCTGTAACTGATTAGACAATTCCTGCATCTCTGAAGGTGCTAACCTGTAAGGAGATTTAGCAACAGGAGTTGCTCCAGGAATTAAGTCAATACGAAATTCTACCGGTCGCGCAGGTGGCAAACCTGGTAAGTCTTCAGGAAACACTTCAGGATATTCTTTTACTACCGGTACATCGTGAATCTCTTTCTTCTCTTTTCCTTTTTCCACCACATGAGCCAAAAACGCCACGCACTGCTTCTGTAGACACTTACGCGCCTTTATGCAAGAGATGATTTTGACACTTCGTTTTGCTTGATCCCCTTTTACTTCCAATACACGATCACTCGGCAATGGAATTCGAAGCAGCTTCTCAGAACAGATAACTTCCACTCGGTTAGAGGAAAGCCAATCCATTCCAACAATGATGTCGAAACTACCCAACTCCATCGGTATCAAATCGATAGCAAATGTATGACCACTAAGTGTCAATGGGCAATTTCTATAAACGGTGCTAACTGTAATCTGTTTCCCGTTAGCTACTTCTATAATGTAAGGGGAGTCTAACTGTTCCTCTACTGAATCTAGTTGGCATGCAAAATCGGTAGAGATAAAACTCTGATCCGCACCAGTATCAAATAAGACAGATGCATAAAAGTCATGTAAGAGAAACGTACCAGTGACCACATTTGGGTCCTGGCGTGCAGCTGGTGCTCCGATCGCGAAAGCTCGTCCACGTGGTGCTTGAACTGTTGGTTGTGCTTTCTTCGGGCAGTTCTTCGCGAAGTGGCCTTGTTCACCACAGTTGTAGCATCCACCATTGTTCTGATTAGCTAGTGGAGGGAGAGCCAAAGCAGCATTGTTGACTGCTTGATTAGGAGTCATCCGGCAGTACTGGACCCAATGGCCCTTCCGTCCGCATCCCGTGCAATGCTTGCAGGGAGTGTCAGCAGTGTGGTGATACTGACACTTGGCATACAGAGGATATGTGCCAGTGTAGGGTTTGCGGTTGGGGTTTTGTGGTGCTGCTGCTATTTGTTGCAGAGGTGTGGCCATCGTGTAGTTCTTGATGGTCTTCTGTTTCTTCTTCTGATGATGGTGAGGTTTCTTGGATGGCTCAGCTTTGTTCTTGTTGGGTTCAGCCTCTTTCTTTAAAACTCCAGAGGCTACCATGAGGTCAGTGAGTTTCCCAGACAGTCTCACTGCAGATTCAACAGTAGTAGGGTTGGCTGAAACAACCATGCCCTGAATGCAGGCGGGAAGTCCACCCACATAACGGTCTATCCTTTTCTCCAGAGTTGGTACCATATCTGGTACCAAAGCAACTAACTCGTGGTAACGAGTAGTGTACCCCATGTGATCAGCCCCCTTCATCACATGGTTGGATAATTCAACCTCCAACTTCTGCAGTTCATTCTTGGGACATAATTCTGTTCGCAGCAGTGTCTTGAAGTCTTCCCATGGCATGGCCATGGCTTCTTCTCTTCCTCGGGCATTGATCTGACCGTTCCACCAGGTCAGAGCCCGTTTGTTGAATGTTCCCGCTGAGTAACGGACCTTGTGGTGTTCGGGGCAGCTGCAAAGATCCAATGTTGCCTCAATCTTCTCAATCCATTGGATTAATCCAACGGCGCCTTCAGACCCACTAAAACTGGGTGGTTTACATCCTACGAAAGACTTGTAGGAGTAATGAGATGAATCTCTAGTATTTCCACTGGCTTCTCCTGATGTGTTGCCAGTGTTGAGGATCTCATTACGAAGACGAAGGAACATCTCCGGTATTGCTTCTTTCATCTGATTTGTCATCTGGCTACTCAGTAACTTCACCAGAGCGATAGTAGCAGGATCCATGGTCGGTGCTGTGCCCGAACCAGATGCTTGAGTAATCAGTGGAGGAGGGGGAGGAGGAGGTGGTGGTGGAGAGTCATTCGGAGACGGTGTGGAGGAGTGTGGAGCCAAGTCTTGTGGTGGTAGCTGTATCAAGGGAGGTTGTCTTCGTGGAGGCATTCTGATCATAACCAATAAAGTCATTGGTTAGTTCAATGATCGAATACAGAAGACAATTTGCAAATAAGTCTTAAGTCCTACGTTCTCTACATGCAGGGTCCCTAGGTTATAGTCTAGGCCAAACCATTTAAATAAGTGACCTATATTTCTCTATAACCATGGCTCTGATACCAATCTGTCACACCCCGAGCCGGCGGGGTAGGATCGGAGTCCCCGTCGGGCGGAAGGTTCTCGGGGCGCGATATCGGGAGTGATAATCAGAAATGATCAGATTGTTTACATTGCACATGATATTATGAGAAATGCTAAATATAATAGAATTACAAAGTTAAATTACAGCAGTAACGTTTATAATTTAACAATGTAAATCTATTGTAAAACATCAATAAATGACTATCTTGTATTTACACAAGATATACAAAATAATTTATATCATGATGTCTTCAAAAGTATGCAGGTCCAAAATACCAGTCTTCTATATGAAGTCCTAGTCCAAAAGAAATGACTTCCTAATTAACTTGTTCGTCACCTGAGAAGTCATGCAAAAATAAAAGTCAACACCTGGTTGGTGAGTTCATATAATTTAGTATTTGGAAATGATTCGAAAATGATTTGAAAACCTCCTTTGGTAAAGACCCTAACCTCACTAACTCCACATGTATCATCCAGATCGGTATGCTTATGTATAGGGCATACCCCTGAGTCGAGGCTACAACCCCGCCCAGACGCCATCCCACCACATACTAATCCGCATAGGACATTGTTGTTAATGATAATTAGGCATTTTTACCCTACCATTTACCCATGACTCTTCTGTTTGTTGTCCCTGTCATTACAATCATTTGAAATCCATGTTGATTTCACAAGTTCATCACACAATATGATCAACCACACAATTGTATAAACAGTTATAAATGCTTAATTAAACAAGTAAGTAAACATTTAATAAAATCTAAGTCCTTATGATTGGGGCCTGTGGTCATACTCGAGTAGACTAGTCTGTCAATCTAGGTACTTAGTAGTTAGGGAATTCTGTAAATATCATCAAACATAAGACCTACAAGTCAATCAGTCTAGCTAGGACTTCTTGAAATATAGGATTTCTGAATTCAATGTGTTGGCATATGTTATCTCTGATATTTCCCATACTATCCCTTAAAATGATTTAATGATCGTCTGATTTTGTCACAAGATGTACTTGATGTGATGATCATAGAATACAAGATTCATTGATCGGTTGTACACTTGATTCATTGTTCAACAAACACTTGGTTTATAGAACATTGAATGTTATCTTTGCAAAGATTGTTTTATTGTTGTCTGGATGTCCCACACTTGTTTTGTCAAAATGTTTGATTTGATTCCTTGAATTCACCCACTTGATTTGTCAAAATGTTTGATTTGATTCCTTGAACTCACACCCTTGTTTTGTCAAAATATCTAGTTTGATTTGTTTGAAATGTTTTGACCTATTGAAAAGTTTAGTTTAACTTGATTATTCACTTAATATATAAGTAATCAGTTAATAACCTGCATAAAATCTTCCTAGACATGATCTAGGATAACATTTATATATATGTAAAACATATAATTTAAAAGCATTCAAGTAAACAATTTAAATAAACAGTTTACGCATGCTTCTCAGCCCCGCGTTTTAAAACAAAATGTTAGAAAAGGGGCAATGAACTCACCTGTGCTGCTATGTAATTTGATCTAACACAAAATGCGCGCTCCTGTATGTAAGCTAAGTTTCTTCGGTTCCTGAGTTATTTTATAAGAATTCGAATATAATAAGTACGCGTAGTAGTCGTTGTGCCTAAGACCTTGAGTCTTGTTGTGTGTGCAACTAAGTGTCTTAGTACTAAGTGTATCTAAGATCTACTCTATCTTAATTACCCTTCTTATGATCCCAATTCCCATGATTAGTTACTAACTTACCTTTAAATTTTAGAAAATTTCGGCAGAGTTTCCTTTGTTTTTAAAACAATTCCAGACAATTAAATCGTCTATTTTATAACAAGTTCCCAATCAATCAATTCAAGTAAGTAATTTAAATCAAACAAGTCTTTAAACCTAACATTACAATTAACTTTTATAACTTAATAACTTGAAAGAAACTAATAACAATTATATCTTACATTTCAAATTAGAAAAAAATTTAGAAATTAATAAACTTTTCATTTAAAACATCTTCATTTTAATTAAAACATCAATACTTGAATTTAATTTAAACGTTTAACCTATGATAGACTTAATCAAGTCCCATTGGGCCCACTTAGGCCCAATTGAATATCCTTGATTCCTAATTGATCGTTATTCAAGCCCGTGAATGATCCCCTGTAGGTAGTTACACAACTAAGTTATTGGGCATTCATAACATGACTATGTACGACTTGCATGTTCCTTAGGATTTCCATGCACACCCATATGTATACGAAATTGATCCACGTACCACCATGCATGCACATTATACCATGAATACACATGAAACAAACCTCGGTTGATGATGAGTTACCCTTTCCTATGTTCTTACTACTAGCTTTGATGGTTCTTGATCTCACCTCGATCTAATTAACGAGTTTTAGTTTAAAAATGGCTTAAAGCAGCGAACCTTTTGCCACCTCTCTAGGTTCGGCTTGGTTCGAACATGGCATGGTTCGGCTGAGGTAATTAAGAGTTCGGCTGAAGGGTTCGCATCCTCTAGGTTCGTAAAGCATCATATGGTTCGTGGCCCTAAAGCTTCGGCTGAATGATGAGGTTCGGCCATCACAAGGCTCGCAGGGTCTATAAGTCAAGGTTCGGCCATCTCAGGGTCACAGGGTTCGTCTGCAGGCCGAGCAGGGTTCGTTGCAGGTGCAGGCTTGCAGGGTTCGCCCAACCACCGAGGGTTCGGCCATGAGATGTTTGTTTCGGCCGAAAGTTCTACGAACCTGTCAAGGTTTAAGCATCATCCTCTTCATCCTAGGGGTTTAAACCTGTTACAAAATTCATTCCTAACAATTTCTAAACATGCTAGACACCATTATCTAAGTGTTTTAAGGGTTCTATGAAGATTATAATAACAAAACCTCCTAAATTCGTGAAACCCTAATAAAACCGAAAATAAAACAAATTTTTACCTTAGATTTCGTGGTTGGAAATTTGAAATACTTGTACTTCCGTGATCTTCGTGTTGAATAGAATGTCTTGACGCCTAGAACACTTGAATCCAACGAGATTTAAGCCTCCAAATCTTAGAAAGAAGATGTTTTCTTGTGTGAGATTTAGAGAGAGAGAGAGAAAACGAATGAGAGAGGGAAAGAGGGTTAGATGGTGGTAGTTGTGGCATTTAATTGTTTCATTAAATATTACAAACACCCGGTAGTTCGGTTTAGCTCGGTTTCACGTAAAATTACCGGATTGCGTAGTTTTCGCGACAAAACGACACTATTGCAAAATTAGAAATCATTTAACTATTCAAGGTTGTGATTCCTAATAAATTAACTAATATCTTCTATTTATTAACATTTAAAACATAAATTAATTGTTTGAATCGAAATGTACGGTCGTCACGCGTATTCAGTTGGATCGTCACCCGTACGAACACGGCGATAACTATACTTTTCAATCTTGTTTTCTAATTAAAGAATATAATTCAGAACGTTAAACTTTCAGATATATTCGTACAGATCGTCACCGATACAAATAACCCGTCAATTTAGCATTCACATAACAATATTCGTGTGTTTTGTTTTATAAAGTCTCACATACGTTTATACATAATACATCCTAAGTAAATAATCACATGATGGTTCTGTGTTGCCAGATAATTACCCGACTCAAGAACCATTATTCTGAACTGTGTTTCTGTTAAATGTGTCTGAAACTGTTCTATGACAACTCACCATGATAATGATAAATGATATGAATATGAAAATTACTAAGATGTGTATGATTCATACCTGTTTTCTGTTCTGGATACTGTTTAAGATCACTGTTCCGGCGACTGTTCCGGCACTGATGTTACATTTAGGTACTCAAGCGGTAACTAAACTTAAACTAGGACTCAAGGAGAACGTATGAATTCCAGTCAAAGCTACCACATGCCAGCTATATAGGATACATCAAGCATATAACGAATGAAACTTTTGACACATGCGTAAATGCTTAAAAAATCAATTGCAATTAGCCACTGCAATTGATCTTTGGCGTTTGCAAATAATGCTAAAGTTTTATCCGTTATTTGTAAAGGTGCTGTAAGTTAAGGGTTAAGGTTGGGTGTTTAATATAAACATGATAGAATGTAAACTAGAAGATGATGTCATAGTAAATAACGAATTACATCCTAGGTTCTGTAATTGATTATTTATTATAAAAGTATTCTGGGATTACTACCTATCATGCAAATATTGAATTGTCCTATACCTTAATTGTAGGATGGCCAATAAAGGTCGTGCTCTAGGTGGAAATATCGCTCGTGATACTGGTAGGCCTCTAATTAGAAGAAGTACTCGATTAAATCCAAATTTGGAAAAGGAAGCACATGTTGAAATAAATGCGAACTCTTATGAGAATCATGGAGCCAATGATCAACCAAATCATATGGAAACAAACTTTGCAAGAATGTTTAAAGAGAGTACAAGAAATTGCTACAGAAATACGTCGACAAGAGAAGGATAGTAATGGTGATCACTCTAGCGCTGATAAAAATACGGGAATAGAGACAGGTGCAGCTATGTGAAATGGAACTACTCAAATTGTCATACCACTCAATGCTGTAAGACAAGAAGATAAAAAGAAAGGGTGCGACTACAAGATCTTCAAGAGTTGTAACCCTCTTTCATTTGATGGAAAGAAAGATGCAGTGATTAAGATTAGTGAGTGCAATGACATCCAGAAAGTCAAGTTTGCAGCTCATTCATTTGTGTCTGAAGCTTTGTTTTGGTGGGACACAATTCAGCAAGCGATGGGGAGCATGTAGTAGAAGCTCTAAGTTGGGAAAGTTTCAAACATTTAGTGTTAGCAAAATTTTGTCCAAAGTTTGTTGTAGATAAGATGGAGAAGGATTTCATGAATCTAGAAGTCGGTACTATGACTCATCAAGAGTACACGACTAAGTTTAATGAGATGTCTAGACTTGTACCTTACTTGGTAACACCAGAGGAATCCCAAATCAAGCGTTATATTCAGAGGTTTCCATCGGAGGTAAGGAGATTAGTTAAAGTTTCTACACCAGGAACCTATTAGTCTGCATTAGAGCTTACAACATAATTATTCGAAGAAGTGTACAGGCTAGAAGGGAGGCCCATTACAATTAAGAGGAAGTGGGGAGATTACTCTCAAGGTTCTAATAAAGATAATTTCAAACCAAAAATAAAGATATCTGATAGCAGTCCAACTATTTGTAAGATATGTAACCGGATGCATAGTGGGAACTGTAGAATGTGGATGAATGTTTGTTTCAGATGCGGCAAGGAGGGACACTATTCCAACAAATGCCCAACTGTGAAATGTTTCGATTGTGGAAAACAAGGTCATCGGGCAACAAAATGCCCAAATAACAAAATGGATATGGATCCAAAACCCAAGGGCAGAGCTTTTAGAATGATTGTTGGTGCAGCTAAGGAAACCCCAGATGTCGTGTCGGGTATGTTTCTTATCAATAACAAGCCCGCTACTATATTATTTGATTCTGGTGCCAATAGGAGTTTGATATCTATTAACTTTTGTATATAGCTCAATAAGATCGCAATTAAGATTTATAACCTACTAGAAGTTGAAACAAAACTAGCAAAGAAGGTAGTTAATTCTACCATTGTTGAGGGTTGTTCTATTGACCATGATGGTTGTTGAACCTTTTAGGAGCTATTTAACCAGGAACATGGACTTTAGACTCAGGGTCAAAGCCTTGGTATTTGCTCCCTCTAAAGTTTAACACTTAGTTATTTTCGGTTGTTTAGTATTGCTAGAAAAGGAGAAGAAAGAATAGTAACTCAAGGAATTTTCAGGGAATTCAATTCAAATATTTCAGGAAATATTGGGGTATAAATACCCAACATTCAATGTTACTAAACAAAGAAGAATAAGACAAACAGCTGACAAAAATACAGGTACTGAAATAAAAAAAATGTACAACAATTGATACAAAAGTCAACAACAACGGAAACCCAAGTCTTCAGTGGTTCTCCGTGGTCAGTTGTTGTGTCTTCAGTGGTTGAACGGCGGAAGCCATTCCGCGGTTTGTTGAATCCGCTGTTGTCTTAAGGTCTTGTTCTACGGTTGTCATCAGCTACTTGATCTGCGGTTGCTTGATCAGTGATTATTGGATCCGTTGTTGCAATCCGTTGCTGAGATACGGTGGCAGGAAGAAAGTATCCACGATTTTATTCCGTTGTTTGGATTCAGTGGTTTTGCTCATTAGTCCTTATTTTCTAACAATCTCCCTTTGGTCTGATGAAGCCAAAACCATTTATTTTTTCCTTAGAGCCAAACCGATTTGATCTCTGAGAGTCCGCACATACTTTAGGACTTCGAATTATGTGTCAGCATTCTGCAAGGTCATATGCTGCAAATCTTTCAGATCATTCTTGTGGATCTTAAGGATTGCATCCCAATCTATGAAGAAAGTCCTTGAACCATTGAGTCTTTCAATTTTTTATAGTATTAGTGATAGAGTCAAAGAACCATCTCTTTACTATGGCTCTAGAATGGGTGATCTGAAGAGGTTGAGAATTAGAAGAACGAGCTACGGGGAGAATGGGTGAAGATGCTGTAGGCCAGTGAATGATTTCTCTTCTTTTTATTTGATCCTTGGAATCAAGTACCTTCTTAACAACATCATGCTGATGAGGCTCGTAGTGTCTCAAGAGATCATGAAAAATCAATCCAAGGTCTGAACTTGACAGCAGATTGGTATTCCTCAGGTCTAGCACCCAGACTTCCAAGAGGTGCTGTCACACCCCTGCGCCGCGTGCGGAATCCACGGCGCGGTGACGTATGATCAGTTGAATCATGCACAAGTATTGAATAAGAACAACCACAATGGATTACTACATTTCATAATGTTTAGACAGTTGATTAGTTACAGACAATCTATCTACCAAAAGTAAGACAACTACAGACCCAAAATATAGTTTACAAAATAAGACTCCAAACAAGACAATTAAACATTTAGGATTTAGTGAGTTTCTATTCCATCCTAGCATGTTTCTTCATCTTGTTCTATCTTAGAATGGTCTCCTTAGTTGTCCCTGAGATTGTCTTAAACCTGATTACCTGAAACACGTGAAAAGTAACTGTCAACTACAGACGTAGTTGGTGAGAACAATAGGTTTAAGCATTTGTAAACATGAGTATATGATATAAGACATAGGTAAGTTAAAGCATCATAAGATTCACACGGATGAGCTGCAACCCAAACTAACATCAAGTAAGAAAATGAGTGTAAACAGTCCTATCACTGTTCGCACATGAGTCAACATATAATGTCAAGTCCCAAACCACGTTTGGAGTTAGATAATATGTCAACAGTTTTGAATAAACCATATGTAACCGAAATCTGCAGTTAGTTTATAAAACAGATTTAAAAACTAACTGCAGCAATCGGTCTGCCCCAATGTATGTGTCCGCTTTCCCTTGTTGTGATCACCCAGTACTAACGCTAATGAATATGATACTTGATGGGTTTATAAGTTTGTTTACAACAATGGACACCATGTTTTCTGAATCTTACTTTAACCGGATGTGTTAATGTCTTATTGAAAACCTGGATTCAACTCCACGAGTTGAATCCTTTGTTTATGTAACATGAAATGAATCTCTTGATTTGAATACCATGATGTGAACAACTTGACTTGAATACCATGTTTTGAACCACTTGTTTTGAATACCATGTTATGAACCACTTGTTTTGAATACCATGTTATGAACCACTTGTTTTGAATACCATGTTATGAACCACTTGTTTTGAATACCATGATGTGAACCACTTGTTTTGAATACCATGATGTGAACCACTTGTTTTGAATACCATGATGTGATGACCTTGTGTAATAACAAGGTTTATAACAAAAGGGTTTGTAAAATCCTTTATCAAAAAGTGTTTATCCTTCATAAATACATTTGAGTAAATAATTTCAAACAGTTCAAAAGTCCCTTATAAAACCTTTTTAATGAAAAGAGTTTAGTAATTGACAAGTAAATTAAAACAGTTGACAATTTCTTTAAACAATTGATGAATCCCTTGGATTCGTAAGATGAACCTGAAATGTTTATGACTTACACATAACTTGTGTAATGAAACAAGATTTAAATAGCGATTTTGATCACGTGTTCCACCCCAAAACAGTTATAAAACAGTAAAAGAGGGGCTAAAGTTCTCACCTGTCTGCAGTAGACTCTGAACTAAAACAGTTAGCAAGTAGCAAACAGGACTTCTAACTTGTTCCTATAACATTGTAATCATACATAAGATATAGGATTTATAATTGTATAACTTTGATTCATTGATTGACTTGTGTTCTCATGATTAAGATTGTTGTGAAATCATGAATGTTATGCTTTGAGTCTCTTGATTGATCATGGGTCCAAGAAACTTATGAAATGTTCTTTGATGCATAATTTTTATGCATAAATGATATTTGTTCTAGGATTTGATAGCCATTGATTACCATTTGTTGTGAAAAGATGTTCCAATTGTTTAAGTCTTGTGATTGTGAATTTATCTTCATGATTGTTATTAAGTTATAACTTAACCAATTCATGATCAATTCACAAGTATTATAAGTCGAGCCCAAAACAATTGGCCTTAGTCCATGTAACCCCAATGGTCCTTAATTCGAGTTCATGACCACTTAATTCAATAATGGGCCAATTGCTAAGTATTGGGCTAAAGATGGATTTCGTGGGCCAAATGAGTGAATTATTGGGCCTCATGTCTTGTTGGGCTTAACCTAAGGTGGACCGAAGCTAATTAATCAATTGGGCCGAATGGAATTTGATTGGGTTGGGCCGAAAAGTCATGGGCTGCCACTTGGCAGCGAACCCTTTGGGATTTCAGCCCAAGGTTCGGCCTTTATGGCTGAAGGTTCGTTCAAGGTGAGTGGTCCAAGGGTTCGGCTAGTATCCATCATGGTTCGGCCAACATAGTTTAATGAAGGTTCGCCTAGAGATAGTTCGGCAATGGAGCAGCGAACCATGTAGGGTTCGTCATTGTATGGTTCGTGTAATCTCCAATGGTTCGGCATTCATGATGGTTCGTTGGCATGACACAGGTTCGCTAGATCCCCTAAGGGTTCGACTGCCATATCACGAACTATGCAGGTTCGTTGAACTTTTTAGGGTTCGGTCACCTGAGGAGAAGGGTTCGGCCGTCGAACCTGTTGCCAGCCGCATCACCATCATCAAATCCTGCATCTAAGCTTCGATCTAAGCTAGATTATCAATCAAAGAGTGTTCCTATAGGTGCGAAAATAGAAATAAGATGCTAGAACCGTGTAAAACTTAGATCCAAACACTCACACATAAAAACCCTAATATCCGGATCTTTCAAGCTTTATTACCTCGAGATTGGCTGGATGAAACTGCGAAATTCTTGTACTTTCGTGTAGATAATGTTGAGAGCTTCGCGTGGACACCAAGAACACCAAAATCCATTAAGAAACGAAGAAGATACGCGCGTTTGAAGTTCGGTTTTCTAGATAGAGAGAGGGTTCGCGAGTTTGAGAGAGAAAAGGGGTTGTTGGCTGAATTTAATGAAGACAATGGTCTTCTTCAAGGCTTTTATAGCCCCTGTGGTATTCGGGTCCGTTTCGGTCGCTCGGTTCGCGTTTCCGGAACGTAACGCGTATTTTACGCAGTTAAAAATAAAAAGAGTTATTAAACTCATTAAAATGATGAGTTTCAAAATTGTAAAAATATAAAATAATTAATATAATATTTTTACTCTTCGTGTGTTGTCGGATCGTTAAAACATTCACGATTTACGTGTATACCCGCAATCGCGTACGTTTTCCGATCGTATTAAAATATTTAGAGATGTTTAATCGTAATTATAAGTTCAACATTCGTACTATTATGGATCGTCACCCATAACTATACTCAGTCTCGCTTACAGATTACGATCTTGGTTGAATTAATTAATTGTTATACTATTCGTCTCAACACTACGCACTAACACTAACCTGTTACACCGAACGCAGTATATGTATAGGGCTCACTCTCGCTGCCCACCACTGTTTCGATATAACAAGTTACTGTTCTTGCTTAGTGAAATCGACTGTAAATAGATAATACATACTTGTTCTCTGATTACTAAGATCCTGTAACACACAAGCACACATTATGAACATACGAATCACATTGATGAACTGAACCATGAATAGACACTGTTCTAACACTGTTTACAACTACATGACTATATGCACAAATGTTACAGTCTCCCCTAGTTAAGGGAATTTCGTCCCGAAATTAACTAGCCGAAGATACTGTAAAAAGATGAGGGTACTTAAGCTTCATCTGGTCTTCACGTTCCCAGGTGAACTCAGCACCGCGTTTGCCCTCCCATCGCACTTTCACGATCGGGATACGGCTGCGTTTAAGTTTCTTGACCCCATGATCCATGATCTCAACTGGACGTTCAATGAATTGCATGTTGTTCTGAATCTGTATGTCTTCCAGTGGAATCTGAACATCATGATCCGCCAAGCATTTCTTAAGATTTGATACATGAAAAGTATCATGAACATTGCTTAGCTCCACTGGAAGTTTGAGTTTGTAGGCTACGGGACCAATCCGTTCCAGGATCTCAAAAGGTCCAACGTACCTTGGTGCAAGTTTCCCTTTCTTCCCGAATCGGACAACGCCTTTCCAGGGAGAAACTTTGAGTAAGACTCGGTCACCGACTTGAAACTCAAGCGGTTTCCGACGTCGATCAGCATAACTCTTCTGCCGATCCCGTGCGGCCTTAAGCCGTGACTGAATGATTGTGATCTTGTCTGATGTTTCCTGAATGAGTTCTGGTCCTACGACCTGTGAGTCACCAATCTCGGTCCAACAGACCGGTGATCGGCACTTTCTACCATATAAAGCCTCGAATGGTGCACATTGAATGCTTGTATGGTAGCTATTGTTATATGAAAACTCAATGAGTGGTAGATGAGTGTCCCAACTTCCACCGAAGTCAATGACACAAGAACGAAGCATGTCCTCAAGTGTTTGGATAGTCCTCTCACTTTGGCCGTCGGTTTGGGGATGATACGCCGTGCTAAGATTAACACGCGTTCCCAAAGCCTTTTGCAATGATTGCCAAAAGCGAGAAGTGAAGCGACTATCACGATCAGATATGATTGATGTTGGAGTACCATGACGTGCAATGATTTCGTTGATGTACAATGTGGATAACTTCTCCATCTTGTAATCCTCTCGGATTGGGAGAAAATGAGCAGATTTGGTGAGTCGATCAACGATCACCCAAATCGAATCGAAACCTCTCGGAGTTCTCGGCAACTTTGTTATGAAATCCATGGAAATTTGCTCCCATTTCCATTGAGGAATTTCAGGTTGTTGCAGAAGTCCCGAAGGCTTTTGATGTTCTGCTTTGACCTTTGAACAAGTAAGACATTTTCCCACGTACAGTGCTATGTCTTTCTTCATTCCCGGCCACCAGTAAGATGTCCTCAAGTCCTGATACATCTTGTCGGCTCCAGGATGAACTGAGTATCGCGACTTATGTGCCTCATCACAGATGAGTGTGCGCAATTCTTCAGACTTTGGAATCCAAATGCGGCCGTTGAGATATAACAACCCATCAGCTCGAGGTTCTAGTTTCTTCTCAATACCACAATCCAAGTCTGTCTTGAGTTGATTATCTGTTACTACTTGTTGTTGTGCAATACGTATCAAGTCTTTCAAGTTTGGCTGTGTGTTGATCTCCATGGCTCTTACACGAATCGGTTTGACTGGTTCCTTGCGACTAAGAGCATCCGCCACCACATTGGCTTTACCCGGATGGTAACGAATCTCGCAGTCGTAATCAGTTAGAAGCTCAACCCAACGTCGTTGTCTCATGTTGAGTTCTTTCTGATTGAGAATGTGTTGAAGGCTCTTGTGGTCTGTATAGATAACACATTTGGTACCATACAGGTAGTGTCTCCAAATCTTCAACGCAAAGACCACAGCCCCTAACTCAAGGTCATGAGTAGTGTAATTCTTCTCGTGAACCTTAAGTTGTCTTGAAGCATAAGCAATGACCTTGTCCCGTTGCATAAGTACACAACCGAGACCAAGGTTTGAAGCATCACAGTAGACAATGAAATCATCACTGCCTTCTGGAAGACTAAGGATAGGGGAATTGCATAACTTCTGTTTAAGAAGTTGAAATGCATCTTCTTGTTTCTGTCCCCATATAAAAGCTTGACTTTTCTGAGTCAATGTAGTGAGTGGCAAGGCTATCTTAGAGAAGTTTGCAATGAATCTTCTATAATAACCTGCCAAACCCAGAAATGAACGAATCTCTGTTGGAGTAGATGGAGTAGTCCAGTTCTTAATCGCCTCAATCTTGGCTGGATCTACATGAATTCCATCTTTGTTTATGACATGTCCTAAGAAGTGAACCTCCTTTAGCCAAAATTCACACTTTGAGAATTTAGCATAAAGTTGTTCCTTTCTTAGTAGTTCCAAGACTTTCTTCAAGTGATCCTCATGTTCTCGTTCTGACTTGGAATAAATCAGTATATCATCAATAAAGACGATAACAAACTGATCCAAGTAAGGCCTGCAGACTCGATTCATCAAGTCCATGAACACTGCGGGTGCATTGGTCAGCCCAAATGGCATAACCACAAACTCATAGTGTCCATATCGAGTCCTAAATGCAGTCTTTGGTATATCCTCATCATTTACTCTTAACTGATGATACCCGGATCGTAAATCAATCTTAGAGAAGCAAGTTGCTCCCTGTAATTGATCAAATAGATCATCGATCCTAGGTAGAGGATATCTGTTCTTGATTGTTAACTTGTTCAGCTCACGATAATCTATGCACATGCGAAATGAACCGTCTTTCTTCTTGACAAATAGAACCGGAGCTCCCCATGGAGAGAAACTCGGTCTTATGAAACCCTTGTCTAAAAGTTCTTGAAGCTGACTAGACAGTTCTTGCATCTCAGACGGTGCTAATCGATATGGTGACTTCGCCACTGGGTTTGCTCCAGGGACGAGATCAATTCTAAACTCCACTTGTCGGACTGGTGGTAGTCTAGGCAAGTCTTCTGGAAATACGTCTGGGTAGTCTTTGATAACCGGTACGTCTCCAACTGCTTTCTTGTCAGGTTTCTTTTCCACCACGTGAGCTAAGAATGCATAATATTTCTTCTTCAGATACTTCCTCGCCTTGATGCACGATACAATCTTCAATTCGCGGCAGGGTTTCTCACCGTAGACTATCATCGTTTCGCCGGACGGTAAGGGAATTCGAATAAGCTTTTCAGAACATACGATTTCAGCATTATTCTTAGATAACCAATCCATTCCTACCACTACTTCAAAGCTTCCGAGGGTCATAGGAATAAGATCGATGGAAAAGAGATGGTCATTTAGTCTTAGCTCACAAGCATAAATGATGGAATCTACAACTATAATCTTACCATTCGCTACTTCTACAGTATAGGGAGCAGTAAGTGTGGATAGTTGCATATTAAGCAAAGAAACAGTATGTGCAGAGATAAAGCTTTTATCAGCACCAGTATCGAATATGATAGAAACATAGTGATCATTGATAAGAAATGTACCCGTGATGACTGCTGGATCCTCACGTGCTTCAGCAGTTCCAATCACAAAAGCACGAGCGGCAGCAGTATTGTTGTTGAGTTTCGGACACTGATTTCTGAAGTGTCCCTCTGCCCCACAATTGTAACAAGCTCTTCCACCTGTAGCAGCAGAAGTTGTGGCAGCAGTTGTTGCAGCAATAAGGTGAGCAGATCGACAAGTCGCTGCAAAGTGTCCCATACGCCCACACTTGTGACACTTCTTGCATGGAGTATTGGGCAGATGATGGTACTGGCATTTGGTGCAGAGTGGAAACGAGCCAGTGTACTGCTTTCTGACATTAGCGGGTTGTGGCATAGCAGTGAGGGGAGTAGCATGAGTAGGTGCAGCCGCAGTCAACGCTGCAAAGTTCTTGATTGTTTTCTGTTTCTTCTTCTTATGATGGTGCTGTTCAGGCTTCTTGCCTTCCTCAATCTGTGCCCTTTTGAATCCCTTTCGGGTGAGCACTCCAGATTTCACATACTCTTCAGTAAGAGTAGCACCCAGTTGTATCGCAGCTTCCAAAGTAGTGGGGTTGTTCCCCATAACAGTTCCTCTAACCACTAGAGGCAAGCCTTCGATGTATTTCTCTATCCTGCGGGATAGAGGAGTAACCAGATGTGGTACCAAAATGCACAACTCATGAAAACGAGTTGTATACTTGGCATTTTCGCCACTATCCTGCACCAGATTCCACATCTCCACTTCCAGTTTCTTTAGCTCGTGACGTGGACAAAACTTTTCCACCAGTAAGTTCTTGAATCCATTCCATGGTAAGGCTAGAGCGACCTCACGTCCCCTGGTGTTCTTCTCAGAGTTCCACCAGGTGAGCGCTCCCTTATGAAAAGCACTTGAGGCCATCTTGACCTTCAGATTTTCAGGACATCCAGTGAAGTCGAGAATGTCTTCGATGCTTTCCAGCCACTGCAGTAGGCCGGTTGCTCCCTCAGTACCAGAGTACTTGGGAGGTTTAGCATCGTTGAACTGCTTAAAAGTAAAGTTAGCAGTTCCAACGTTAGTGGCATTGGAGTTGTGTGCAGAATCACCGGTACTTCCCCGAAGATTCTGGGTAATATCAGTGACCATACCCGGGATCACATCCCTCATGTGAACAGCGATAGCTCGAGCAATCTTGTTAATTTCATCATCATTACCGCTTGTCGAACCCCCAGCATTTGGGTCTCGTCGAGGAGGCATTCTACGAATAGAAGCCACAAGCGGGTCAGTAATGAGAATGGATACAATTGAATTTTTATGATAAGGTCAGTAATATATCCATACTACTAGTATTATCATTCAATTGTAATATGATCCAGTACACGTATAAGTTATCATCTTATTTGTATACTTATCATGTGAATATGTACGATGTCTCATGATCTCTCCACCAAACCTACACACTGACACTTTCCCGATATACCGAAAATAGCTTATATATAGGGCTCACTCTCGCTGCCCACCACCGTTTCGGTATACCACGATCATGCCCTTGCTAGCATTTGGCAACACGTTTGTACTGATTTCCATGTGTTTTCCATTGATTAAGAATCCCATGATCTTTGATCAACTTGAACTATGATTGATTCCATGATTGAACTATGATTATGTTATGCGTGCACCTACTAACAGTTGTTAACATGTAGAACTAAATCATACGTGTGCTCTACACTTTCCTGTTAACTTATGCCAGTAAGTACTAATGATGTAATCACTTAAGAATTTCACTTAAGGTTTACATTTATGATATGTTCACAACTTGGTTGATTCACCATAATGTCTGGTTCATCCAAGTTTGAATTTCATTATGATTTGATTCACCAATGATTGTTCCCCAAATGATTGTATCCCATGTGTTTTGACTAATGTTCCATGTGTCCAGTTGATCCCGAATCCTCACTCCAAATACAAACGCCGGATTCCCCCTAACATACTGAAATAAGCTTATATATAGGGTAAGCTCTCACCGACCCACCACTTACCTCAACACGTCAGCGTTAATCCGTCGTCTATATTTGGGGCTAAGATTCCAACTGTTGATTGATTATGATTGTCCCATGATTTCTCTTGTTCCTTGATTCTGTCTATGATTGTGTAAACCATGGTCCTTAATTTACTAGAAACTAAGACCTTAGGTTTATGTATATGTGTCCTAGGTTAATCAACCTAGTTTCCCAATACTTTAAAGTACTGAGCATAATGATTTCCTGTGAGAACTTCAACTAAAGAATACTGTTACACAGATTCTAAGTTATAAAGTTCCTATGATAATGAATCCATGATAATGATAACAATGACAAGGATTTCAAATCTAAGTTCTAAATTAATAGACCTCAACCTTTGAATTCCTATAATGATATGACAAGGATCTCAAATCCAAGTTCTAAGTTAATAGATCTTGACCTTTGAATCCTATAATGAATATGACAAGGATCTCAAATCCAAGTTCTAAGTTAATAGATCTTGACCTTTGAATCCTATAATGAATATGACAAGGATCTCAAATCCAAGTTCTAAATTATTAGATCTTGACCTTTGAATCCTATAATGAATATGACAAGGATCTCAAATCCAAGTTCTAAGTTAATAGATCTTGACCTTTGAATCCTATAATGAATATGACAAGGATCTCAAATCCAAGTTCTAAATTATTAGATCTTGACCTTTGAATCCTATAATGAATATGACAAGGATCTCAAATCCAAGTTCTAAATTATTAGATCTTGACCTTTGAATCCTATAATGAATATGACAAGGATCTCAAATCCAAGTTCTAAATTAATAGATCTTGACCTTTGAATCCTATAATGAATATGACAAGGACTTTAGATCAAAGATACCCATCTTTGCCTCTAAATCCCATAATGAATATGACAAGAAATTCATATCAAAGATACTGAAACTACAGATCTTTGCCTCTGAATTTCTATAATGATCTCTGTGTGAGAATTTCAGATCAAGGATACTAAGAATACAGATCCTTGCCTCTGAAATCCTTAAATGCATATGTGTGAGAATTTAATTCGGTTTCTAAAATTATAGAAGTCCGATTCAAATTCCTTGACTCGATGTCTAATCTTAGAAAAATGTCCCTAAGATCTTTCAAGCTTAATGTAGACTTAATGCTCACTTAAGTTACTTAGATCCTAAGTATCCTCAAGTCTATAGCACTTAGTCCTATTGGGTAGCTTAGGTTATAGTCTAGGTCATTAAACATTGGGTTTTTCCTAGTTCTCTACAACCTTGGCTCTGATACCAACCTGTCACACCCCTGCGCCGCGTGCGGAATCCACGGCGCGGTGACGTATGATCAGTTGAATCATGCACAAGTATTGAATAAGAACAACCACAATGGATTACTACATTTCATAATGTTTAGACAGTTGATTAGTTACAGACAATCTATCTACCAAAAGTAAGACAACTACAGACCCAAAATATAGTTTACAAAATAAGACTCCAAACAAGACAATTAAACATTTAGGATTTAGTGAGTTTCTATTCCATCCTAGCATGTTTCTTCATCTTGTTCTATCTTAGAATGGTCTCCTTAGTTGTCCCTGAGATTGTCTTAAACCTGATTACCTGAAACACGTGAAAAGTAACTGTCAACTACAGACGTAGTTGGTGAGAACAATAGGTTTAAGCATTTGTAAACATGAGTATATGATATAAGACATAGGTAAGTTAAAGCATCATAAGATTCACACGGATGAGCTGCAACCCAAACTAACATCAAGTAAGAAAATGAGTGTAAACAGTCCTATCACTGTTCGCACATGAGTCAACATATAATGTCAAGTCCCAAACCACGTTTGGAGTTAGATAATATGTCAACAGTTTTGAATAAACCATATGTAACCGAAATCTGCAGTTAGTTTATAAAACAGATTTAAAAACTAACTGCAGCAATCGGTCTGCCCCAATGTATGTGTCCGCTTTCCCTTGTTGTGATCACCCAGTACTAACGCTAATGAATATGATACTTGATGGGTTTATAAGTTTGTTTACAACAATGGACACCATGTTTTCTGAATCTTACTTTAACCGGATGTGTTAATGTCTTATTGAAAACCTGGATTCAACTCCACGAGTTGAATCCTTTGTTTATGTAACATGAAATGAATCTCTTGATTTGAATACCATGATGTGAACAACTTGACTTGAATACCATGTTTTGAACCACTTGTTTTGAATACCATGTTATGAACCACTTGTTTTGAATACCATGTTATGAACCACTTGTTTTGAATACCATGTTATGAACCACTTGTTTTGAATACCATGATGTGAACCACTTGTTTTGAATACCATGATGTGAACCACTTGTTTTGAATACCATGATGTGATGACCTTGTGTAATAACAAGGTTTATAACAAAAGGGTTTGTAAAATCCTTTATCAAAAAGTGTTTATCCTTCATAAATACATTTGAGTAAATAATTTCAAACAGTTCAAAAGTCCCTTATAAAACCTTTTTAATGAAAAGAGTTTAGTAATTGACAAGTAAATTAAAACAGTTGACAATTTCTTTAAACAATTGATGAATCCCTTGGATTCGTAAGATGAACCTGAAATGTTTATGACTTACACATAACTTGTGTAATGAAACAAGATTTAAATAGCGATTTTGATCACGTGTTCCACCCCAAAACAGTTATAAAACAGTAAAAGAGGGGCTAAAGTTCTCACCTGTCTGCAGTAGACTCTGAACTAAAACAGTTAGCAAGTAGCAAACAGGACTTCTAATTTGTTCCTATAACATTGTAATCATACATAAGATATAGGATTTATAATTGTATAACTTTGATTCATTGATTGACTTGTGTTCTCATGATTAAGATTGTTGTGAAATCATGAATGTTATGCTTTGAGTCTCTTGATTGATCATGGGTCCAAGAAACTTATGAAATGTTCTTTGATGCATAATTTTTATGCATAAATGATATTTGTTCTAGGATTTGATAGCCATTGATTACCATTTGTTGTGAAAAGATGTTCCAATTGTTTAAGTCTTGTGATTGTGAATTTATCTTCATGATTGTTATTAAGTTATAACTTAACCAATTCATGATCAATTCACAAGTATTATAAGTCGAGCCCAAAACAATTGGCCTTAGTCCATGTAACCCCAATGGTCCTTAATTCGAGTTCATGACCACTTAATTCAATAATGGGCCAATTGCTAAGTATTGGGCTAAAGATGGATTTCGTGGGCCAAATGAGTGAATTATTGGGCCTCATGTCTTGTTGGGCTTAACCTAAGGTGGACCGAAGCTAATTAATCAATTGGGCCGAATGGAATTTGATTGGGTTGGGCCGAAAAGTCATGGGCTGCCACTTGGCAGCGAACCCTTTGGGATTTCAGCCCAAGGTTCGGCCTTTATGGCTGAAGGTTCGTTCAAGGTGAGTGGTCCAAGGGTTCGGCTAGTATCCATCATGGTTCGGCCAACATAGTTTAATGAAGGTTCGCCTAGAGATAGTTCGGCAATGGAGCAGCGAACCATGTAGGGTTCGTCATTGTATGGTTCGTGTAATCTCCCTATGGTTCGGCATTCATGATGGTTCGTTGGCATGACACAGGTTCGCTAGATCCCCTAAGGGTTCGACTGCCATATCACGAACTATGCAGGTTCGTTGAACTTTTTAGGGTTCGGTCACCTGAGGAGAAGGGTTCGGCCGTCGAACCTGTTGCCAGCCGCATCACCATCATCAAATCCTGCATCTAAGCTTCGATCTAAGCTAGATTATCAATCAAAGAGTGTTCCTATAGGTGCGAAAATAGAAATAAGATGCTAGAACCGTGTAAAACTTAGATCCAAACACTCACACATAGAAAACCCTAATATCCGGATCTTTCAAGCTTTATTACCTCGAGATTGGCTGGATGAAACTGCGAAATTCTTGTACTTTCGTGTAGATAATGTTGAGAGCTTCGCGTGGACACCAAGAACACCAAAATCCGTTAAGAAACGAAGAAGATACGCGCGTTTGAAGTTCGGTTTTCTAGATAGAGAGAGGGTTCGCGAGTTTGAGAGAGAAAAGGGGTTGTTGGCTGAATTTAATGAAGACAATGGTCTTCTTCAAGGCTTTTATAGCCCCTGTGGTATTCGGGTCCGTTTCGGTCGCTCGGTTCGCGTTTCCGGAACGTAACGCGTATTTTACGCAGTTAAAAATAAAAAGAGTTATTAAACTCATTAAAATGATGAGTTTCAAAATTGTAAAAATATAAAATAATTAATATAATATTTTTACTCTTCGTGTGTTGTCGGATCGTTAAAACATTCACGATTTACGTGTATACCCGCAATCGCGTACGTTTTCCGATCGTATTAAAATATTTAGAGATGTTTAATCGTAATTATAAGTTCAACATTCGTACTATTATGGATCGTCACCCATAACTATACTCAGTCTCGCTTACAGATTACGATCTTGGTTGAATTAATTAATTGTTATACTATTCGTCTCAACACTACGCACTAACACTAACCTGTTACACCGAACGCAGTATATGTATAGGGCTCACTCTCGCTGCCCACCACTGTTTCGATATAACAAGTTACTGTTCTTACTTAGTGAAATCGACTGTAAATAGATAATACATACTTGTTCTCTGATTACTAAGATCCTGTAACACACAAGCACACATTATGAACATACGAATCACATTGATGAACTGAACCATGAATAGACACTGTTCTAACACTGTTTACAACTACATGACTATATGCACAAATGTTACAGGTGCATTTAGCAGATGGTCAATCATGGTACTTGGATTTTCATCTTTAAGCTTAAACACCACATTGGGAGAGGGTGATGTGGCTTCCTTCCAGAGCTCAGGATGATCACTATTGACCCTTTTGAATTTTGACCGTTCATCAAACAATATGTCATCCTTCCATCTTATAATAATGTTCTTTGGATCCCATTGATTTTTAATGAGGATGTGTTTTATTCCTTTTCTTTGCTCAATGGTCTTCTTCTTCTTCTTCTTAATGGCCTCCTTTATTCTTTTAGAAAGGACTTCAGCTTCCTTTCTAAGATCTGTGATGTCCCAATTGATTAAGGTTTCAACCTTATACTTACCTTCATTTAGCAGAAACTTGATCAGTTGCTCCCTCTCATCCTTATAGGCTTTATCTTGTTGCTGATCAACCAGGGCTATCTGTTCCTGGTTGGCTTTAACCAGCTCATCTCCTGAAAGGCCAGTGGCTTCTAGATCAGCTAAGATCTTGTTTTCCACTTCAGCTTCTTTATTCTTTAGTTCTTGAAGCTCTTTAGTTGTAGGGAACTGCCTTACAGGAGAGTGGGATTCTTTTAGAGGGGAATTTTGAGTTTTCTCAACTTCTACATCAACTGGCTTTATTGGTGAGGGAGCTTTGGTGGTTTAGGATGGGTTGGAGTCAGACTCATCATCATCAGCCAATATAAGCCTCCTTTTTCTTGGAATTATAGACTCAATGTGTTGATCATCATTTGAGTATGAACATGGTTCTTGAATGGGAGTTAAAGGTTTCTTTGGTTTAGTGGTGGGGGTTTTGGATTTTCTGGCCACCCTTCTGTCTTCTTGTGAAAGACCGAGTGATTACGGGTACTGGTTTTTGGCTGATTTCGGATGTATTTAAAATGGTGGGATATGAGGTCTGTGAGGATAAATCAAGATGGGTTTGGGAGGCAGATTTTTTTGGAAAGAGTGGGTGAATTCTCTTTACTGGTTTTTGTTGGTGAAGAAGAAATGGATATGACGGGAGAGATTTGTTTGGGAGAGATTGGATTATGTTTAGATTGGACATACTCAGTTTGAGTTGGTATGTCCAGAGTAGTGGAGGCTAAGGAAGACAGGGATGTGGTTGTGAGTTTTATTGGTTCAGTGGGAGCAGGTTTGGTGGGTATGGGTTAGGGTTTTCTGGTTACACCAAATGCTCCAGTTTCCACTTGAGCTTCAACTTCCCTTTGTTTCTGTTCAAAACTAGCCTTACATGCCTCAGCCTAAAATTGCTGATCTAATGCAGCTTTGAGAAGGACCTCCTGATTCTTTAGCCTTATTTCCTTCATTCTTCTTTGTTCAGTTTTATCCTGAGCCCTTTTGGTAGCTTGGGCTTCAGCAAGGAGACTTTCATTCTCCCTCTTTTTGGCTACAATAGCCTGTTCCTTGAACCAAGGGAGAGGATGTGCTATTCCTGTGAGAGACTCCAAAAATAGGGTGTGATTAGCTACCTCATGTTTTAAGGAGGAAATTTTGGAATCTACTGAAATTTTCAGTAGATCCATGGAATTCTTTGGTAAAATTGTTAAAGAGGGTAGTGAGATGGGAGTTAAGAAGTGGGTTTAACACTTCTTGAAAAGCTTGGGTTGAAAAGGAGGGGGCAGTGGAAGTGGGTTGAGTGTTTGGGAGACCTTCAAGTGAAGATGCCTGCATTGGTATGAATTGGGGTTGCAGGACTTGGTCATTCAAAACTTTAGTGACCAGCTCACTGAGCTTGGCCACATCAGCCTGAATATGAGAAACGATAGCCTTCAATTCCTGAAGCTTGAGATCTGATTCGTCCAACCTTCTAAGTATATCATCTGAATCCCTAACTGGTGAGTCAATTTCATCATGACCTGAGTCCATCTCATGAGTGTCATGTGACATCCAGTACCTGATCATCCGGCAAGTCCGTGCGGTAGGTGTACTTTCACCGTTACTGTGTGTAAATACTATATATACAAACACTGTTTGTGATAACAGAACTCAGAATATAGGAAACAGTTGTACGTATTCATGTGAAAAATTAAATACCGTAACTACAACAACTCAAGATAAACAATAGTTGTATGTAGTTAGGTGAAAACCTAAGTACAATTAATGCAACGAATCAAGAATGACAACAGTGTTCAAAGAAATAATAAGAATATGTCGGTTGCGAGCTGATGTCCATTGATGACAGGAATCAGATGGCCGACAAATCAGTATGAAAACAATGTGAAAACAGGATGTTAGTTGAGTCCGTTAGTGAGGAAATACAATTCAAAACACAATTGCAATATCGTTTCAGAATAACGAACTGACATTGTGTTTGCGTGGGTGACGATTCACACAAACATATCTGTAAGTTTAACGTTCTGAAATGATGACTGGAAAGTAGAAAACAAGAATCAGAAAGCAAAACCATTGTCGTGTTCGTTCGGGTGACGATTCGAACGAATACGCGCGATGGTGACGCGTTCTGACGAAACGAAAACGAAACACGACACAAACGACAAATTAGTTAAGAAAATAAAATATTTTATATTTTACAATTTTGAAACTCATCAAAAATAATTAAAACAACTCTTTTTATTTTAAAACGCGTAAAACTACGCGTTACGTCCCGGAAACGCAACGGAGACGAAAAATGAGCAACTGAAATGAACCCGAATACCCCCGGGGTATATAAACACCAAATAAGTCTTTCCTCTCATTATTCCATAAGCTCTCTCTCTCTAGAAAACTTGTTTCCCAAACCTTTCTCTCTCTCTAGAATAATCACTCTTCAAATCGCGATATCTCACTCGTTTCTCAACTAAATCGGACGTTCTTGGTGTCCAAACGAAGCTCTCGACCTCCTCTACCTAGAAGTATAGAAGATCTGAGCATTTTTACGGCTAAAAACGAGGTACTTGAGCTTGAAATATTCGAAAAATAGGGTTTTATACCCATGTTCGACTCACACCCAACCAACCGGTTCAAACACCCTAACATGTGTACACTACACTCTCGAAAACATTTATAGTACACCACCAACTAGGGGGCAGCACTACCACCAGTCGGAGTTCAAGGGAGATGATGGTGCTGAAACAGGTTCTGCCAGGAGTGGGTGGCCGAACCCTTAGACGCCGGCCGAACCTTATTGTTGGTCATCCCACCACCCACGAACCTCCTAGCCCCGAACCATTGCATGAGTAGCGAACCATGCTCTGCGAACCTCCTTTGATCAACACCGAACCTGTGGTGGCGAACCCTTGATATTCCACGAACCTTGGCCGAACCTGTGCTTAACCACCCATGAACCAAACCTCGGCGAACCTTGTTAGTAGCCAAACCCTTTAATGGACCACGAACCTCTAACCGAACCCCGGACCTGGGTGAAGCATCTAACCACGAACCTGTACATAACAGGGCAACGAACCTTGAAGGGGGAGCGGCTAATAGGTTCGCTGGATCGGTAGCCGGGCCCATCTATTTTCTCGGCCGAAGACATTTTGTAGCCAACACCACCCACCGGCCCATCACCCAGCCCCAGGGCCTACTGTGTCGGCCCAACTTTGGTACCTTGGCCCAGAACATATTGTTTCAGCCCATAGCTCACTTGATGGGCCCATGATTCATTCGATCCATGGCGGTTAAACTAGCCCAAGCTTCGCCCGACCCAATATCATTGTAGGACCTATGAAACTATTTAGGCCCAACATAAATCATTCGGCCCATATATTAAACGATCGGTCCAATGGATTCAAAATGCAATCTAACACTAGAACTAAATTGTTAAAAATGACATGCAAGGGAATTGGAGTAGTAATCATATGTGTTATTGCAAAGGTGGCAAAACTTTGAGATAATTTCATTAAAAACTTATAACTTAGTCGTTTAGAACCGGTTACCAAGTGACTTCAAGTATTGAGTCAAATAAGGCAATGAACATGTAAAACCTAAATAACATGACACATGGAGTAATGAGTCTATTCAGGTGTTAGTATGACAAATAACAAGAAAACAGGGCCGAATGAAGACCAAGATCTAAACTCGCGAGTGTTAGCCAACTTAGAGGGCTAACACAAACACACACAAACACGTACTTAAGGATTTATACTTATAAGTTAAATCCAATGTGAAATCAATACAGGATCGTGAAAACTACTACAAGTACAATCAAGAGCGCGTGCATTGTGTTTAAGCTAAGTCAACCACTTCAACAGTAAGGTGAGTTCATATGCCCCTTTTCTAATCTTAACTGATTTTAAACTCTCGGGGCTGAGAAACACGCTAAATCGCTAAATCTTTTATTTACTTAGAAGTTTTAGTACAACATATTGTTTATATTATGGTTTAGATAGTATTGTTTATCTTTATTATCGCTTATCATTATATGCGTGTTGTGTGAGAATAACATATCTTAAATGCTTAAGATGATCTATCATGATATATCATCATGAGTTCATCAATACAAGGGAATAATATAATTATAAGGTTAAAACTCATAATACTTTATTATTCGTTCAATGAGTAATCAGGAGATGACTTGAGACAATTACAGCTAACAACACAAATGAAAAGCATGATAACATACTTTCATGATGATGAGATCATTCGCCACATTGATTAACACCGTGTCATAAGACGAGTTCGTATAACACGTTGTTAAAATCATAGAGGGATACATGACACCGATACAACATATGAGACTATTATTTGTGATATCAAGGATGACATCATGATAACCTAGTTTCAAGATGTCATTCCCCATATATACTAACATTGTATTATAAGACATGATCTTATAAGAAAATGTTAAATACTAGAGTTCCTAGCATTGTGTACATTTCATGATTAGAACATACCTAGGATGATATTATAATAACGTAAGTTCTGATATCATCCAATTGTGGAGTAATATAAGTATATTAAGAACTGATCTTATAACACTATGTTTACAATATGAAACTATGTGATTGTGTGACTACGTGAATAGGGAGTATACTTATATGTGCCTATGTGATGAGACTATATGAGAATGTATGAGACTATGCGATGAGACTATATTAGACTATATGAGACTATGCGATGAGACCATGAGACTATATGAGACTATATGAGACTATATTAGACTATATGAGACTATATGAGACTAAATGAGACTATATGAGACTATGCGATGAGACTACATGAGGCTATATGAAACTATGTGATGAGATTATATGAGACTATGTGATGAGACTATATGGGACTATATGAGACTATGTGATGAGGCTATATGGGACTATATGAGACTACGTGATGGGAATATATGAGACTATATGAGACAATGGGATGAGCCTACATGAGACTATATGAGATTATATGATGAGACTAGGTGGAACTATGTGAGAATTTGATGGGTATCCCCAGTTGTATTACAAGTAGTGTTTAATTCTATCGAGCATGTGGTGGGATGGCATCTGGGCGGGTTGTAGGCTCGACCCTTTCATATGCCCTATATATAAGCATGCTTGATAGGGCGAAACACTGTTTGTAGGATAACTATGGAGAGGCCATTGTGAGAGACAAACCAGACATTTATCAACAAGACTTGGGTTAAACATTTTGATTGTGACTAACACACTGGGGAATGAACAAGGCCTTATGGGTGCAGATCAGACGGGTTGAACACAAGGGATATGTGAATGGGCATCCATAGTTGTATTACAAGTGGTGTTGAATTCTATTGAGCATGTGGTGGGATGGCTTCTGGGCGGGTTGTAGGCTCGACCCTTTCGTATGCCCTATATATAAGCATGCTTTATAGAATGAAATATCACTTGCAAATATAACTATGGAGAGACCATTGTGTGAGACGGGTGAATCAAACATTAACAATACATTTGTATGACATGGTGTGTGTAAATGTTAACAAGCCAATGGTTTTCAATTACTAAACTTATGAACTCACCAACCTAGTGTTGACTTTGTTTAATTGCATGTTTTCTCAGGTGACGAACATGGTTAGTCACCAAGCATCAGGAACATAGCTAGGGGACTTATAGAAGACCTAGCTGCATTTTGTGTTGATCACAATTTTGAATGACTAACCATGAATCATCTTTTGTAAATCTTGTGCAGATACAAGATAGGAACTCCATGATTCTTTTTGGATATATTTACTTAGGTAAATTATAAACATAACATTGTAATTTAACTTTGTAATTCTACATCATATGTCATGTTAGCATTTCTCATTATATATTATGTGCCATGTAAACAATCTGATCATTTCGATTATCACAATGATATCACGCCCCGGCTAAGGGTGTGACATGTCATGTACCCCTTTTTCTTGATTCTAGTGATTTCCAGCCTCAGTTTCAAGAACCTCATTGGCTGTTGCCATATGTAACATCAGTGTCCGAACCGTAGTCGGAACAATAATGGTACGGTAGATCAGGTACGAAACTATGTGTATTATTTGTTGTTTGATGTTCAATACGAAACTATTACGAATCTATTACTGTAGATGCACTTAATGTCCCTAGTTCTATTTTGTAACATTCATCATGTAAAATTCAAGTTATATTAATGGAAGTTGTCTTTCTATATTGTTCTTAATGTTTAATATTAATTATATGATTATGTTATTGGTTGATTTGATTTATTATATATTTGAGTATGAGTATTGCTCATTTGGCCGAATGACTTTAGAGTATGAAGTCATTCGCCAAATGAGAATAGAGTATGTCTATATTCAGCGAATGAGTCATTCGCCGAATGACTCATTCGACTGAATTACCTATTCGACAGAAGTCATTCGCCGAATGAGTTGTTTCGGCCTCTCATTCGGCCGAATGTCAGCTGCCTATATATACAAGCTCAAAATCATTTCAACCCTAACTTCTGAGAACCCTCATTCTTCTCTGTGTGCTCCAGTGTCAAACCCCCGAAGATTTGAGAGTTTCTTGCTGTCCAAGTTCGATTCATAGCTCGTGGTGTTCGATTCTCATTCAAACGTTCATCTCTTACCGTCGAATCACCACGGTTGCTGTTGGTTTCGATTGGAAAACCCTGGAATAGGATTCCGCACTATTCCAGAGGCTGTAGAGCAGATCTCCATTGGAACCGGGTTGTTTCCGTGCTCCAAATTTGTCCTACAATGTGGTATCAAAGCTTTGGCTCTTGATTCTGCTCGATTTCCTTTCCAAATCATCATATCTTTGATTGTTCATTCGAAATCTGCAAAAACCCTAAGCTTTTTGTCCTAAAAGTTACTATTTCATTGCAAATCCGTGAATTATTGTGGTGTTTTTTTCAAAACGTTTATCCCAATTTGTTCATTATCATCTCATGATGTTCTGTACCAAATTTGGTACTTAGATCTGGTCAAAATCTTAAGTTATCACGATTTTTGTTACAAAAACCCTCTAATTGGCCGAATGTCGATGGCGGCCGAATAGTTTCAGCCGAATAAGCCTCATTCGGCGAATAGCCACATTCGACTGTCTCATTCGGCAAATAACCCTCATTCGATCTCTCATTCGCCGAATAACCCTCATTCGATCAGTCATTTGGCGAATAGCTTCATTAGGTCAACTCATTCGCCGAATAGGTTCATTCTCTCTTCTCATTCGCCAGTTCTATCACATTCGGCCCCCAACATTCGCCCTAAGGGTCTTCATTCGGCTATCATTCTGCAAATTTTTCTAAGTGTTGAATCTTGTCATTTATGATTAAATGGAAGATTTAGCATTGATGGCGAACCAAAATCATCGTATTCAGACTTTGCTACTGACTGAGACTGAGACTGGAAATTCTAATAAAGCTCCAAAGTTGCTATCCTTAGACGATTATCCACACTGGAAGTATCGGTTTGAGATTCATATCAATGGAGTGGATACAAACTTATGGATGATGATTGAGGGAGGTTATCTTAGACCTCTGAATGAAGATGGAACTCCTATGCTAGTCACACGGATGACTGAGCCTCAGAGAAAGCTGTATGATTAGGAGAAGAAAGCTTATGCTATTCTATCCCAGTCCATTGCCACTGATATTTTCCATCAGTTCAGACAGTTTACCTCTGCAAAGCTACTGTGGGATGCACTGCAACAAAGATATGAGGGTAATGATGCTTTGAAGAGTATCAAGTCAAAGGCATTGAGAAAGGAATTCAATAGCTTCATGTATGTGGGAAATGAATCACTGGATGAGCTGATTGCTAGATTCTATCATCTTTTGAGTGAGTTATTCAATCATGAAGTCAATACAACTACTCAGGAAAAGATCCAGTGTTTGGCAGATGCTTTACCTCCAAAGTGGGAGTCATTCTTGATGGTCCTCAAGAAGAATCAGATGTTGGCTCATATGGACATAAATGATTTTATTCAGAAGCTGAAAGAGCAAGAGATAGAGAACAAGTGGAAGGCAAAGAGAGTTGCCCAAGTCCAGGATCCATCGTTGTACTATTCTACTCCTACAGTTGAGAAATCATCTTCTCATGCTCCATTGAAGACAACATTTGTTTCTCAGACTACTGAAGCTCCATCATCTACTCAGATTCATTTTAGTCAGTCATCTTCTTCAACCAGCACTCAAAAGGAACATCATCAACCTGCTGCCAGTCTGAAAACAGATAATTTTGACAAAGTTACTGTGGAGATTGCTAAGGAGCACATGGGTCTTTTATCTACACTCGTCAGCTCGTATGATGGTTTAGTAGCTGGTCAAATTGGCAATCCTTATCTGACTAATGATGATTATTCTCAAATAGATCCCGATGATTTGGAAAGGATTGATATTATGTGGGCTTTGGCAAGTGCTGTTTGAAGAGCAAAAGAGTTTGTAAAGAGAACGGGAAAAGACATCAATCTTAACATAGAATCCAAGTTGGGTTTTGATATGGCTTCTGTGACTTGTTATAATTGTGGAGAAAAAGGTCATTTTGCTAGACAATGCAAGCAACCGAAGAAAGCTGGAAACAAGAATCCTTTTCAACATCAAAAGTCATCTAATTCAAATCCAGAAAGGAGATTAGTTCCCATTGATTCTCCTACTCAGGCTGGATCTTCTACTTCTGCAAGCAAAGCCCTAATGGTACAACAAGATGTAACGATCGATTTTCAACAATTGAATATATTTAAAATAATCATTAATGAAATGATTGTGATTGTTACAAATAGAAAATATGCGAGAAATGATAAACATAGGTGAAAACAGTGTGCGAAACGGAGTTACGGATTGTCCGGAATCGTGAAATGAAGAAATTATGTTTTGAATTGCTTCGCGGTACGCGAAGGCTTCAGGAGCCCCTCTTCGCGGTACGCGAAGAATCTAAAATATCTGATGATCCCGAATTTCTTCGCGGTACACGAAGGCTCTATAAGGCCTCCTTCGCGGTACGCGATGGGTGAGGCGGTTCTGCAGATTCTTGATTTTTATCAGATTTGCATGAAGAAAATTTATTTTCTTCATCTTCGAACCTGTTCACAAGAAACACACACACATACGGAATTTTGACATCCAAAATCAGTTTTGAGACTACCGGATCATCCAGATCGAACCAGGGATTGTTTCTGCAAGTCTGGATCGTCAGATTTTAACCAAAAATCCGTCGAAAGGGTAACGATTCGTATTATTCTATTAATTTTGATAATATACGGATTAAATTGAATTGTGAGCATTATATGATGATTTGGGATGATTAGAAACGAAGAATTAGATGTTTTAACGGTGAAATCTTGATTTTGATCCGTTATGATGTCCGGTTGGTGTGAAAATCATATTATTGAATATGATAACCAGGTGGGATGATTAAATCATGGTTATGATGATTTTAGATCATTCTCTGGAATGATAGATCTAGTTCAAGTGTTGATTAAATGTTTGAAATTGAAAGTTAATGATTTTAGCATGATATGCTAATTATAAATAATGACTTGACTTCTGTATGCCACATACTAATAAATGAGATTCAAATGAGTTTGAATCAATATGTATGGGTGTTAGGTGAATTGAAACTGGTTGTATACGTGTGAGTTACAACCAGATGTTGATAAAGGAAGTCAAGCAACGGATTATAAAATATGAAGTTGTGATAAGTTAAATATGATTAAGAACATGTGTAGATTAGTTTCTACACATGAGTTGTTTGATAAAAAGCCTCAATGAGCTTTTGATTGAATATGAAAAGTAAAACAGGTCAAATGAATTATATTATATAAATAACACAAGTTGTGTGTTCATGTTGTTAAATCCTGTTATATGTGAATATATAATAGGAAGAGGAGGTGAATCTAGTTCTAGAAGGCCTGGGAAAGAGTTGGAGATTGTTGATAACTCTCCAAAGCGAGGTAAGTTACCTAATTGATTGAACTTGTAGTTAAAGGACTGGGTGAGTCCACACTACAAGTAATTGTGCATTTAGCATATATACATGATTTGTTGAGTTGATTGGAATGATATAAATGAATGTGGTTATGGGTGTCACATGATTCACAAGGTGTGTGAACATAAGACATGTAATTCCAATGTAATAGATTCACAAGGTGTGTGAACAAATGGTGGATTGGAATTGTGCATGCTGATTCACAAGGTGTGTGAACATAAGACATGTAATTCCAATGAAATAGATTCACAAGGTGTGTGAACAATTGGTGGATTGGAATTGTGCATGCTGATTCACAAGGTGTGTGAACATAAGACATGTAATTCCAGTGAAATAGATTCACAAGGTGTGTGAACAATTGGTGGATTGGAATTGTGCATGATGATTCACAAGGTGTGTGAACATAAGCCATGTAATTCCAATGAAATAGATTCACAAGGTGTGTGAACAAATGGTGGATTGGAAATGTGCAGGTTTTGATTCACAGGGTGTGTGAACATGAGACTTGAAATTCCAATATAATTGATTCACAAGGTGTGTGAACAATAGACGATTTATAAGGGGATAGACATTTGAAATTCAAATGTCAAACTGTGAATTGTGATTTGTGTAAAATATGTTGCACAATCGGAGTTTTTGTGGGGTTATACATGTGTTATATTAAATTATAATGATTGTGCATGAATGGGAGATATAATGAGGTTTTGGTTGAAAACGAACCGTTAGTAAATCGTTTTGTATGTGGTTGACTGTTGTTGTCAAATTTTATTTGGAACCTCATTAGTGTATCCATATGATATTATGGAATACACTGGGTGAAATAGTGGGGTAACCTTACTTAGTTCTAACGAACTAATGGTGATTTTAAATGTGGTGTTTACAGGTACTAAGGAGTCGGGTGAGCGGTGATGGTGATCGGAAATCGAACGTGAAGGCTCACATTATGGTTTTTAGTTTTAATAACCAAACAGTTGTGTAATTTTTGTGTATCAAATGTTTTGAGGAGTATGTAAACATATGTAAATCTGTTTTTAACAGGTGTTAGTAAATAGTATGTTTACAGGTGTGTAAAACACAAAAGTTTTTACTGGGACCTAACGTAAATTATTAAATATTGGTGTTAATGTCCGGAGGGGACATGAAAGTGACAGTGGGTGTCACAGGTTGGTATCAGAGCCAACGGTTTGAGCGATTTAAGTGCGTCATGAACACTTGAACTCAAGCCATTGAGCTCTGGGTAGATAGGAAGAGCCGTTCGATTCAAAATCCGATCACAAGCCGAACTCACCAGGTATGATGTATCTGTAAATTGTTAAATGATATGGAAATTGTTTTGTTATAAACCAATATTCCTAACTCGTGTGAAACAGTGAATGCAAGGACACGGGTATATGGTGCATATCTTGCTATGCCTGGCCAGCTTAGTAACATATACATGATATGAACGTATCCTTAGGAACATTATTTCACACCAGTATATGGAAGTATTGGTAGGGTGTTAAAAGTAAATGTATGTGATCAGTTAGAATCACAATTGTGTCATCATTAGTTGAATAATTGAGTAATTCACAAGAGTGTGAATATTCAATAAAGACACATATACATGTAATGTATAAGTCCGTTAAAGACGAGTGTGTGGTTTGGAGTATGTGGTTTGCATATATGTGGAGTATAAATATGTAAACTAATGATATGTTATATTATTTCAGTCATAAAATGGCTGATGAACATAACCCCGAGGGGTTTGGGCATGAGGAAGAACATCTCACCGAACTGCAAGTGACGGTGAGGGAGGAGGTGGCTAAGGCATTTGAAGCTACCTTACCAACTCGTATAGAAGGATTACAAGCTTCGTTGAGAGATTTTATACGTGAAGAGTTTGCAACTCTTAAAGATGAAATGGGTGGTGAAAAACCTTCTAAAAAGGTTACTTATAAAGAATTTGTGGCTTGTAAGCCAACTGAATTCAAAGGTGAGGTGGATCCACTGTTGAGCCAAAGGTGGATAGCTGATATGGAAAGCACGTTTGAAACATGCCATTGTGATCCGTCTGACGAGGTAATGTTTGCTGGGAACCAATTGAAGGAAAGAGCAAAGGATAGGTGGGAACTTCTCCGAAAGGAGAAGGGTCGGGATGGTATAAAGGATTTGACTTGGGGTGCATTTAAGGAGTTGTTCCTTAAACGATTCTGTCCTCAGGTTGCTATTGATAGAATTACTGAGGAATTTTTACATATGAGGCACAAAGAGGAGGATATAGACACTATTACTGCAGTGTTCTTTGATAAAGCTAAATTCTGTCCTGATCTTCTTAGGACTGAACGAATGTGGATTAACAGGTACCATAGCATGTTGAATGCTAAGTACCGGGAGTTCCTTATACCCTCAAAGTTTGAAACTTTGTCGGAATTGACTGATTGCGCTCGTGAGCGTGAATTGGAGTTAAAAAGGCAAGAGGATCGTGGAGAAAAACGAAAGGTGGAAAGGGATGTGGGATCCTCTAAAAAGGGGAAATTTGTTAGTCCACTTAAAAAGTTTAGTTCTCTGGGAGAAGCTAAACATTGTTCAAAATGTGGAAAGAAACATTTTGGTGAGTGCTATTTTAAATCGGTGGTATGTTATAAATGTGGCAAGTTGGGCATCTTGCCTCTCAATGTGCCAGTGCACTCAATTTGTGCTACAACTGTTATAAACCGGGACACCGACGAAGTGAGTGTCCGGAGTTGAGGGGAGCAGGTCAAGGAGGTACTAGTGGTGGGTCTTTTAAGGCCCAAGGTAGTGGCAAGAAGGTTGAAATACCCCCACCAAAGGGTAGAGCCTTCAAAATTACGGCAGAAGAGGCTAAAGTCACTTCAGACGTGGTGACAGGTACTTTTCATATTAATTCCTTGCCTGCTTATATATTATTTGATTCTTGAGCTAGTCGCTCTTTTATATCTGTGAAATTTGTGAATCATGATTCGTTTGTACTAGCTAAGCTACCTTATCCATTAAAGGTAGAAATAGCTGATTCTAAGAGTTGCTTAGTATATGACATCTATCATAAATGTAAACTCACTATTGATGGTGAGGATTATGAGGTTGATTTGATTCCAATGATCTTGGGAGAATTTGATGTCGTGATTGGGATGGATTGGTTGTCCAAATATGGAGCTAACATTGTATGTAACCGCAAGGTTATTCAATTAACATCTCCAGGTGGTTATGAAGTATGTATTCAGGGAGAGAAACAAGGTGGAACCATATTGTGTTCCTTAGCTAAAGCTATGAATTACATGAACCATGGGGGTCAGTCATTCTTAGCTTATGTTCTTGATGTAGAAAAGGAGATAAAGGAACTTAATGATGTTCCAGTAGTCAGGAATTTTCCTGATGTATTTCCGGATGAATTACCGGGAATTCCTTGTGATAGAGATGTTGATTTTAAGATTGATATTATTCCTGGGGCTAAGCCCATAGCTAAAGCTCCATATCGGTTGGCACCATCTGAAATGAAAGAATTAATGACACAGTTGCAAGATCTTTTAGATAAAGGCTTTATCCGTCCTAGTATCTCTCCGTGGGGTGCACCAATTCTTTTTGTTAAAAAGAAAGACGGAAGCCTTAGAATGTGTATTGATTATAGGGAGTTGAATAAAGTGACTGTGAAAAATCGATATCCTCTACCTCGAATTGATGACCTTTTTGATCAGTTGCAAGGAGCGTCGTGGTTTTCTAAAATCGATCTTCGCTCGGGTTATCATCAACTCAAGGTTAAAGAGGAAGATATTCCCAAGACTGCTTTCCGTACTCGTTACGGTCATTATGAATTTCTTGTGATGTCGTTTGGATTGACAAATGCACCGGCTGCGTTCATGGATTTGATGAACCGGGTGTGTCGCCCAATGTTGGATCGATCTGTTATTGTTTTTATCGATGACATTCTTATTTATTCTAAAAACGAGGGTGATCATGCCTGTCATTTGCGTGAAGTCCTTGAAACTTTACGGAAGGAGAAACTATATGCCAAATTTTCTAAATGTGCATTTTGGTTGCGTGAAGTCCAGTTTTTGGGACATGTGGTGGGTGCTGATGGCATACTTGTTGATCCTTCGAAAGTTCAAGCGGTGATGAAATGGAGTCCTCCTAAAACTCCAACTGAAATTAGAAGTTTTCTTGGTCTAGCCGGTTACTATCGGTGGTTTATACAGGATTTTGCAAGAATTGCATCTCCTTTGACTAAACTAACAAGAAAAGATGTGAAATTTGTATAGGGTGATGATCAAGAAAAAGCTTTTAATGAACTCAAGTTCAAGTTAACTCAGGCACCGGTATTAACTCTACCGGATGGACCTGATGATTTTGTGGTGTACTCTGATGCATCTTATCTTGGGCTTGGTTGTGTCCTTATGCAAAGAGGTAAGGTGATTGCCTATGCGTCGAGGCAACTGAAAGTTCATGAAGTAAACTATCCTACTCATGATCTAGAATTGGCAGCGGTAGTGTTTGCCTTAAAAATTTGGAGGCATTACTTGTATGGTGTGAAATGCACAATTTACACTGATCACAAGAGCCTGAAATATTTCTTCACACAGAAGGAATTAAATATGAGGCAAAGACGTTGGATAGAACTACTCAAGGATTATGATTGTGAAATCCTTTATCATCCGGGAAAAGCCAATGTGGTGGCGGATGCCTTGAGTAGGAAAGAAGAACATGAACCCATTCGGGTTATAGCAATGAGGATTGTGATTTCTTCTGATTTGGTGGATCAAATTAAAGAAGCTCAAATTGAAGCTTTAAAAGAAGAAAACGGGAAACGAGACCGAATAAAGGGGCAAGCTCATAATCTGGATGAAGATAGTCGTGGGTTAAAGAGAAGATGGGGTAGGGTGTGGATACCTCCCACTTGTTCTTTGAAAACTGACCTGATGGAGGAAGCTCATAAATCAAAATACTCAATTCATCTGGGAGCCACTAAAATGTATCGAGACCTTCGGGTAAATTACTGGTGGCCAGGTATGAAACGAGATATTGTTAAATATGTTGAAAAATGTTTAACTTGTTTGCAAGTAAAGGCTGAGCATCAAAAGCCTTATGGCAAATTACAGCCTTTGGAGATTCCTATGTGGAAATGGGAACACGTCACAATGGACCTAATTACTAAACTCCCGAAAACCCGAAAGGGATATGATACGATTTGGGTCATTGTGGATCGGTTGACTAAAAGCGCTCATTTTATTCCTATTCGTGAATCGTATTCTTCTGAGAAAATGGCTGAAGTGTATGTGAAAGAAATAGTGTCGCGTCACGGGATACCAGTGACGATTGTGTCCGATCGAAACACACGATTCACTTCTCATTTCTGGAAGAAGTTTCAAGAGGAATTGGGTATTAAACTGTTGTTGAGCACGGCATATCATCCTCAGACTGATGGTCAGAGTGAACGGACCATTCAAACACTAGAGGATATGTTACGAGCGTGTATAATTGATTTCGGAGGTAGTTGGGATAACTATCTACCTCTGGCGGAATTTTCGTATAACAACAGTTATCATTCTGGATTGGGGATGCCTCCATACGAAATGTTATATGGAAGACGATGTCGTACTCCCGTTTGCTGGGGAGAGGTTGGACCGCAAGAGCTTGAAAATAAAGAAATACTGAAAGTTACAAATCAACGAATTGATCAAATTCGAGCTCACTTGAAAGTGGCACAAGACCGTCAAAAGTCGTATGCAGATAAACGAAGACGACCGATTGAATTTCAAGTGGGAGACTTTGTATTGTTAAAGGTTTCCCTTTGGAAGGGTGTAATTTGTTTTCCTAAACGAGGGAAGTTAAGCCCGCGTTTTATTGGACCATTTAGAATTACAGCTCGGATAGGTAATGTTGCTTATCGCCTTGAGCTACCAGAGGAATTAAGTGGTATACATGATACTTTTCACGTATCATATCTGAGAAAATGTTTGGCGGAAGAATCGGCTTATGTTCCACTTGAAGATTTGGAAATTGATGATAAATTAAATTATATTGAAAAGCCAGTTGCGATTTTAGATCGAAAAGTCAAACAATTCAGAAACAAGTCCTTAAACCAGGTGAATATTCAATGGAAAAACAGGAGGAGATCTGACGCAACATGGGAGTCAGAAGACGAGATGAAGAAATTTTATCCTTTTCTTTTTGATGTATAAGCGGTTTCGAGGACGAAACCTTTGTAAGGAGGGGAGATTTGTAACGATCGATTTTCAACAATTGAATATATTTAAAATAATCATTAATGAAATGATTGTGATTGTTACAAATAGAAAATATGCGAGAAATGATAAACATAGGTGAAAACAGTGTGCGAAACGGAGTTACGGATTGTCCGGAATCGCGAAATGAAGAAATTATGTTTTGAATTGCTTCGCGGTACGCGAAGGCTTCAGGAGCCCCTCTTCGCGGTACGCGAAGAATCTAAAATATCTGATGATCCCGAATTTCTTCGCGGTACGCGAAAGCTCTATAAGGCCTCCTTCGCGGTACGCGATGGGTGAGGCGGTTCAGCAAATTCTTGATTTTTATCAGATTTACATGAAGAAAATTTATTTTCTTCATCTTCGAACCTGTTCACAAGAAACACACACACATACGAAATTTTGACATCCAAAATCAGTTTTGAGACTACCGGATCATCCAGATCGTACCAGGGATTGTTTCTGCAAGTCTGGATCGTCAGATTTTAACCAGAAATCCGTCGAAAGGGTAACGATTCGTATTATTCTATTAATTTTGATAATATACGGATTAAATTGAATTGTGAGCATTATATGATGATTTGGGATGATTAGAAACGAAGAATTAGATGTTTTAACGGTGAAATCTTGATTTTGATCCGTTATGATGTCCGGTTGGTGTGAAAATCATATTATTGAATATGATAACCAGTGGGATGATTAAATCATGGTTATGATGATTTTAGATCATTCTCTGGAATGATAGATCTAGTTCAAGTGTTGATTAAATGTTTGAAATTGAAAGTTAATGATTTTAGCATGATATGCTAATTATAAATAAAGACTTGACTTCTGTATGCCACATACTAATAAATGAGATTCAAATGAGTTTGAATCAATATGTATGGGTGTTAGGTGAATTGAAACTGGTTGTATACGTGTGAGTTACAACCAGATGTTGATAAAGGAAGTCAAGCAACGGATTTTAAAATATGAAGTTGTGATAAGTTAAATATGATTAAGAACATGTGTAGATTAGTTTCTACACATGAGTTGTTTGATAAAAAGCCTCAATGAGCTTTTGATTGAATATGAAAAGTAAAACAGGTCAAATGAATTATATTATATAAATAACACAAGTTGTGTGTTCATGTTGTTAAATCCTGTTATATGTGAATATATAATAGGAAGAGGAGGTGAATCTAGTTCTAGAAGGCCTGGGAAAGAGTTGGAGATTGTTGATAACTCTCCAAAGCGAGGTAAGTTACCTAATTGATTGAACTTGTAGTTAAAGGATTGGGTGAGTCCACACTACAAGTAATTGTGCATGTAGCATATATACATGATTTGTTGAGTTGATTGGAATGATATAAATGAATGTGGTTATGGGTGTCACATGATTCACAAGGTGTGTGAACATAAGACATGTAATTCCAATGTAATAGATTCACAAGGTGTGTGAACAAATGGTGGATTGGAATTGTGCATGCTGATTCACAAGGCGTGTGAACATAAGACATGTAATTCCAATGAAATAGATTCACAAGGTGTGTGAACAATTGGTGGATTGGAATTGTGCATGCTGATTCACAAGGTGTGTTAACATAAGACATGTAATTCCAATGAAATAGATTCACAGGGTGTGTGAACAATTGGTGGATTGGAATTGTGCATGCTGATTCACAAGGTGTGTGAACATAAGCCATGTAATTCCAATGAAATAGATTCACAAGGTGTGTGAACAAATGGTGGATTGGAAATGTGCAGGTTTTGATTCACAGGGTGTGTGAACATGAGACTTGAAATTCCAATATAATTGATTCACAAGGTGTGTGAACAATAGACGATTTATAAGGGGATAGACATTTGAAATTCAAATGTCAAACTGTGAATTGTGATTTGTGTAAAATATGTTGCACAATCGGAGTTTTTGTGGGGTTATACATGTGTTATATTAAATTATAATGATTGTGCATGAATGGGAGATATAATGAGGTTTTGGTTGAAAACGAACCGTTAGTAAATCGTTTTGTATGTGGTTGACTGTTGTTGTCAAATTTTATTTGGAACCTCATTAGTGTATCCATATGATATTATGGAATACACTGGGTGAAATAGTGGGGTAACCTTACTTAGTTCTAACGAACTAATGGTGATTTTAAATGTGGTGTTTACAGGTACTAAGGAGTCGGGTGAGCGGTGATGGTGATCGGAAATCGAACGTGAAGGCTCACATGATGGTTTTTAGTTTTAATAACCAAACAGTTGTGTAATTTTTGTGTATCAAATGTTTTGAGGAGTATGTAAACATATGTAAATCTGTTTTTAACAGGTGTTAGTAAATAGTATGTTTACAGGTGTGTAAAACACAAAAGTTTTTACTGGGACCTAACGTAAATTATTAAATATTGGTGTTAATGTCCGGAGGGGACATGAAAGTGACAGTGGGTGTCACACAAGATGAAGGAGTAAACTGGGACTTCAGATTCAATACAGATCAAGGAGAACTAGACAAAGCTTGTGTTGCTGAAATTCAAAAGGTTGAAGATTACAGTGAGGAAAACACTTTGGAAGAACCAAAGATTAATGATACTGAAGCATCAAGTTCAGAGTCTGATTGCATGACTGATTCAGACACTCAGGAATCTGATGCTGAAATTGAAGACTCTTCTACTCAGTTTTGCGTTGATGGTAAACTCTTCCGCTTCATCACATTCCGAGCAGGTATACACTGATTGTTCATCTTCACATTCAGAGTGTTTTAATTGTGTTGACCTATAGAGTAAGGTCCTTGCTTATCAGAAACATAATAGTGATTTGATGAACGATCTCGACTTGTGCATTGAGGCTAACAAAATTCTAAAATCTAATGAAAAGGATTTTCAAGGTAAAATTGATCTTTTAAATAGACAATTGCATGAAGCCGAGATCGCAGTACTGAATAAGCAAGATGCTATCACTTCTTATCTCAATACCATCAATGAGATTAAGAAGAAGTTAGCAATAGTCGAGTGTGACTATGAGACCTTGGGACAAAAGCTCAAGAGCTATGAGAGCTCATCTTACATTATTGAGCACATGATCAGTAGGGGTACTGATCAACAGGGAAAGGGAAAAGTTAGCTATCAAAATTGTCCTCCACCTATCCTCAACACCTTTGTTAATACACCAAATGACAAAGATGTTAAGGATTTTCAAGTCACTACTCCATTAGTAATAGATCCAACTGGACTATTTATTAATGAGGATTCCTCAAAATCTGAGAAATCCCGTGTGGATGGACTTGTTGAGGATTGGGTCTCAGATTCTGAGGATGAATCAGATGATTCATATGTCTCTACTCAGAATCAAGCCCCTGTAGTCATGAAATGTGACCCAATCTCAAATTCAAAGATTTACAAAGAATTGGGGTTTGTAAAAGCTTCTCAAGAGTCTGAAGCAAAATATGTTACCAAGTCTGCTTTTATTGGTAACAAAGGGACAAAAGTTTTGGGTTTTAATCAAGACAAGCTAAAATCAAATGTTTTTAAATCACATAAACAGTCTTTCTCTGATTTAAAACATTTTCATAAAAAGGGTGAAAAAGTTTGTTTTGAGTGTGGTGTACTTGGGCACTTTGTTAGATCCTGCCCTCATTTGATTAGACCAAAGGTTGCACCACCTAGAAAACAAAATCTGAATTTTGTTAAAACTGTCAGATCTGAGTCCAAATAATTTCTGACAAAACCCAAACAACCAAATCAGGTTAAATATGTGGACAAGGGTAAAGGGAAATTGATGAACTTGAATGTTCTCAAGTCTGTTAATGTTGATCAATCTAAACCATCATCCATTTATCTGAAAAACTCTTTTAATAAACATGCAATCTGGAAAGTTAAATCATCTGAGAGTTCAGTTCCACCCATCTTAGACAAGCCTATTTCAGATGGTAAATGGATTGATGTATGGATCCGAGACTCACTGGGTCAACCCAAGACTATAAAGGCTTAGGTTCCCAAAGTGAACTGATTGTTTCATCTTTGTGCAGGTTGCCCCAAAAGCTGGTGTTAACAGCAATTGGATTGTTGATAGTGGGGCTTCCAGGCATATGACAGGTGATATTTCTCTACTCACCAACGTAAATGCAGTTCGCGGTGGATATGTAGCTTTTGCTGGTGACAAAGGCGGGTTTATAACAGGAGAGGGAATTCTGACAAATGGGCAAGTTTCATTTGATAAAGTCAGATATGTCAAGCAATTGGAAAATAATCTTCTTTCAGTGTCACAGATCTGTGACAAGGAGTATAAAGTCTTATTTGATGATTCCAAATGCTACATTCTTAAGCAAGGTGTGAAAATTCCTGAAGATTGGATCTTGATGTCTGCCCCCAGGAAGCAAGACTTGTACGTACTCAATATGGCCACAGCTTCAACTACATCCTCCAAAGCTTCATGTTTTATGTCGAAGGCAACAGAAAAAGATTCAATTCTTTGGCATAAGAGGATGGGTCATTTGAGTCTGCGCAAGATGAATCACTTGGTACATAATCATCTGGTTGAGGGAGTTAGCATAAAAAATTTCAAGCTGTCTGATATCTGTGTATCTTGCAAGAAAGGGAAGCAAACAAAGCAGCCTCACAAATTGAAGAAATTTCACTCAATCAATGTTCCTCTGGAGCTTCTCCATATGGATCTGTTTGGTCCAGTGAATCGGAAGAGTATAGCTAGAGATCAATACTGTCTTGTCATCATGGATGAATATTCCAGATACTCTTGGGTTTTCTTTTTGAAGGAGAAATCTGAAACGTTTGAGTGTATTCAAGTATTGGTTACCAAACTTGAATCACTCTACAAGCTCAAGATTCGTCAGTTTCGCACCGATAATGGAACATAATTTAAGAATCATAACATGGAGACTTTTTGTAATGCACAGGGCATTGTGCAACAATTTAGTGCTCCATATGTTCCTCAGATGAATGGTGTGGCTGAACGGAAGAATAGGACATTGATTGAGGCTGCTCGAACCATGCTTGCTGATTCATCTGTGCCGGTTCAGTTTTGGAATGAAGCTGTAGCTAATGCGTGCTATACACTGAACCGGGTATTGATTGTGAAAAGACATGGGAAAACTTGTTTTGAACTGCTTCACAACAGAAAGCCAAATCTTAAGTATCTTGAACCATTTGGTGCACCGTGCACTATGCTTAAGAAACAAGAGCAGGGCAAGTTCAATGAGAAGGTGGAAGAGGGGTATTTTCTTGGATACGGCACTCCAAATAAAAGAGTTTACAATACATCAACTCATAATGTGGAGGAGTGGTACCATGTAGATGTTCAGAAATATTCTATGCCTCCTCCCGGAAAAGGCCCAGATTGGATGTTTGATTATTCTGGTCTTTTTGATTCCTTCAATATGCCTCCCATGTATTCGGATGAAGATGTTGCAGTTCAGATGTTGTATGATGCACAGAATGCACCTGATGAGCCTTTGCAACCTTCGTCTGAATCTATTCCATCAACACAGATAAATGATGACAGCTCAGACACAGATGACAATCTTCACCCTGCTGCTCCTGAACCAGAGGTAAACAATCTCGTACCAGATCTTGAGGATTTGAATCTAAACAACCTGGATCCTCAGGTTGAAGTTCCAGATCATCCTGTTGGAAGAATTAATCGGATTCATCCTCAAGAAAACATAATTGGAAGTCCTTTGGATGGGGTCAAGACAAGAAATCAGCTTTTGTCAGGAGGACTTGCAGACATTCTGGACTTTGCAGATGTAAGCTTTTGTGCTCATTCCTGCTTTATCTCCCAAGTTGAGCCACGTACAGTCACTGAAGCTTTAATAGAAGAATCTAGGGTGGATGCCATGCAAGAAGAACTCTTGCAATACAAAAAGTTAGGTGTTTGGCAATTGGTAGACAAACCCAAAGGTGCAAAAGTGATTGGTAATAGATGGGTTCTTCGGTGTAAGAAAGATGATCACGGGATCATAGTGCGAAACAAGGCACGTCTTCTTGTTCAGGGATTCAGACAGATCGAAGGTTTGGACTATAATGAAGTATTCGCACCCGTTGCTCGACGTGAAGCCATTCTTATCTTCTTGGCTTATGCATCCTTCAAAAGGTTCAAAGTTTATCAGATGGATGTAAAAAGTGCATTTCTTCATGGTGTGATAAATGAAACAGTGTATGTAAGTCAACCTCCTGGGTTTGAGGATCCATTGCATAGAGACCAAGTCTACAAGCTAGACAAAGCCTTATATGGATTGCATCAAGCGCCGCGAGCCTGGTATGAACATTGTCTACTCACCTTCTGAACAACGGGTTCAGAAGAGGTGTCATTGACTGTACACTGTTCATTCGAGAAAAGGATGGTGACTTACTCTTGGTGCAAGTATATGTGGACGACATCATCTTCGGCTCAACAAATGATGATCTGTGCAAAGATTTTGAAAAGGTTATGAAAGAGAAGTTCGAAATGAGCTCAATGGGAGAGATGAAATTTTTTCTGGGATTACAAGTAGATCAGTCTGAGGCAGGAATCTTCATTCATCAAACCAAATATGTTGGGGATATACTGAGCCGGTTCAGTATGTCTGATGCAAAGCCTGCTGGTACCCCACTGGCTGTCAATCACGGGATTACACCAGATGTAAAGGGGGAGTTAATTGATGCTACTTTGTACCGAGGAATGATTGGGTCTCTTATGTATCTTACTGCTTCTCGGCTAGACATCATGTTCGCCACATGCTTGTGTGCACGATATCAATCAAAACCAAGAGTCTCCCATCTCATTGCTGTCAAGAGGATTATGCGTCATCTGAAGGGTACACCGGATCTTGGTTTATGGTACCCTAATGATGATAACTTTGAGCTCACTGCATATAGTGACTCTGATTATGGTGGCTGCAAAAGAGACTTCAAGTCAACATCTGCGGGATGTCAGTTCTTTGGAAACCGATTAGTTACCTGGCAGTGCAAGAAGCAGACGTCGGTGTCTACTTCAACCTGTGAAGCTGAATACATTGCTGCTGCTAGTTGCTGTTCTCAAATCATCTGGATACAACAGCAACTCAGGGACTATGGGTTACATTTTTCTAACACTCCTATATATGTTGATAATACTGCTGCCATAGCTGTCACTAAGAGTCCTGTTCAGCACTCCAAAACAAAACACATCGACATTAAATATCACTTCATACGTGATTGTTTTGAAAAGAAATTAATCGATGTTGTCAAGATTCACACCGATCATCAGAAAACCGATATTTTCACAAAAGCTTTTGATAAACCCAGATTTTTATATCTGATATCGGCTAATGGTGTTTTCCAAAAGGATGAAGTCCTACCTTCATCTGAATCTAACAAATGATCATCATCTTTCTTAGATAATTTTTGTTTCGTCTATTTTACTTTATTTCAGTTTTCTTGTCTAGTTTCTTTTCTTAAATTAAAAACAACTCAAAAAGATTTTCTGTTTTTAGGTTTTTAGGGGGAGATAGTTGTTAATTGAAAAACAAAAAACATTTAAAAAAATAGTTGTTAATTGAAAAACCAAAAACATTTAAAGAAAATAGTTGTTTATTGAAAAACCAAAAACATTTGAAAAATTCAAAAATCCAAAAACAATTGAAAAAGTTAAAATTGAGATGGTTTTTCTTTGAAAAAGTGACACATTAATCTATCATGATATAGAAGCTGAATTGAATGTGTAAGCTGAACACACAAGAAAATTGTGATGTGATGTACTGATAGGCCAACTCTACAAATGAATAAACAGCTTTTGAAAACTTAGAAAGTCTGATTTGTGGAATCTGTTTTATAACACCATTTATGTGAGAAATAGTTTTTGACTCAAATCAAGCATACACCGGTCATCATGGAATCAAATGAGGCTTCAATTAAAGAAAAACAAAAACAAGCTGGTATTAAGCTTGAAGAAAAAGAAAAGCAAGCTGGTATTCAGCTTGAAGAAAAATAAATGCAAGCTGGTATTAAGCTTGAGAAATACTTGAACAAATTAAGTTCGATTCCATACACGTGCCATATTGCTGGGACGAACCTAGCTGAAGCCGTCCATTTGGATAGAACAAGAAAAATACAAAAAGATAATAAATTTGAAATCTTATTGAATTTATGATGACTGGTATTAAGATATACAGAAATGAGTTGTAAACTGATTTTGATCGTTAATGGTAAAATGAAATGGGGAACTCGATCAGAAAACATGAGTGATCATAAAGTTTGTTTAATAGTTGTGTATTGTATGGTTTAAAAATGGACAAACATATCAGTAATCGTATCATAATACAATTGTGTTTGAGATGAAACATTCAATAAAGCTGATGTGATTAGAGTTATGTGTTATTTTATCAGTAGGCTTCTCACAAAAATATGTGCTTATTTGTCTTTAGTTACTAGTTGTACAGTTGGAATTTCTGTTTCAGAAAAATACAAAAAGATTTTCTATTTTCAATTTTAGTTTAGATGATCATTCGTAGAATCAGATGTCTGTCACATCTGAATCCTGAACCAACAAGACATATCTTGATAAATATCACAATTTTGATGTTCAAAATGTTAAATATTGAAAAAGTGTGTGTTTTGGATGTTAAAATATCTCATTCGCCCGAATGAGGTGTGAATTTCATTCATTCGGCCGAATGATCTCACTCTGCGAATGAGTCATTCGACCGAATCAATCAGACTAAGTAAATCTCATTCGGCGAATGAAGTGTGTCGAATGTCTCATTCGAAATTCACATTCGGCGATTGAGAGATTACGAATGTCTTATTCATAAATCACATTCGGCGAATGTGTTTGAGTTTCAACCGACCTTTCGCCTGTCTCATTCGGCGAATGAACAAGACTATATAAACAGTCTATCGGCCGAAAGAGCTTATTTGACCAAATACTCTTTCGACGTAACTGTGTGCCCCTTTCGCCCGAACACCATCTTTGCTCATTCGTTCTTTTTCTAGTGATTCATGTTCACCCAGCCACTGATAATCTTTCTTATCATTATTTCAGGTACTTGGGGAACAAATATCGTCAATTTTCAGCCATGAAATCATCGATTTCCGAACCTCTGTTAGGATTTTAGGGTTTACAGATTCGCCCCTAAAATAAATGGTCAAAAAGAACATAAAACGAACTTTGACATGTTTTAAACTTGTTAGTCGGTCGTTTCTGAGAGTGTAGATACAAGTTTTATGAACTGATTTGATCTTCTGATAAATAAGGGTTTGAATTTCAAAATTCAGCCGAATGACGCCATTCGGCGAATGTCTCATTCGTTGAAGCTCATTCGGCGAATGACACTCATTCGATGAATGTCTTAGTTGATGAAGCTCATTCGGCGAATGAACTCTATTCGCCAAATGGAATTCATTCGGCAAAAGACTCATTCGGCGAATGTGTTCATTCGCCAAAATTGACTGTCATTCGGCTAATCTGCCTGAACTGTTTCTAAGTTCAAATTTTTATCTGATCCAATCTTTTCAAGTTATCTGAATGGTTCTAACATGTTCTAATATGTTTTTCAGAATGGCTGGATACAAGTCCGTGACGAAGAACAACATATGCGGTCATTTGGATCTTGACACTCCGAACGCCAAACACTACACTGAGATCATTACCTTTCTCAGGCGTTCGAGGATTTTCACGGCTATTTCTACTGTCCATACCCCGTACCGTTCGCATTAGCAAGACTTCTGGAACTCTGCTGACATAGACTGTGAGGCTGAGCCTACCGTTATCTGGGGAAAGGTTCTTGGACATGATGTGGTTATCTCAGCAGAACACATCAGGAGAGTCTGTGGCTTTCGGGATTCTCCGGATCAGCCCTATGTGTTAGATCGTTACTTGGTCCGTGGATGCTTCATGAGATGTAAGTATGAGGGAGATCTTGGAGCTGGGATTCTCAACAAAGCCTTCATGTCTCATCAGTTCAAGTATCTTGCGCATGTTCTGATTCATTGTCTAGGATCCAGGAGAGGTGGATTTTACGACATGCGAGAGACGATTCAAGGTGCCTTTGTTGCTCTTGTGCTGAACAGACCATTCAACTTCTCTGAGATGGTCTTCACTCACATGAAGGAGAATGTTACTTTGAAGGGGGACAAGAAATTTCTGATGTACCTGAGGTTTCTGCAGCAGTTGATCGATGCTCAGTTACCTGATCTACCGAAGATCAATGCTGACATTATCAAGCTGGAGCACATGAATGATCTCACTCTCAACTGGGTGATGTCATACAGGGGCAAAGAGAGGAAGCCAGCTTCCAGATCTTTATTTGGTCATCTCTCTAGGCCTGATTACAGAGCACCAGCTGGTCGAAGATGGAGACATGATGAGTCTGACTCAGATGTTGAGGATATTGTTGTACCAGATGATGGTGGAGATGATGATTTTGAGGGTGATGTTGGTGTTGGTGCAAGTGGTAGTGATGCTGGGGTTGCTGATGATGTTATGGTTGGTGGTGGTGCTAGCTCAGTAAGTGTGAGCATGATGACTGTAGGCACAGATGCTGTGACTCCTGATGCAGGTGTTAGCACCTCTTTGGCTGCAGAGGAGGAAGTAGATATTGACTCACTGATGGAGCTGAATTTCCTGATTACTCCTACTTCCACAGTGTCTGCTCCTCTTGATGCTACAGTCCCCCATTTTTCTGAAGGTGGTGATGAGTCAGAGGACTCAAGTGAAGATGAGGGTGAGGGTGGTGCTGATGAGGCTGACAGTTCGGATTCTGAAAAGACTCAGGATGATGAGTTTGAGAAAGTGATGGAAGGAGGAAGAATGGAGATGAGAAAGAGAAAGAGGAGTGAAGTAGAGATAGAGGAGATTGCTGATTCTTCCTTTATTCCAGAGTTTGATGTACCCTCACCTCCTCGGTCTTCTGCTACTGCTACTATTGCTGCTGTTCTGTCTACATCTTCCAGAGCCAGGAGATGAAAGAGGTCGAGGTTCTCATTCCAGAGAAGGTCAGAACTGATAACGGCTGCTACAACTACTGTTACATCAGTAGCAGCTGTTTCAGCTTCTTCACTGACCAGGTCAAGGGCAACTCATGTTCGTGCCACTACCGCCCCTCTGACCACCTCGGTGACTCAGTCCCCCATATTTACTGCTGCATTCTCTGGTCCCTCCATTTCACGTGCTGATATGTCTATACCTACTGTGTCAGTTGTTGATCAGTTGAGCACACTGAACAGTATGGTACTCAGATTGATGGAGAAGAGTATGGAACAGGAAAAGAAGAATAGGGAGCAAGAGCTTGTTATTGTTCAGCTCACCAAGAGAGTGGAGGAGCAGGACACTCTGCTGATTCAAACTGCAGATCAAAGGGCTGATTTGAGGGCTAGGTCTGCTCAACAGGAGCAGCAACTGCTGAAATACATTGATGAGCATCATCAGCTAGCCCTGACAATCACAAATTTCAGTGATAGGATAGTGTCCTTAGAGACTGAAAATACTCGATTAGCAGATCAGATCGACAGTCTCAAGGATAGTACTCCTCGGATTGAAGGTTCTGCAGCACGTTCCGATGAATCAGACAAGGAGGAAGATGAAGAAGAAGAAGAAGAGTCTGAGGAGGAACAGGTAGATTATGAGGATTCAGAGAAAGATGCTGAATTTGATGATGAAGATAAGGACGAATCTGGGAGTGGGTCTTCTGGGTCATCCAGTACTGATGATGATGATGGCGATGATGATCAAGCCCCTCCATCTTCTGAGATTCGGCCCAAGAAGGCCAATGACAAGAAGTCACAGGCTCCTCCTCCTTCGTCTCCCTCAAAGACAGCCGAACCTGAAGCGACTGAGGAAGTAGAAGCTGTGCCTCTGAGACGTCAGTTAGACGAAACTCTTACTATGATTCTGGACGCTCAAGGCATTATACAGCACTCAGTCAACTACGACAAGGAGGAGGGAGAAATCATTCACTGCCTTTCAAAGGAACAAATAGCTGAGCTATTCAGGTTAAATCCTGATGAGGTTATCACTGACGATACCTCTGTTCCTGTTTTTGATGAGCCTGATCCAGAACCTTTTGATGACATTGATGAGGTTATTCTGGAGGATATTACAGATGAGGAGTACCCAAAGTACACATCGGCTGAGGATGAGCTGCCTACTTTTACTGACCAGTTTGAACAAGCTACAGAGGATCTTCTCGTCAGGTATTTGGAAGAACAGGTTGAAGCCAGCAAGTCTGAAGCCGATGACCAGAAGAAAAGGAAAGAGGAGTGGGAGGCCTACTGGGAGGTCTTGAAGAAGCAAAGCACTGAGAAGATGCCAGCTACTCATAAGAAGGTTTATAGGACCAACGGCTATAAAGCTGGAGGTCAAATTCTAAGCTGGGCATACTTTCACGATCTTGGATGCTATGCAGTAAAAAGGGAAAGAGGCATAGATTACTTCAAGCATCCCCATGACTTCAAGACGTTGCCAGGCTTTGAAGTGAATCAATTAGCACATCTGCAGATGCTCTACAGTGAAGACTCAGGGATGTCTGCCTGGTTTTCCCGACAAATCTAGTACGAGTACCGAAAGAGATGGGTGAACTTCCAACCTCAACAGCCTGAAGGTTACTATCTTCCAGAAATTGATGGAGACACCCGGAAACATAAAGTTTTCCTGAAGTGGCTTCCTCCTAAAGTCTTGAAGAAGATTCCTTTACGGAAGATGCGTCAAGATTTTATGGAAGGCTTCCGATGGTGGTATTATGACGGTCGTACTGGAGAAGCAATTATTGTTCTATGCAAGGACAAGAAATGGGAGACTGTGAGAATTTTTGAGCCTATGTGGTTGACTAACTTGTCCCACAAAGATGTTATAGCACGGTATCGTCATCAGATTTTCTTCGACATACAGGATATGGAACAGGCACTTCAGTTCATGAGAGTGATCCGAATCTGCATATGTTTAAAGGTTCATGCTGGAGCTGACTGGAAAGCTATCACTGAGAAATACTTCAAGAAAGACACTTTCACAAGCTGAACTAGGTCCAAGGGGGAGTTTGTAGATGCACTTAATGTCCCTAGTTCTATTTTGTAACATTCATCATGTAAAATTCAAGTTATATTAATGGAAGTTGTCTTTCTATATTGTTCTTAATTTTTAATATTAATTATATGATTATGTTATTGGTTGATTTGATTTATTATATATTTGAGTATGAGTATTGCTCATTCGGCCGAATGACTCTAGAGTATGAAGTCATTAACCGAATGAGAATAGAGTATGTCTATATTCAGCGAATGAGTCATTCGCCGAATGACTCATTCGACTGAATTACCTATTCAACAGAAGTCATTCGCCGAATGAGTTGTTTCGGCCTCTCATTCGGCCGAATGTCAGCTGCCTATATATACAAGTTCAAAATCGTTTCAACCCTAACTTCTGAGAACCCTCATTCTTCTCTGTGTGCTCCAGTGTCAAACCCCTGAAGATTTGAGAGTTTCTTGTTGTCCAAGTTCGATTCATAGCTCGTGGTGTTCGATTCTCATTCAAACGCTCATCTCTTACCTTCGAATCACCACGGTTGCTGTTGGTTTCGATTGGAAAACCCTGGAATAGGATTCCGCACTATTCCAGAGGCTGTAGAGCAGATCTCCATTGGAACCGGGTTGTTTCCGTGCTCCAAATTGGTCGTACAATTACAAAAACATATTGCGAGACAATAGTTAACCGTCAGAATCATGTCTGACAATACGAATCTAAGTTGTGTATGATAGTTAGGAATTTATCATTTATAAACGTATATGAGGTTGTACAAACAAAACAATAACGGAAGTCGTTACATGAATATTAAACTGACGGAGTATTCGCGTGGGTGACGATGCGCACGAATATATCTGTAAGTTTAACGTTCTGAATGATGTCTAATAATTAAAAAAGCAAATTGGAAAGTATAGTTGTCGTCGTGCTCGTACGGGTGACGATCTGAACGAGTACTCGCGAAAACCGTATGATTCGATTAAACAATTAAACTAAACGTGAATAATTAGTTGATTTATTATGAATTACAAACTAATTTAAATTAGAAAATCTATTTTAAATCATATCGTTTCGTTACGAGAAAACCGAAAAACCGATGTTTCTATGCAAGAATCGAACAACCAAAACGAGCCCGAACCAATACGGGGTATAAAAACCCTTACAAGCATTAAATCCTTCATTTATTTCTCCACCAACCCTTTCTCTCTCTTAATTCCCGGATTTCTACTCTCTCTCTAAAATATCACCACAAAAACCTTTATAAATCTCTCATTTCTTGCTCAAATTGAGCAAACTTGCTATCAAATCGAAGCCCTTGACGAGTAGATTCATTTTTAACAAAACCTAATGAATGAGCTTAGAACCCTATTTTATCCCACCATTTTTTGATAGATTCAAATAAAATAACTTTTTATGAATCATTTGATCCTAAAATGATTTAAGATAGGGGATATTTATTTGAAACCTGCAAAGATGGAGGCTGGGAATGGGGGGGGGGGGTTGAAGATGACTTCAACCGAGAACCAAAATGTTCAGCCGAAAACCCTTTTTATTTGATATCTTTGACAAAAAACCATTTAAGCTGACCGAGAACTCATCATTTTCTTGAACCCCTATTGTTGGGATAAATTGGCCGAGAACCCCATTGTTTGTAGGAGTTGGCCAAAAACTTCTTTTTCTTTAAATGATTTGGCCGAGAACACCTAATCTGCCCAAGAAATACATATTTCAGTCGAAAACTACAATTTGGAACCTATGGTGGGCCACATAATTACCGTAAGTGATATTACATCTTTCATCATGAGGTCTACGATTATGTTAATCCAAAATGGCATAAAACGTAATTAGGTTTGGGGTGCAATTGGGTATGCTACTTTAATCCATATTACTTAAACATTATCAGTAAACATTTAGGTAACCCTTAGAACAAGTGTTTTAAATCATAAACCATAGTTTAAAACATGTCAAAGGGTTACAACAAATTCATGTTTGGTCAAGAGCACAAGGTTTTACTTATAAAGTGAATTAGCCAAATTTTACTACAAAGTTGGTGGGTTTACTTTAACTAAGTATCAGGATATTGACATTAAGATGTCAACAACAAATACTTGGAATTTTCGTTCAACACTCAAATTGATGTTCAATTGAGTTGTTCAAATGAATACCTTAGTCGATAATCAATTCAATAAGGAACGAGAATCAAGAATGGTAACAAGAACTATTAAGGGATTTAGTGATTAACCTACTTGGTTAACATAAGTCCTAACACGTTTAACTTTTATGTTTCATAAAAAGAACTTATATTTACGGAAAGATAACGATTTATAACACATAAACATATTTTATAAAAATCATCATGACTTGTTCTACAAAATATTTTTAAGTAACTTAGATGATTTTCTAAAAGTAAAATATTGTAATTTAAATAACAAATTATAAATGATGATTTATTAAAAAGTTATGTCTTTTACTTTGTAAACCTCATGTAAATAAGATTAAGTTCAATCAATTAAGGGATAAGGGTTCATAAAGGGCTACATCAACGAATCAAGTGTACAATTGATCAATGAATCTAGTATTCAATGTTCAACGAAACAAGTACATTTGCAACGAAACTAGATGATACAATAAATCTTTTCACGGGAAAATCTTGGAAATATCAAAGATATCATGTGCCAACGAAACTATACGAAACAAGGGACGAAACTAAACGAACAAGTACGAAACAAAAACCCTACATTTCAAGAAATCTTAGTTAGACCGTTTGATTTGTAGGTCACATGTTTGATGATATTTGCGGGATCCCCTAACTTCTAAGAGCCTTTGATTGATATACTAGTCTACTTGAGTTTGGCCAAGGCTAATCATTAGGACTTAGCTTTTAATTTAAATGATTATTTATTTATTTATTTATTTATTTAAGCATTTCAATGTAACAACTTCCACATTTTTCCACATTTGCTATGGTGTTGTTGTGTGTTGACGAAACTTATGAAACTAATGTTTTGACGTAACTAACGAATCAAGTGTTTTGACGAATCTAACGGAACAAGTATGGTGACGAAACTAACGAAACAAGTATGATGATGGTTGAGGGTGAAACGCTTAATTATCATTGACAACAACATCTTATGTGGTTCGGTGTGTGGTGGTAGGCGGCTGGGCTGGCAGTAAGCTTAACCCTACGTATGCCATATATATAAGAATACTTCACTGGATATCATATGTGGTTGTTGGTGAGGTTAAGGTTGTCATCCGGTCATGTTTGTTCAAATTCATTTTAAATAACAAAATTATATGAACTCACCAACCATGTGTTGACTTTTCTTTTCTTGCATGACTTCTCAGGTGACGAACATGGTTAACTAAGAAGATCGTGCTTTTGACTAGGATGCCCAGATAGAAGACCTAGTATTTTGGACATGCATATTTTTGAACATCATTCTTCATATGATTTTGCATATCTTGTGCAGATACAAGATAGAAAATTTATGACATGCATATAATTTAACTTTGTAATTTTATTTTATTTAGTGCTTTCTTAATTTATATAATGTGCAACGTAAACAATCTGATCATTCTGATTATCACCCGATATCGCGCCCCGGGACCTTTCCGCCTGATGGAAAAGTCGATCCAGCCCCCCGGCTCGGGGTGTGACAAATTGGTATCAGTGCCATGGTTATAGAGAAACTTAGGTCCTTTAATTAAATGGTTTGGCCTATACTATAACCTAGGGACCCTTCATGTAGAGAACATAGGGCTTAGGAATTTACTTGCATTGTGTCTTCTGCATTTGATCATTGCACTAACTGATGTTTTTTCGGTTATGATCAGAATGCCACCAAGAAGACCACCTCCACTACTACCTCCACCACCACTGCCACCTCCTCCTCCCCCACACACTCCACCTCACCAGAACCAGAATCCGGAGCTGGATCCTGCCACTGTTGCTTTGGCAACTCTACTAACCAGTCAGTTGACTAATCAGCTAAAAGAAGTGATTCCAGACATGATCAATAGGATTCAGAACAACAACAGCAATACCGTGCACTCATCAAGAGAAGCTAGTGGAAACACTAGCAGTGCACCTAACTACTCCTACAAGTCATTTGTAGGATAGAAGCCGCCTAGCTTTAGCGGGACTGAGGGAGCCGTTGGTTTACTCCAATGGATTGAGAAGATAGAGACTGCTCTGGACATTAGCAGTTGTCCAGAGCACCTTAAGGTTCGCTACTCTGCAGGATCATTCAGCAAGTGAGCCTTAACTTGGTGTAATTCACAGATCAAGGCAAGAGGAAGAGAAGAGGCAATGGCAATGCCATGGGACGACTTCAAGCCTCTATTGAGGAATGAATTATGTCCCAAGAACGAGCTGCAGAGGATGGAAACTGAGCTATCCAATCATGTGATAAAAAGAGGATTCACAGGTTATACTACTCGTTATCATGAATTGGTAGCATTGGTGCCAGACATGGTACCAACTCTGGAAAGGAGGATTCACAGGTATGTAGGTGGATTACCAGCCTACATACAAAGTATGGTTATTGCAGCAAACCCTGTCACTTTAGAGCCAGCTATCAGCCTGTCAGGGAAACATACTGATGTGATGGTAGTTTCTAGAACTCTGAAGAGAGAAGCTGACACTGGAAAGGCAAAGGAAGAATCATCAAGGAAACCAACTCACCTCCTCAAGAAAAAGTAGAAGATCATCAAGAACTATACGATGGCTACCCCACTAACCAAGTAGCTGTTGCACCACAAAACCTTCACAAGAAACCCTACACTGGCATGTATCCTTTGTGTGCCAAATGCCAGTACCATCATGCTTCCACCACTCCTTGCAAACACTGCACGAGATGTGAAAGAAAGGGCCATTAGGTCCAACAATGTAGAATGGCACTGACTCAAGCAGTAAACGATGCTGCTGTAGCTCTCCCTCCACTCAACAATCAGAATCAAAACAATGGTGGATGCTATAATTGCGGTGAAGCTAGACACTATTCAAGGAACTGCCCAAAGAGGATGCAACCGGCAGTTCAAGCACCGCGTGGAAGGGCTTTTGCTTTAGGAGCTCCAACTGCTCGTCAAGACCCGAATGTGGTCATCGGTACGTTTCTCTTACATGACTTTTATGCTTCTGTTTTATTTGACATTGGTGTGGACCAGAGTTTTATCTCGTCCGATTTTGCATGTAAACTTAGTCATTGTGAAGAACTTTTAGATTCCCCTTATACCATAGAAGTAGCTGTCGGTAAACAAGTAACAATGCACACGGTTCTTTGGAACTGCCCATTAGTATTGAATGATCAATATTTTACCATCGATTTGATACCGATGGAATTATGTAGTTTTGACATTATTATAGGAATGGACTAGTTATCCCTTAATCGAGTTGAGATTATCTGTTTAGAAAAGCTAATTCAAATACCAATGGTGAACAACCACGTGTTGGAAGTTCGAGGGGATCAGGCAAAACGGAATGTCAAAATCATTTCTTGCATAAAGGCGTGTAAGTGCTTATGAAAGCAATGTGTAGCTTTCCTGGCTCATGTGGTGGAAAAGGAGAAAGATAACATCAAGATGTAGGACGTGCTAGTAGTGAAGGAATACCCAGAAGTGTTTCCTGACGATCTACCGGGATTTCCACCTGTTCGACCGGTAGAATTCCGTATTGACTTTGTTCATGGAGCAACTCCCGTTGCCAAATCTCCCTATAGGTTAGCACCTTCTGAGATGCAGGAATTATCAAACCAATTGCAGGAGCTACTGGATAAAGGTTTCATCCGACCCAGCTACTCGCCTTGGGGAGCTCTGGTTTTGTTCGTGAAAAAGAAGAATGGATCCTTTCAAATGTGCATAGACTATAGAGAACTGAACAAACTAACGATCAAGAATCGGTATCCATTACCAAGGATTGATGATTTATTTGATCAATTACAGGGAGCACAATACTTTTCGAAAATTGATCTGCGTTCAGGATACCATCAGTTGCGAGTACAAGATGAATACATACAGAAGACGGCATTCCGAACAAGGTATGGGCATTACGAATTCATGGTGATGCCTTTCGGATTAATGAATGCACCAACGGTCTTTATGGATCTCATTAACCGAGTGTGCAAGCCGTATTTAGACCAGTTTGTTATTGTCTTCATTGACGATATCCTGATTTATTCGAAGAGCAAAGCGGATCACGAACAACATCTCAGGAAGATCTTTGACCTGTTAAAGAATGAGAAACTCTATGCTATGTTCTCAAAATGTGAATTTTGGCTAAGAGAAGTTCATTTCTTGGGTCATTTGATTAATAGTGAAGGCATTCATGTCGACCCTGCAAAGATTGAAGCAATAAAGAACTAGGATACTCCGAAGACCCCGACAGATATACGGTCTTTTCTGGGATTGGTAGGTTACTACAGAAGGTTTATTTCAAACTTTTCTAAAATAGCCTTGCCTCTCAACAAGTTAACCGAGAAGAGTGAACCTTTTTTTGGGAACAGAAACAGGAGGAAGCTTTTCAAACATTGAAACAGAAGTTGTTTGATGCTCCAATTTTATCACTCCCAGAGGGTACATATGACTTTTTATTGTATTGCAACGCTATCCATCAGAAACTCGGTTGTGTATTAATACAACGAGACAAAGTTATCGCGTACGCATCATGATAGTTGAAGGTTCATGAGAAGAACTACACTACTCATGATCTAGAACTGGGAGCCATATTCTTCGCGTTGAAGATTTGGAGACATTATTTGTTTGGCACCAAGTGTACAATATTTACCGATCACAAAAGTCTACAGCATATCTTTGATTAGAAGGAACTCAACATGCGATAGCGTCGTTGGTTTGAATTTTTGAACGATTATGACTGAGTGATCAGGTACCATACGGGAAAAACAAATGTCGTGGTAGATGCTTTGAGCCGGAAGGAACGAGTCAAACCCTTGCGCATCATGGCAATGGCAATGACGGTGCGAACGAGTCTACGCGACAAGATTGTTCAAGCTCAACAGGAATCAGTGGAACGAGGTAATCTGAAGAAAGAACTTGATTGTGGAGCAGAACGACAGTTCGAAATGAAAGCAGATGGAGTTATCTACTATCAGCATCACGTGTGGATTCCTGTAGTAGATGAACTGAGAAAGCTTATTTTTAATAAGGCGCACAAGAACAAATACGCAGTACATCCAGGTGCCGATAAAAATGTACCAAGACTTACGTGGATTTTATATGTGGCCGGGAATGAAGAAGGATATAGCCGAGTACGTCGGACGATGTCTGACGTGTGCGAAAATAAAGGAGGAACATCAGAATCCGCCAGGTTTATTGGAACATCCTGCGATTCCGCTGAGGAAGTGCGAGCAAATAGCTATGGATTTCATTACCAAGCTACCCCGCACTTCCAGTGGTCAAGATGCCATTTGGGTTATCATAGATCGTTTAACAAAATCTGCTCATTTCTTGCCGATGCGTGAAACCTTCATGATGGATAAACTGGCAAGATTGTACATCAACGAGATAGTGGTGCGTCATGGTGTACCATTGTCTATCATCTCCGATAGAGATAGCAGATTCACATCAACATTTTGGCAGTCTTTGCAGAAATCTCTAGGGACACACTTAAAGTTGAGTACCGCTTACCATCCAAAAACGGACGGTCAAAGCGACCGTACTATACAGACCTTAGAGGACATGTTGCGAACATGTTTTTTGGATTTTGGTGGGAATTGGGACACCCATTTGCCACTGATCAAATTCTCCTATAATAACAGTTACCATAGCAGCATCGGATGCGCACCATTTGAGGCTCTTTATGGTCAAAAATGTCGGTCACCTATCTGTTGGACCGATGTAGGAAATAACCGAATAATTGGGCCTGAGCTTATTCAGCAAAACCACTAATAAGATCGCCTAGATTCAACAAAGGTTACAAGCAGCCCGAAGTAGACACAAGAGCTACGTCGACAACTGGCGCAAGCCATTGGAATTCCAAGTAGGAGACCGCGTCATGTTGAAGGTATCTCCATGGAAGGGTGTGGTTCGCTTCGGAAAGAAAGGAAAGCTAGCGTCGCTAAACGTCGGACCGTTCGAAATCGTTCAGCGGATTGGTCCGGTTGCGTATAGGCTGAGATTACCAGATGAAGTCAGCGTTGCGCATGACGTGTTTCACATCTCAAACCTTAAGAAATGTCTTGCGGACGAATGACTTGTCATACTGGTTGAGGAAATTCAAGTAGACGAACAATTGAACTTCATTGAAAAACCATTGGAGATTGTGGATCACGAAGTTAAGCAACTGAAGCAAAGACATATCCCAATCGTTATGGTTCGATGGAATTCAAAGCATGGACCTGAGTTTACTTGGGAACGTGAGGATCAGATGAAGTCCAAATATCTCCATCTGTTTGTAGAGGAAGAAGTACCTGATAGCGATTCTTAAATTTCGGGACGAAATTTCTCTAACAAGGGGAGACTGTAACATCAAAGTCTAAATCGTAGTCGGAACAGTAATGTGTACAGTAGATCAGGTACGTACTATGTGTATTGCATGTATGCTATTATCATTTGATGCTTAATACAGAACTATTACAGATCTATTTCAGAAACATATTTCGAATCCATGGTTTAACGATCAGAATCATGTCTGAAAACACAAGTTGTTATGTGAATGATAGTTAGGATCTTATTATGCGTAAACGTATGTGAGATTGTACAGAACATAAGAATAAACGGATGTCGTTACGTGAATATTAAACTGACGGAGTATTCGTGTGGGTGACGATTCGCACGAATATGTCTATAAGTTTAACGTTCTGAATGATGTCCAATAATTAGAAAATCAAATCGAAAAGTATAGTTGTCGTCGTGTTTGTACGGGTGACGATCCAAACGAATGCACGTGAAAACCGTACGATTCGATTAAATAGATAGATTAAACGTTTTTTTTTTCAGAAATTTAAAAATAAACCAAAGATAATTAGTTAATTTATTAGGAATTACCACCTAATTTAAATTAATAAATCCTACTTTTATAATCGTAACATTTCGTTACGAAAACGATCGAAAGCTGACGCTTCTATGCGAAACCGAGAGGAACCGAATGCACCCAAGTGTTGAAAGCATTTATTATGGCATTAAATGTCATTTCTAATTTCCACCTACCAACTCTCTCTCTCTAAACTCGTCCTACTCTCTCTCTACCTTTCCTCTCTCAAGAAAAACACTAGTATCTCACTCAATTCTCAACCAAATCGAACAATTTGGTGTCAAAACGACCATATAGACGTGTAGATCGGGTTAAGAGGAAGAAATTAAGCTTTGGATCATCAAAAACGAAGCAAAAAAGAGCTCAAACGAGCTGTTATTTGGCTGTTGTTGTTGGGGTGAGTTTTCTAGAACAACAGCATCATTTCAGTCGAATTTGGAGCTTCAAAACCCTTAGGATTTGTACTAAAATGAGTTAGGAACTTAAGGATGATGCTATATTAAAGTTTGGGGTCAGCTGGATTTTGATTTAGACCTGGAAACATTAGAATCGGTGCAAGAACAAGCTGAAACTCTAATGTCGATGGATGATATTCAACAACACATTCATAAGACGATATTATTAGGTTTGATTGGATAAAATCGATGGAACCTGCTTCGAAAGTATCGGTATTGATAGTATCGATGGGTGTAGGGACTGTTGATTTTGCATCTTCGAAAGTGTAGTATCGATAAAGAGCAGATTGCTTCTCATCGATATTGGACAAATCAGGCCATTGATATTACTCAGCAATATGTCGATACTAGTGCCTAAACCTAATCCAAGTATAACAAACTTAGAATCAGCTCAAAACATCAAGAAACAAGGTCGGGACATGGGTTCGAACATAGGTTAGTCGAGAATGGTTCATTAGGGTTTTCTAACATGAAAACCGTTTTTATGCTCATCGATATTAAGGGTTTT